>OX459056.1:2155161-2755161 GCA_949775005.1 Orthosia gothica
AGACTTGACACAACGTTTTTATCCCAAATTCAAGAACTTGACAGCTACTACTTTAATAAGTAATTCAAAAATAATCTTATCGACTAGTGCGCATCTAACGACTCATGCCAAGTTACGTGCCGACAACTATACACATAATGAATAGAGTCTATTTCTGTGTTTGTCTGTAGTGCCGAGTTTTTCTTCTAAACTACGAAACAGATTCACACGCAGTTTTTCTCGTCATTCTGAAAATTTATTCTGGTAGAATGTGTGTAGTACACTAATATTAAGCTAAAAAATATTTTTGGTTTGTGCAGTCGTAAAACCTTGTGAGAGGTTGGAGAGGGCTATGCTCGGAGTATCCTTGCGTGATCGAATCAGAAATCTAGACATCCGCAAGAGAACCAGGGTTACCGACATAGCCCGAAGAATTGCCAAACTTAAGTGGCAGTGTGCAGGGCACATTGCTCGCAGAACGGATGGCCGATGGGCCAGAAAAGTTCTGGAGTGGCGACCGCGAACCGGAAGACGTTGCGTTGGAAGGCCTCCCACCAGGTGGACCGATGGCCTGGTGAAGGTTGCGGGGATTCGCTGGATGCGGGACGCACGGGACCGGTCAATGTGGCGACGCTTGGGGGAGGCCTATGTCAGGTAGTGGACGTCTTTCGGCTGATATGCTGATGATGAAAACCTTGTGATGCATATGAGGTGTAGTAGTACTACCTATAGTATAAGGTCTATGACCCTATCCATATGAATGTATCTTCTATTAATATATAACACACTTATACTCTTGCAGTCAGTAATTAAAGGTAATCGCTTGAGAACAGTTGTTTCAATAACACTACATCCCCACATGGCGACCCTTGCCATTTTTGGGGCGCGTGACGCGGTTTCTATCTCGGCGTAGTGTTACGGCTCCAAAGCAAAGTAAATAAATTAAACTCTTTGTAATAAATTGGCGTGAAAATATTTGTGGATAATGGAACTTTCGTAATTAAAATGAATCAAGTACATTTAAAAAGTTAATTTAACGTCCGGAAATCAGTGAAAATGTGTCGTTCCAACGTAGAAAAGGAGACGGTCTTCGTGAACCAGAATTCTGCTGGTTCCAATAATGCACACGTTGAAGAATTGAAGGCACATATTTCGACGATCAGTATTATCCTCATAGTAATTTGCGTTTTACTGGGTCTTGGCATTATATATTTTGCGTGGAAGCAGTACAGGAATTGCCACCATTCCTGGATCAGGGACCAGATTTTGCAGAACAGCCTGCGACGATCGTTCAACCGTTCCAGAGCAATTCGCGGAGAAGAGCAAGTAAATCTTCCAATGACGTAGAAGTCGGAGTATTCATCATACTCATCTGGCAGCTGTGCGGTATCATTTATTTTAGTGAAGTGCATACTAAGTGTGTCTCAAGTGCGTTGTGCGTATTATAGTGCGTAAAATGAATTCGCGAATCATCATATAAATAAAGGGACAATAAAATGATAATAGACATTAAGAATTAAAATAATGAACTCTAAGATAAATTAGCAGTTTAAGTTTGTTTTGAGTGATCGTATATCATCATGTATCATCTTACACGCTGTGTCCCCTACTACAGTAATTCACTGTGAGAATCGGGTATGTATTAAATGGTTTAATTAATATAGATTACTTTTGCATGAGGGAATGGAAGATGAATTGTTACATTGCTTGAATGATCTTATATCAATAAGGAAATATTTAATTAAAAAGGGAAAAACACGATTTAAGGGAAATATTATTAAGAGTAAATTATGTGAGGTTGAAACAATTTATGAGAAAAGTAAAGGATTAATAAAGCTATTATCTACAAAACCAGGAGTAAAATCAGAATTGTTAAAATCATTATCAGTTACGAAAAACGAAATAGAATCGTGTTATTCGCAAATTAATGTTTTGTGCACTGTAATTAAATCAGACTGTGATAGTGACATTGATATTTCTGGAGCAAGTCCAAATTCAGAATCAATCATGGAGTTCGATTTGAAAACGGCATGTAGTTTGATTTCTGTAATGACCAATAACGAAAATAATATCAGAAGTATCATTGACTCTATAGAAATGTACGCAGACATGTTGTCGGAAACGGGGAAAAAATTACTAATGACATTCGTTTTGAAAAGTAGATTATCAGAAAATGCTAAATTACGTATAACCAACAATTACACATCTGTGAACGATTTTGTCAGAGATTTACGTGTTGCACTTTTACCTAAAAAATCGTTTACTGCAATACAATCACGATTACAAAACGCAACGCAAGGCTGGCGTACAATTGATCAGTTTGGAACAGAATTAGAAAAGTTATTTACTAATCTGACCATATCGCAAGCAAATGGTAATTCTGATAGTTATTCCGTACTCAAGCCCATAAACGAAAAATTGGCAATTAAGCGATTCGCAGATGGATTGAAGGATTCGAGACTAAGTACGATTATTGCTGCACGTAACTATGACAGTTTAAAGGACGCGATCCAGGCAGCGAAAGATGAAGAGTTGACATCGGCATCGACTTCGACCAACGAAAATGTCATGCAGTTTTCACACCGCGGAAGAGGTAAGTTTCATAACAATAACAACAACTTTAGGAATGGCCGTGGTTCTCATAATCAGCAGTTAAACCAACGCAGTCGAGGACATCATTATCAGCATAATTCAAATAATTTGAGAGGTAATTTTAGTCACAATTCTAATAACTTCGGCAGACGTGATTTCAATAACTCACGTGGGCGATCATCCCATAACTATCGTGGTAACGGACGTGGACGAGATTATCAAACTTCGAACGAGAATCGATCGAGTAACGAAACTCGTAGTAAAGGTCGTACCAATAGAATATTTTATTCCAACAATGAACAAGATAAGAACGATAGTATGCCTACGACAAACGAAATGCAGTTTTTTCGATCTTAAACATAACATTTTAGCTTTGCAAGGTAAGGCAAAATTTTTAGCATTATACATAGGTAATAGGAAATATTATTGGTTAATAGATACCGGAGCATCTTTGTCCGTAATTAAAAAAGATGCGTTACCATACAATAGTGCAGTAATTAGAGATGAAACCATCATAAATGGTATTGGAGGTAAAATTAGTTCATCAGGGTTTGTTCAACTTAGTTTGACTCATCGTGATGACCAACACTTTGTTGACTTTAATATCAAGCTTCATGTTTTTGATAACATACCATTAAAGGCAGATGGAATATTAGGTTTAGACTTTCTTTGTCAGTACGCTTCAAATATAAACTTAGAAACTGATGTCATTAACCTATCTAATTATGGAAAGTATTATTCATTAGAACTAAGTGATGTCATAGATTACTCAGCTGAGGTGTTACATATCCCAGCACGAAGTGAGTCGATACATTATTTACCATTAAATATTGAGAATATGAATGACTGTATTATCCATAGTGAACAGTTAGCGGAAAATGTTTTTCTAGCGGGATGTATTGGACGAATAAAAAAAATTAGATTACCGGTTAAAATTTTGAACACTAACGAGCAGGATATTTACCTACCAACTTTTCAACCACAGATATATTCAATTGAAGAGTATCACTTATGCAATTTTAAATCAAACACTAACAGTTTAGAACGAGCAAAGAACTTATTAAACATTTTAAATTTAAATCATTTAAAAATGGACGAACGGAAATCTATTGAAGAATTATGTTCTAAATATTCGGATGTTTTCTTTTTACCAGGTGATAAGTTAACGACTACAAATGTTTATGAACAATCCATAACTATAAAACCAAATACAAGTCCGGTTTATACGAAGCAGTACCGATTGCCGCATTCTTTGAAAAATGAAGTAAATAGGCAAATTCAAAAAATGATTGACAATGACATTATAGAAGAGGCGAAGAGTGAGTGGTCGAGTCCTGTTTTACTGGTACCAGCAGCAACGATAAAAAATGGCGACTAGTGGTCGATTATCGGAAGCTTAATGACCGTATTGTAGACGATAAATTTCCTTTGCCAAGTATTACGGAAATTTTGGATTCGCTCTCTGGCTCAGTCTATTTTTCGCATTTAGATCTTAATCAAGGATATTACCAAGTAGCTTTAGATAAAAACAGTAGAGAGTATACAGCGTTTACAACTAGTACTGGGCAATACCAGATGAAGAGGCTACCTATGGGATTAAAAACAAGTCCGAGTGCTTTTAGTAGAGTAATGTCAGTTGCTATGTCTGGGTTAACATACGATAAATGTTTTATATATTTAGACGATTTAGTAGTCTTTGGGAGAAATTTAGATATCCATAATAAAAACTTAACAGACGTTTTGGAAAGACTTAGGAAAATTAATTTAAAATTAAATCCAGAAAAATGTAATTTTTTAAAGAAAGAAATTCTTTATTTAGGGCATTTAGTATCAGAAAATGGAGTCTTACCCGACCCAGTTAAAGTAGAAGTATTGCAAAATTACCCTGTACCAAGTAATACTGATGAAGTAAAAAGATTTGTAGCATTTTGTAACTATTATAGGAAATTCATTAAAAACTTTGCAAGAATAACTTGTCCATTAAATAAATTAACTAGAAAACATGTACCATTGGTTTGGACTGAAGAGTGTCAAAGTGCGTTTGAAGCAATGAAACATGCTTTAAGTACACCACCAGTATTAGATTTTCCAGATTTTTCTGAAAATAATGAGTTTGTCATTCAAACAGATGCGTCAGGGACGGCTATCGGAGCAGTCTTGTGCAATCAAAATATGAAACCTGTAGCTTATGCTAGCAGACCTCTGAATAAAGCTGAACTCAATTATCCAACCATTCAGAAAGAGTTAGTTGCAATTGTTTGGGCTGTAAAGTATTTTAGACCCTATGTATACGGTAAATCATTCACAATTATGACAGACCATAAGCCTTTAATATATTTATTTTCAATGAAGGACCCATCTAGCAGACTACTTAAATTTAGACTAGCACTAGAAGAATACGATTTTAAAATTTTATATTTAAAAGGAAAAGATAATAGCGTAGCAGATGCATTATCTAGAATTAATATAACATCGGATACTTTAAAACAGATGCATAATGAAATTTCTTTAGTTATGACTAGAGCTCAGAAAAAACGTTTAGATGTAGGAAAAAAATTGGATACACCTAGTTTTAGTAAACGAGACGAAACGTGGCCTGATCAACCACGAGTAGTTGAGGTACTAAAAATTCCGAATAATTCAGTAGAAATGAGTTTTATAGGAAGTGATGAATTAAATAAATTAAAAAGACAAAATAATATAGATGAAGAAAAGGAATGTTTTATTTATAGCAATCGGAAGAAGATGTTGTATATTAATCTTAACTTTAGAGCACAACTTACGCGAGCCGAATTTGTGACTAAGTTAGGTCATTTTTGTAAACGAATAGGTATAAATGAGCTATGCATAGTAAAAAATAAGGAATATGAGAGTTTTATTAAAGATGTATTAAAAGAGATAAAAGACAATAAGGATTGGACCGGTCCACGTATTTATGTATTGAGAGGAGTTAGGAGAATTTATAATGAAGAAGAAAGAAAGTATATTTTACATGACTTTCACCTACTACCTACCGCAGGACATGCAGGAGTACGTAGGATGACCAATAATATTAAGAGACATTTTTACTGGCCAGGCTTAGACAACGATATTAGACAATTTGTGAGTAAATGCATTAAATGTCAGAAAATGAAGCATTGTAAGTATATCAAGGCGCCCATGGAGATAACTACAACGGCTTCACATGCTTTTGAAAAAATTTATCTGGACGTCGTAGGTCCATTAGAAAAAGACATTGAAGGAAAATGTTATATTTTGACACTGCAGTGCGAGCTTACTAAGTTCGTAGAGGCCTATCCTTTGAAAACGAAGGAAACCGTAAGTATTGCTAAAGCATTAGTTAATAATTTTATTTTAAGATTTGGAATACCTAATACCATCGCAACTGATCGTGGAACAGAATTTGTATCGTCAGTAATGGAACAGGTATGTAAACTTTTATGTATAAATAAATTAATGTCTACAGCGTGTCACCATCAATCCATCGGTGCGCTCGAAAATTCACATAAAAATTTAGGATCGTTTTTACGAATACAGTGTAATGGTCAAAAAGACACATGGAGTCACTGGCTACCATTTTGGTGTTATAGTTTCAACAATACTGTTCATACAG
This sequence comes from Orthosia gothica, assembly GCA_949775005.1. Taxonomy (NCBI): domain Eukaryota; kingdom Metazoa; phylum Arthropoda; class Insecta; order Lepidoptera; family Noctuidae; genus Orthosia; species Orthosia gothica. The sequence continues at coordinate 2,161,346 of OX459056.1, forward strand.
AGACAAAGTACACACCATTCGAACTGGTATTTGGTAGAGCTAGTATAGTACCATCTAGAGTTAGTCAGTAAATAGAACCATTGTATAATCCAGAAAGTTATCCTTTAGATCTTAAGTATAGGTTACAAGTAGCACATCAAGATGCTCGTAATAATTTACTTATAAGTAAACAAAACCGTAAGAGTTGTTATGATAAGTCTTTAAATAATGTGACATACAGTAAAGGACAACTAATTTTAATTAGAAATGAAATAGCTAATAAGTTAGATCCTCAATGGGAGGGACCATTTGTTGTTTTAAATGATTTAGGTGTTAATGTAGAAATATTAAAAAATAATAAAACCTATTTAATCCATAAAAATAGAACCAAACCTTTGGTAACATAAGAAATGTTATTAAGTTATATTTACGTATAAAAAAATAAAAAAAAATTGTAAACTAATTTTTTTTTCTATCACCCCTGAGGTGAGGTGTAGTAGTACTACCTATAGTATAAGGTCTATGACCCTATCCATATGAATGTATCTTCTATTAATATATAACACACTTATACTCTTGCAGTCAGTAATTAAAGGTAATCGCTTGAGAACAGTTGTTTCAATAACACTACATCCCCACACATAGGTCTCTCAAAACGATACAAAACAAACGGTAAATCTATATTTACTTTACAAATAACACTGGGCAGTGTCAACTTATACGTACTACAAATCACATTGCAAAGTTCTATCTCAATTGCCTGTGTACTCACAAATTGTATTTTTTTTTTATTTATTTTTTATCGTCAATAGGCTTGCGCTTGACCACTATCTCACCTGATGGTAAGCGATGATGTTGTCGATAGTGAAGCACGCTTGCCTAGAAAAAACCTATTCACTCTTGACTTAAAGACCCAAAGATTGTAGATATCGGGAAACACAGACTCCGGCAGGGAATTCCACTCCTTAGCTGTACGCATAATGAAAGTGTCCCCAAAACGTTTTGTGCGTATGGGTGGGATATCCACCATGTACCGATGACGCATCGCCGTACGTCTGGTATTCCGATGATGGAACGGGCTGGGCGGAAACAGATCATGCAATTCCATCGCACACTCCCCGAAATGCAACCGATAAAAAACCGACAAGCAAAACTCATATTGTATAAACTCATATGAAACTCAAACATGCGGTGCATTTGTTATATTGTTTGTTTCAAACGTTTTCAAGTTATCAAACTTGTTCAAGCCAGTCTAGGAATAATAGGACGTATTTGTAGCAGGAGATATGGGCAGACGAACTTTCAGTGAATTGTATTTCTGCTATGCGAAGTTGGGCGAAAGGAGTATTTTGTTGTGTCCATAATATAAACTAGATACTATATGTCATACAAGTCAAAGCATACAAGTCCGATGCGAAAATGCGACAACGATGGGACGACGCGGTTTCATAGCAATTGTTCTAAAAATGCTCTACAGGTTCTATAAAAGACGCCGTTGCTTCACAATTTAGTTGAATCAAGAATGGAACCAACATGTTTCTGATACATTATATACAAAACAGTTGATAAAATTGTTTTGGAATGAGCTATAACAGTGCGACCCTATAAAAAAAAATTCCTTATTTGCATAATATGGTTACATGAACCTTACATAAAACACGAAATAAATCTAGAATAGCTCTTTGTGGAAACAGCCACAACATTTCTCAGAAAACTTGTCTCAACGTTCATCAAAATCCGCTGAAATATGTAAATAACTACAAGGATCCGTCTTCAAGGCTTATGTAAAATCTTGACGCGCGGGAGCAAAGACCGCAGTGCGACCCAACATCAGACGTTATCGCTTATCATACATTACGTCACCGACGTCACAGACGGGTCCTAAATAAGCAAAGGACGAACATTAACAATGCAAACCACATTTCTCTCCACTTCGAATATTCAGAAGTTATTGAACTCGCCCAACTCTGCTACAAATGTACGGTTCGTACTCAATTCTCGTAAATCGTTCAAGTCCAATGCTTTCTGTCGAACCAGAGCACGTCCACCGGAACTTTTGCCCCTAAACTTTTTATCTCGAAGCAAAACGTATTTTCCATTAGCCTCTCAAACCCGAGCTCTCCACTTCTTTCTTAATTTGTCACAAACTTTTTCTTCGAGATAAAACTCGACCGTTAATGACATTTGTTTTCCTGATATTTTCATTACCCACCGTCCTTTTAGCTTGTTACCCCTTGTTATTCTCATTTACTTTCATAAAGTACTCAAAACAAAGTTTTTGAAGAGAAATATAGGACTTGTAGGAAGAAAAAATTCTAATAAGTATTATTATTTTTGTGCTGGACTCATAACAGATACTATGGGTGCCTATTCCGGTAAGTTATGGTCGTTTCATATTCGAACCAGAGTCGCTCTTATTATTCTAGAACGGCAGTCTTTTTTTCTTTATTGCATTATTTAGATTTGTCCACGATAGAAGCTCGTTACGCCTATCTGTCCGAATACGTAAGATAGATTAATTCTCCGTTTTAGTTTTCGTATTACAAGGATTTCTTTAGAGATAAATCAAGTTTTAGTGGGGGTTTTTCATCTTTTGTTGTAGTATAGCTGAGTAAGAGGTTTTGTTGGTTACGCAAGATTAGTATTATCCTTTAAAATATTGTATTTGCTTTTAGACTTCCAGTTAGAAAATAGTACAAATATTACAGTAGCAAGACGACCTTAATATCTCACCAAAATACCTACTAACATAAACTAATGTTACAGGTAGTTCCGCCCACCACCGCCACGAAACCGCTATCAATCACGCACCACAGCCTGCAATAGCTACAAAATACTTGAAACCTTCAATCCAGTAACCAATCAATTCCAAATACCTCGCAAATCTGGCCCAAAGCACGCCGCAAGTCGGTTCCAGTCGGCGGCTTACCGAATAAAGCCGAAATAAGCCGAACGCGCGTGCGAAGCTTCATTCGACTCGACTTCGATCGTAAATTCGACATTGACATTTATCAGAATAGTACCCAAGGCCACCTGCGACCGTAGTTCACATTCCCTCCGCGCTATCGCGAAATCGATTTGATATTTTTTCTGGTTCTCATAAAAAAGATATAGGATTGCAATCCTTAAACCTTTGCAGTTACTAGCCGCGGTCCGCGTATATTTTTTTTGTTTTATTCAAGAAGTTTTTTGCTAACTGTTTCCTTTAACATAAAAATGAAAATATGAAAAACTAGTAATCAAGCAGTTATCTTGTAGAAAAAACTAGTTTTTTTTTGTAACTCTGTCGGTGCCCTTTAAGAACAACTTATTAAATTAACTGATTAAAAAAATATCTATTGGAATTAAACATCTGCTTATCTAACGGACCAAAAGGCGTCCAGATTTATATAAATAATGTAATTCATAGGTAATGTTAAAAGGGTTATGAGTCTTACAACGATCACTGTTTACACGACAACTTCTCAAAATAAGATCCTTCAAACACAACTCTGTTTTGCGCAGTCGGATTCCATGGCTGTCGATTTCATATCCGCGGCGCTGTAAAAAGATAGAAGACCCATAGCTCTGTGATGTTTTCAGGGGCGGCCTTAACCGCTGCGAGGCTCCGGGCGGGTGGCAGATATTTGCGAGGCCCTTGTCCTTTTTTACAATGTATGAGATATACGAGAAATGGAACACTTGGCACTTATTGTTGATATTATTAACTAGCTTCTGCCAGCGGCGTCGCCCGCGTGAATGTCGAAAATTTTCCCAAGGGCACATATTTCCGGGATAAAAAGTATCCTATGTGCTATTCCAGACTGTAATCTATCTGTGTGCCAAATTTCATACAGATCCAGCTGTTTGAGCGTCAAGAAGTAACAAACATAAAAATCCACATTCACAAACCTTCGCCGTTAATCGATTAGTGTGATAGTGTGATTATTAATACCCAACTTAATTTTATTATTTTTTAGGATAAAATTGAAAACTTTTTGGGTTGTAGCGCGAGGCCTCTGCAAGAGCGAGGCCCCGGGCGATTACCCTGTTCGCCTCTCCCTGAGGCCACCACTGGATTTTTTATCAGTTTTCAATTCAGGACAAGCATTTCTAGATAGCATGATAGTTAACTGATACCCGCATTGTGGGGTCATGTTCTATTAACGCGAGCCTATAACAAAAAAAATAAAAAACCTGTAACTAGATTTTTTTCGAATTATTTTGCAGCTGTAGTTTTTTTATTGCCATTTAAATTTTCAACAAGCTTCTAAGAAATTGAATACTATATTTTCTCTAAAATCTCTCTGTTTTTGGCTAATCCATGGATAAAAACAGCCACACGAGTCGATGTTTAAGGTTAAGCAACGCTTGCCGAGGTTGGTCCGTAGATGGATGACCATTCAATGCATACATTCGAGACGTTACGGGTAGTCAGAAGCCTCAAATCTGACTCCAGTCTTGCAAAGTATGTTGATAGCAACACCAGTGGCGGCTCGTGGATCATAGAAGTAGTAGTGCACTTTACCAGCTCACCAAGTATTCGAATTGGTATTTGTATTAAAATTTACAGGAGCCTATGTAAATCGGCAAACCATCTGGCTAGAGACTTCTAATTCGACGCCAACGCCATCTAGTTACGTCGTTGTACAACTTGACCAAAACTTTAACATTTTGTTCATCTGATGAGTTGACTATTGATCAATAACAAGTTGTATTATAAATAACAACATTTTGTCTATACTAGGTATTTTTATATTTTATAAATTAAAACGATACGCCGATTTTTTTTTGCAGAGGAAGGTTCGATCACCTTTTTTTATTAAAATCTTTTTTGTACATTAGTAACAATAAAATAAATTGCTTCTTCTTTCATGTAAACCTTTAAGTGACTTGAGTAAAACGTTATTATCACTATTGTTATCCTTATAACTATTTAATTTGGCACTACGTACACAATAATACTTGTTCGAAACCAATAAACGTTTCGTAATTTATTTTGTTAATTTGACTGTGTCGGCTCGCTGTCATCGATTTGACAGCTCTTGATTCAATTGACAGTTGACACTTGTAAAAATGTGATTGATATGGCGAGACGTGACGATTCGGTCTATTTGTATGAAATTGATTGTTAGCCAGCCGATCGTTACTCAAACTTGTGTTCGCCATCCGCGAGTGGTATTGTGCTCCGTCCGTGCATTTCTTTTTGTGAATATTTTGGGCACAGCGAAGGATTTTTGTCAAAAACGTGTCTAGCAGTCTGGGCGGGAATACCATCAGACCACGTCTGTTGTCCCTTCCTTATTATATATATTTTCCCACTATTATCCCCAACCTGACCCGGGATTGACCAGGAGACCACCGCGGGTACAATAATAAGTTATAGCTGTAGGACCTTGTAGGATCCAAGAGTTGCAGCACTGCTTATGGGCCCCAGAGTTGCCTCTTGGCTTTATGATCCGCAGGTCAGTATTCAACAAAACTCAAAATAAAATAATAACTGAACAGATACTTACAACGCATAACTCTGCTTTACAAATGAAAACAAGCAAAAATATTTCGTTTGTTGCCCATGGTCCACCCGCTTAGTCCACCTAGGTGGACTATGGGAAATTATTTTAATTGGGGCAATCCTTTTTTAATCAGCGCAAAACAAAGGCATTGTGTTCAACCCATTCACACTTACCTACTTACATTGACCCTCAAAATCGAGCTAGAGTGACAATATCTGGCCTACATACGGTATATAGCCTAAGAGCCCCCTACAAACATCTGCAGGTATATTTTTTTTTATTTAACTTTATTTTCTTGAATTATACTTGATAGAAGAATAGATTGCTGCAGGGTAGCCTGAAAATGAAAATTTCAAGTGAATGCAGCTCATAAATGGCGGTTAACTAAGAGCTAGATGATGTTGCTTGCTAGTATCGTAGACAAGCGAAATTTCAAGACAAAAGAATAAACACGAATTACAAAAAAAAAACTGATTGCGACCAGATGCGGCCAGCAACCTTGCAGTAATCTTTGCTACTATCCATAACCATTCATAAAAATCAAGTCTTAGCAAAAACAATTGACCCACAGATTTTTGCAGTGAGATCTCATACTAATATATACCCAGCAGAATAAATTACCCTTGTGACAGAACGATAAGAGCATTTCTATTTGGTCGCATTATAGATTGCTTCGGCACAATCACGTACAGCGAATTTATTATGCGTATGTGAGCTCCCCAAGCCCTTATATATCAGCCAAATTAAGAGGCCCTACAAAGGGGTAGTTTGACCGTCCGTTTTAAGGACGGCGCTGTTTTTATGTGATATCGCTGATATTGTGAAGCATATTGTATGTAGTTACGTATTTTTATGACGCAACGTTTTTGAAGATGTCTGTTCTGTTGTAGGTAGATTTTGTCTGTTGTTAGTATCTATTTGTGATACAATTTGTGTCTTTTGAATAAGGGTTTTTGTGACTTTAAATGTTTATGACATGAACCGTTAACACGGTGAGGTTAACACCTCCGACTGTAAATATGCAGTTTTATGGATATGTGCCAATACAATGTGACAGGTCGCTTTAAGATTCTAAAGACTGCATTAATGTGTTATCATTCTGAGTAAGATAGCAATGAAATCTTACAAATGTTAAACGCTAAGCGTCTACGAATGTGGCTACGAAAGTCTACGATATCCGCTACGAGCCTAAGAAAACTGCTACGCGCCTACGATGAACACTGCGTCAACAACATTGACTTATTCCATATAAGTAACATTGGAACTTAGGGCATGACAAATAATCCTTTAAATTCTATTATAAGAAAAATAATACATTACATCGGTTTTCAGAACACAATATACTACGTGCCTGATTATAATGGGGTGCGGGCAATAAAACGAATCCTTTTACCATTCCTTTAATAGTCTGAAAGTCTGGACCGTATATTACGACCAATAAAGACATTAACAAGAGTTACGAGTACGCACATTAGACGGGTTTCTGATAACCTAGCTAATTTCACCCGGCGGGACTTATAATGACCTGCAGTCGTTAATGGGAACCTATGTTTTGTTGTTTATATGTGTGCTTTTATTGGTCTGGTCTTAACTTATGTGGGTTTATTGAGAATGGGTTTTAGTATGTGTTGGTCGTTGGTATATTTGAATTAGGATTAGAATTTTTAAGTAGCGTAGTAGTATTTGATACAGTAGCATATCAAGAATAAATGAAATCTAGCCACCGAATTACTTATATATTTTTTTAAATTATAGCGTTTTTTTTTGTTTTAATTAAAACTAAAAGTTGCGGATCAAACGCAACTAGAGGTGATAACCAGCCATGACTTACGGAGCGGAGTGCTGGACCTTCAAGAAAGCACACGATCAACAACTACATACAAATGTAATGAAAATGCTCCGATGGGCAGGAAGAGTAACCTGTCTAGACAAAGTGCGAAACGATTATGTCAGGGGTTCGTTCAAAGTAGCACCGATGAGCGAGAAGTTCAAAAAAAGCAGATTGCGTTAGTACGGCCACATCCTGAGACGTGGAGATGACAACCCTATCAAAAAGGCCCTAAATAGCCCCGATCGACCGCGAGGAAGGGGACGACCACCCGCCACCTGGTGGTCAAACATGCAGAAAGAGGTCCTGAAGGAGAACCTGAGCAATTAGACAACTCGGAACAGAGCTCTCTAGCGCAGACGTACAAGGAGACCCGATTCCAGCTGAAATGGAAAGAGGGTTGAACAAAGATGAAAAGAGTTGTTGCACTTTAAAACCGTTTAAAAATAACAGAACGCAGTAAAATTACATTTTATATTGTATTATTAACTTAAAACAATTGGTGTTCTTATTAAGAATCAAACCTTACCCCTGAAAGCAAAAGGTTCCCTGAAGGATAAAGCTGTGGTATTTTCTATAGTACAGCCATGTTTCACCAGTTATGTTTAAATCTTAAGTAATAAAAGGTGAAACTATCGATCCGGGAAGAACTCTAAATTCCAGCCCGCTGATGTGAAACTAAATCCCATTGCAACAAAACATTCATCAACTCTTTACTTATCCCCTCCTCGCGTCGTATTCCTTTTTACTAAGGGTCGTGATTGCCCTGTCATCGTGGAAACACTAATTCGCGCCATATTTGCCTGTTTTGTGCGTCGTGGAGAGCATAGTTCAGTTTAGTGTGCAACCATGTGCGGATTTTAATTGGTCTCATCATATTGGACTGGACGTTTCCCTTCAATCTTGCCAGTAACCATCAGCTGTTTTAGGTAACTCTTTACTTACTAAACAAAAATTTTGTCATTGAGATCTTGACAGCTACTACTTTACTAAGTACTTCAAAAATAATCTTATACTAGAGTTGTTTTCTCGATTTCTGTTATCATGATATCTGTATACTATAGTCCTCGGCATGTGACTTGGCAAGGTTTTGGCGTTGTGGGAATAATTTCGCACATAGTGCACGAACTAACCAATCGATCCTTGTGTTAATTGGCCAACCAATCGCACGCTCGGAACGGTACTAAACGTTCCCCGCGTTACGCCCGGTAACCAAAGAGACCTAAAGAACGACTCTTGCCAAGTTACGTGCCAACAACTATACACATAATGAATAGAGTCGATTTCCGTGTTTGTCTGCAGTGTCGCGTTTTCTTCTAAACTACGCAACATATCCAGACGCAGTTTTTCTCGTCATTCAGAAAATCTATTCTCGAATGTTGTGTATAGTACATTAATATTATTATTATTATTATATTAAGCTAACAAATATCTGGGGTTTGTCTAATCGTAAAACCTTGTCAACCTTGGTCTCTCAACAAGACGACCATGGAAAACATGAGATCAAAAACATTAGATCACAAGAAAAACAAATTACTTGCTCAATCCCACAAGGAAGTGTATTAGGATGCCCACTGTTTTTAATCTATATTAATGACCTTCCTAAAATATTAGACAAAGAAAACGTTTTACCCGTATTATTTGCAGACGATATTTCAATATTAATTAAGTGTGAAAATATAAATAACCCTAGTCTACAAATACAAGACACCCTCCAGACTGTAGATACTTGGCTCCAGATCCACAACTTGGAAATTAATAATAATAAAACTAAAATAATACAATTCAGATCATACAAAAAACCACCACTCAATCTAATAACAACATTTAGAAACACTAAAATAGAAGAAGTTAATACATTTAGCCTACTTGGTATAAATATTGACACACATATTAACTGGAAATCACACATCGAACATATAAAAACAAAGCTATCAAGATTCTCTTACGCTCTTCTTCAAATTAAACAAAGCACTAACACACAAACAGCTATGGCTGCTTACTACGCATACGCATACTCATGGCTGCGATATGGCATCATGCTATGGGGAAATAGTGTTAACGTTAATGATCTATTCATAATCATCATCATCAGTCTTCGTGCTTACGTGACACAGCGCGGTTGTGGCACGGCGTGTACTGGTGACTCATCGCGGAGGACAATGACCTCGAATACTGTGAAGTGCGTGAATTGCAATGTTGTGATCAATGAAGTTCTGGCATTCCTGCGAAATGTCCTGGGCTTCATGGACGAGCAGAGTATACATCAGTTGTGTACTACGTCTTTCTCGGCTGATGATATTTTGAAGGCTAAAACATTGCTGTTTGAGTCGGTACCTAATTCAAAAAAGATGCCGATTCGACGAAAGGACGGAAAGAAAAAAGTGCTGCGTGATCTGGAAGATATAATCTGCCTTATGAAAAGCACAGATCAAGATTTATTTCCAATCTTCGTAGCGAAGGAATTACACAAGGTCCCACCGGTCACCTTTGATCACGTAGATGTGACTCGGCTACTAAAGGACATACTAAAGCTGCAAAACCAACTCAGTGCTTTGCAAGAAAAAACCGTTAGTACGGAAAAGTTTGATTTACTCAAGCTGGAGGTAGATAATATGAAGTATGCATCAATATTGGATAATGTTTCTTCTCATGTCAATGTAAATAGAAGAAGAGGGGCCTGTCTACATAATAGTCAACATGATAGTGGTCCAATAGGTCTACAATATGTGCCTATAACGGAGTCACAATTATCAGCTGAGAATGAGGTCAGTGACCGCCCGGCTTACATGAGTCACTCATCAACGTTAACGTCTAATGGAGAAGATGATTTTGTCTCTTTCTTGCGTACACAAAAAGGCGCAACAGAGACTCAAAGACACGTGGAGGCGCAATCCTGCACTGCGGTTTCGAATCGAGTTAGCGGGAGGACAGGTGAACATAGCCAAGGAAGCGGCGGAGGCGATGGTTCGAGCGAGACAGCGCAACAAGCGGAGCGTGGCGAGGCCGCGGCGAGTACCGCGGTTTCGCACGCCGTTTGCACACCGATTGCCGTGGCGCGAGCGCCGCGCACGCACACCTCAGTCGACCCAGCGACCAGTGGAGAACGGTCGTTGCACGCAGCTACAGTTTTACTTCGAAATAGAACGAATGAACCACAATCAACTAAAGCGGGTATGCGTGAGTCGAGCGCAAAGTGTGAACGAGCGGTAAACGAGTGTAATACGGAATGGACGTTAGTGCAAAGCAAAGCATCCAAACGGTACAAACTAATTGGTCAGAAAGGGTGTGCTGCTATTGCACCGAATAGTAAATTTAAAGCGGCAGACGTCACAGTGCCTTTGTTTATTTCAAACGTTAGCAAAGAAACTAGTGAACAGGACATAATTAGTTATATACGTGAAAACACAAATGAGAATGTTTCCCTTAAAATGATAAACATAAAAACAACCAAGAAATATAATGCTTATAAGTTGTATGTATCTAAAGCGAAGCTTAACCTGTTTCTAAACAATGAACTGTGGCCAGATGGCATAACTTTTAGGCGTTTCATGCGTTTTACGTATCGTAAGAAGGACGAAGAAACTAGGTTATAGTCGGTTTAGTGTACCTACATTATGAACAATAACAAAAATAATTGTTGTAAATTAGTTAGCTTTAATTGTAAGTCTGTTAAACGGTCAATTGATAGTGTAAGGAACATCTGTCAGACGTCGGATATAGTAGCCCTCCAAGAGACGTGGCTGCTCCCTCATGACATTCCTTTGTTAGGAACCATCAGTGATGAATTTGAGTATACTGGTAAATCGGCGGTTGACACTTCGGCGGAGTTACTCGTAGGGAGGCCGTACGGGGGAGTGGCTATTCTCTGGAGGAAGGGAATCTTTGAGGCAGTGTCCATAATAGATTGCACAAGCTCCCGTCTGGCTGCTATCAAAGCTGTTGTGGGCGGTCGCTCAATTATTATTGTTACAGTCTACATGCCAACTGACTCATTCGACAACCTGCCTATATTCACGGAAGTCCTGGGGGAGATCGGTGCGGTTGTTGAAAGTGGAGGTGTAGAGAGTGTTTTTATTCTGGGAGATTTTAACGCGCATCCTCATGAGCGGTTTTTTAGAGAACTTTCAAGTTTCTGCGCTGATCAATCCTGGATTTGTGCTGATGTAGAGAAACTGGGCTATGCGGCCAATAACTACACTTTTATTAGCGAAGCACACGGGTGCAGAAGATGGTTGGATCACTGTGTTGTGTCATTATCAGCGTGGCAAACTATTATTAGGGTAGGCATAGAAGAGGATGTATTTTTATCTGACCACTTACCACTGTACATTGAGTGTGATCTGAATCTAGTGAGGCCAAAGATAATGACAGAAAAGGTTCGGCATTGTGGCGTAACATGGGGAGAAAGGGATGACGCACAAATTACAAAATATCGTAGTTTATGCAATGAAAAGCTACGGAACATCGGTCTTCCTCATGAATTTGAAAGGTGTAGTTATGGGGCCTGCAAAGTCGTCGAACATAAATGTGTCCTGGATAATCTGTATAAAAGTATTATAGATATCTTAAGTGACGCGGCTATAAGGACGTGTGAGAAGGTTCGGGCCAAGCCAAGGAGAGGCAAAGTGTTGTGTGGCTGGAACAAGTATGTTCGAGACGCTTACCGAGAGGCCAGGCTTAAATTCAAAGCTTGGGTATTGCAGAATAGACCGACTTCTGGAGGGACATATGAACAAATGTGTGAGGCCCGAAAAATATTTAAGGGCCGTCATAAATGGTGCCAAAAAAATAGGGAACAAATAAAAATGGATTTTTTAGCCGAGCAAAGAGCGACTAAAAATTTTTGTAAGTTCTGGAAGGCTACGGGTAAGCTGGATGCCAGGCCTGGGCTGCCGGTGAGCGTCGGGGGAGTGAATGATCCAAAGCAGATTTCTAATATGTTCATGGAACATTTCAAAGTGCGATCACCTCTCGGCCCCTCAGTTGCGATGACCGATGCTGAGTCCTTCGGTGGGGGAGTGGAACCGGTAACGTATTTTTCGACTAAGCAGGTCAGAGCTGTAGTTAAAAACATGAGTAGAGGTAAATCACCCGGACACGATGGACTCAGCATCGAGCATTTTAAGTTTGCTGGGGTTCACCTGCCGAGGGTCCTGTCATTGTTTTACTCAATGTGCATTAGTCACGCGTACCTACCGGCAGAACTAATGAAAACGGTTGTGGTACCAATAGTCAAAAACAAGACAGGGGATATCTCGGACAGGGAAAATTACCGGCCAATTTCTCTTGCAACTACCGTTGCTAAAATATTGGACAGTGTGCTTGATTCGTGCTTGGAAAAGCATCTGTACTTGCACGATTCACAGTTTGGGTTTCAACCTGGACTGTCTACTGAAAGTGCAATCCTAAGCCTCAAGAATACTGTCCAATATTATACGGATCGTAAAACGCCGGTGTATGCTTGTTTCCTGGATCTTTCCAGAGCTTTTGATCTTGTGTCATATGATGTGCTCTGGAGGAAGCTGGGGGACAGGAATGTACCGGCGGAAGTTCTTAAAGTTCTGCAATTTTGGTATGCGAACCAAACTAATCACGTGAAGTGGTCCAACTCTTTCTCCGAGGCATATGGTTTGGAGTGCGGAGTGAGGCAGGGAGGTTTAACGTCTCCCAGGCTCTTCAACCTATATGTAAATGACCTCATGGTCGAGCTCAGCAGCATGCGTGTCGGCTGTTCGGTGGGTGGTACTAATGTTAACAGCATCAGCTATGCAGACGACATGGTGCTGCTGGGCCCGACTGCGGGATCTATTAGGGAGATGCTGAAAGCTTGCGAGGACTACGCGGCTGCGCACGGGCTCGTATATAATGTTAAGAAATGTGAGTACATGGTCTTTGGGGTCGCCGGTAAGTGTACAGATTATTCACCTAACCTTACCCTAAATGGCTTGAGCATAAAAAGAGTGAACCAATTTAAATATCTGGGACACATACTTACCGACGACCTGAAAGATAATGTGGATATTGAGAGGGAGCGCAGGGCATTGGCGGTCCGCGGTAATATGTTGGCTCGTAGATTCTCCCGCTGTGCAGACCAGGTCAAAATAACACTTTTCAAGGCATATTGTCAGGGTCTGTACGCGGGGGGTCTATGGACCAGTTACACCAAAAGGTCGCTAGATGTCCTGCGCGTCCAATATAATAATATTTTTAGGATGCTCTTGCGGCTGCCCCGGTTCTGTAGCGCGTCAGAGATGTTTACACTGAATCGTACTGACGGCTTCCACGCAATCGTGCGGAAGAAGATAGCGTCGCTGGCAGCTAGAACTCGGGCCAGTGGTAATAGCATCCTAAAAACAGTGTCCGAGCGAGTGTTTTCCCCTTTTATGAGGCATTTTGTGGAGAGGATGACCGAGTAAAAACTTGCTCATCTTCTGTGCAAAGTGCTTCTCAACCTTATTGTTATTATTTACTAACACTAGGTATAAGGTATGTTACTAACACTATGGATTTCTGTTATCCGAATTTTTAAATAAATAAATAAAAAAATAAATAAAATAATGCAAAAGAAGTGTATAAGAATTCTAGCCCAAATAGATAGCACGGAGAGCTGCAAACCATACTTTATAAAGTATCTGATCCTAACTCTCCCGTCAATATACTTACTTGACATTTGCGTGTTTGTTTTTAAAAATATCGATAAGTTCACTAAAGTAGAAGATACGCACAACGTCAACACACGCCACAAAAAGAGGTTATGCGCTCCATCCTCAAGAATTAAAATGTTAAGTGATAGCCCATATTATATGGCAATAAAAATATATAATAAGTTGCCCAACACGTTTAAAACTGAAAAATCAGTAACAATATTCCAAAAAAGGCTAAAATTATACCTTATCCAAAAATGCTTCTACTCAGTGAAAGAATATTTAGAGTCCAGCTTAAAATAAAGATTTTATCTTTAGTGGCGATCTGACCTATACAAACAATCAAATTTACTCTATCCTATTTAACTTCATACGAAATTATAATTTGTACTACCTGAAAAGGATGACATTGATATTGTATAATTGTATTAAATTCATTATTATTGACATTGAATTTTGACATAACTATATTTTTATCAATTTAATTATATTAATGTAAAATATTATAATTCAGTAATGATAATGTTTAATGCATGCTAATTTAGAATGATAAGCACAGCACAATGATAATTGCAATGCTTGTAAAAGGCTGCTAAGTCATAAGTACTAACATAATATAACACCAATATGATACACTTAGTTCGCAATAAACGTTTTGACTTTGACTTTGACTTTGACTTTGACAAGTAAAATATAAAAATTTAAAAAATCCTCGACACATTTATCCTGCATCAACACCCTGATTTAAACAGTAAAACACCCATAACTATTGAAAGACTGAATCGATTTTATTTTAACATAGCTAAGAACACTTTGGACAAAATCACCTTTCAAACAAAAAAAAACTGAAACAAAATCGGTTCATCCATTTAGGAGCTGTGCCACAGACAGACACACAGATACACGTCAAACTTATAACACCCCTCTTTTTCCGGCGGGGATTAAAAACAAAACAAAACAAACGGTAAACCTATATTTACTTTACAAATAACACTGCCAGTGTCAAATTATACGTACTACAAATCACATTGCAAAGTTCTATCTCAATTGCCTGTGTACTCACAAATTGTATAAACTCATATGAAACTCAAACTTGCAGTGCATGTGTTATTTTGTTTGTTTCAAACGTTTTCAAGTTATCAAACTTGTTCAAATCGGTCTAGGAATAATAGAACGTATTTGTAGCAGGAGATCTGGGCAGGCTAACTTTCAGTGAAGTGTGTTTCTGCTTTGCGAAGTTAGGTGAAAGGAGTATTTTGTTATGTTCATAATATTAACTAGATACTGTATGTCATACAAGTCAAAGCATACAAGTCCGATGCGAAAATGCGACAACGATGGGACGTCGCGGTTTCATAGCAATTGTTATAAAAATGCTCTACAGGTTCTATAAAAAGACGCCGTCATTTCACAGTCTAGCTGAATCAAGGATAGAACCAACATGTTTCTGATACATTTTTTCCAAAACAGGTGATATAATTGAATTGGAATGAGCTATAACAGTGCGACCTTTTAAAAAAAACTTCGATATTTGCATTAAATGGTTACATGATCCTAACATAAAACACGAAATAAATCTAGAATAGCTCTTTGAAGAAACAGCCACAACATTTCTTAGAAAACATGTCTCAACGTTCATCAAAATCCGCTGAAATATGTAAATAACTACAAGGATCCGTCTTGAAGGCTTATGTAAAATCTTGACGCACGGGAGCAAAGACCGCAGTGCGACCCAACATCAGACATTATCGCTTATCATACATTACGTCACCGACGTCACAGACGGGTCCTAAATAAGCAAAGGACGAACATTAACAATGCACACCACATTTCTCTCCACTTCGAATATTCAGAAGATATTGAACTCGCCCAACTCCGCTACAAATGTACGGTTCGTACTCTATGCTCGTAAATCGTTCAAGTCCAATGCTTTCTGTCGAACCAGAGCACGTCCACCGGAACTTTTGCCCCTAAACTTTTTATCTCGAAGCAAAACGTATTTTCCATTAGCCCCCCAAACTCGAGCTCTCCACTTCTTTCTTAATTTGTCACAAACTTTTACTTCGAGATAAAACTCGACCGTTAATGACATTTGTTTTTCTGATATTTTCATTACCCGCCGTCCTTTTGGCTTGTTACCCCTTATTATTCTCATTTACTATCATAAAGTACTCAAAACAAAGTTTTTGAAGAGAAATATAGGACTTGTAGGAAAAAAAAAATCTAATAAGTATTATTATTTTTGTGCTGGAGTCATAACAGATACTAGGGGTGCCTATTCCGGTAAGTTATGATCGTTTCATATTCGAACCAGAGACGCTCTTATTATTCTAGAACAACGGCATGGAGTCTTTTTTCTTTATTGTATTATTTAGATTTGTCCACGATAGAAGCTCGTTACGCCTATCTGTCCGAATACGTAAGACAGATTTATTCTCCGTTTTAGTTTTTCGTATTACAAGGATTTCTTTAGAGATAAATCAAGTTTTAGTGGGGGTTTTTCATCTTTTGTTGTAGAAAATACCCAAAAAGTTTTTCTACGGTTTTGTAAAGCTGAGTAAGGGGTTTTTGTTGGTTACGCAAGATTAGTATAATCCTTTTTTATATTGTATTTGCTTTTCGAGTTTTAGTTAGAAAATAGTACAAAAATTACAGTAGCAAGACGACCTTAATATCTCACCAAAATACCTAGTGCAGGTAGTTCCGCCCACCACCGCCACGAAACCGCTATCAATCACGCACCACAGCCTGCAATAGCTACAAAATACTTGAAACCCTCAATCCAGTAACCAATCAATTCCAAATACCTCGCAAATCTGGGCCATAGCACGCCGCAAGTCGGTTCCAGTCGGCGGCTTACCGAATAAAGCCGAAATAAGCCGAAATAAGCCGAACGCGCGTGCGAAGCTTCATTCGACTCGACTTCGATCGTAAATTCGACATTGACATTTATCAGAATAGTACCCAAGGCCACCTGCGACCATAGTTCACATTACTTCCCTCCGCACTATCGGGAAATCGATTTGATATTTTTTCTGGTTCTCGTAAAAAAGGTATAGGATTGCAATCCTTAAAACCTTTGTTATTTTCTGCGGTCCGCGTACAATTTATATTTTTTATTTAAGAGGTTATTTACGTTAAGTATCTTCTATTGTTTCAAAGATAATTTGATGGTACATAATGATTACGGTTTGCAACGTGTATTAGTTAAAAAATAAATAAATCTTTACCAAATATATTTAATAAAAAATACTTTTGAACGTCAAGTCAGATCTTATTAAATCTGACATCAGGATCTAGAGTAATCCTGATTCGAGGTACTCGCTAACTGTTTCCTTCAACATAAAAATTAAATTCGAAACGGTATATTTACCATGTTTACTGTTTGTTGCGAGTTTCCGATATTTCGGTGCTGTTGCAAGCACCATGATCACGGATAAACTGATGTTCTTGCGGGTGGGTGTTTATGAGGAGACAAAACGGTCTACCCTCTTTCTTGTTCCTTTTTTGCTATCAATACCGCTACCATTGTCACTCACAACTCGATTCTGTTCCCGACTCACGAAACTCACTGTGGACACAGTGAGTTTCGTGACTCGGGAACAGCGAACTTTTTTCGGCACTTCTTCGGATTTTGCACAGCCGAACCACTGGATTCCTCTCGGTTGAAATTCTTGTATTTGGTAATCTCGATAGATTCTCTCAACAGTCTAGTGATATAGTGGCGTTCTATCGAAATGACCTGAGGGTTTGTAACTCAATCCAGTGGTTCACTCCTGAATCTAAAAGATGTTGAGGTATGGCCAATTTTTGGTAATATCCCGTTTCGAATGTTAGTGTTAGTGACCATGACAGTTTAAAAACTTATATAATAATGAAATATAAACAAAGGATGGTATTTAAAAGTACTTCAATTTATTCCCATTTCATTTACCTAATTTTGCCTGTGTTCCACCAAATATACTGAATGTGCACCAAAATTTGTTCATTTATGTCGAGGTAGCCCCGCTGCGCGGGGCTCTTATTTCTGTCTGCAGGGTCAAAAGTAACCTAACACGAACGAGATGACGGGAGCTGAGTTCGCTCGCTTTGCTCGCTCACTTCAGCTCCCGTCATCTCGTTCGAACCTCGTCGGGGTGCCCTAAGTTCCCGAGCTCGCTTCGCTCGCTCTTGGACTGATTCTTTGAACATAATTTATTCGTAGATCAACTAATATTTGGTGCACGATCAGTATTTTAGATGTACCTTTAGATTTTTGGTGAACACAAAAATATTATCCATAAACAAATAGTAATCAGGCAGTTTTCTTATAAAAAAACGTTTTTTTTAGTAACGCTGTCGGTGCCCCTTAAGAACAACTTAATAAATTAACTGATTTAAAAAATTATCTATTGGAATTAAACACCTACTTCTCTAATGGACTAAAAAGCGTCCAAATTTTTGTAAATAATGTCATAATAAACATAGGTAATGTAAAAAGGGTAATGAGTCTTTCAACGACCACTGTTTACACCATAACTTCTCAAAAATATGAGATCCATAAAACACAACTCCGTTTTGCGAAGTCGGGTTCCATGTCTATCGATTTCATATACGCGGCGCCGTAAAAGTATAGAAGGCCCATAACTCTGTGATGTTTTATCAGTTTTCAATTCAGGACAAGCACTTTTAGATAGCGTGATGGTTAACTGATACCCGCGTTTTGTGGTCATGTTCTATTCAACTGTAGAAAGTTTTTGTTCCGGATTTTTGCCGAATTATTTTGCAGCTGTAGTTTTTTATTGCCATTTTCAAGAAGCCTCTAAGGAATTAGATACTATATTTTTTGTAAAATCTCTCGGTTTGTGGCTAAATAATGCATAAAAACAGCAACGCTTGCCGAGGTCGGTCCGCAGATGGGTGATCATTCATTCCATACATACGAGACGTTACGGGTAACATAAGCCTCAAACCTGACACCAGTCTTGCAAGGTATGTTGATAGCAACACAAAGATATTATATTTCTTAGTCTATGACTATATTTGATCTGTGTAAAATAACTGTCATCGCTCTCTTCTCTATAATCTTTGGTCCATGGCCGACACGTTTCATGTGAGTAAAATCTAATACCTTTAAACTAGCAATTCTTATTTCTTATATATAATCTGAATCACGGAAACGGCTCCAACAATTTTCATGAAAATTGGTATGCAGGGCTTTTCGGGGTGATAAATCGATCTAGCTAGGTTTTATTTTTAGAAAACGTTTATCTATTTTTACCCGAGCAGAGTTCGGTTGCCCAGGTACTATTAATAAAACACACATACAGTCCATTCAAAGCTTTTTACAAGGGATATCGTATTACACAGTAACTGGGTTGTGAATGTCAGGTAGACTCCATGTTAAATACTGGTAATCAACTGAATCTGGGTTGACTGGAAGCTGAATCCAATAAAGTTGGAATAAGCCGCTAGGCAGATATTATGTAAAACCTATTAATGGAATAAGGTCAATGTTTAAATATTGAAAAAGTTTCAGAAGTCTTTAGCAAATTTTCATTTTTCCGAAGAATATTTGAATATTATATTGAGTCATTAGGTAATTTGTTAATTTTAGTTGGCTACGCCGAAAATTTTATTAGTCTTTTTAGAATCCTCAAAGGAATTCTCGGAGAACGCCGATTGGTCCATACAAAAATTGTAAGTAAAATATCTTTATCACACTTAATTACTTTAATATTTAAAGAAGTACTCAACGGTTGAATTAATGGTAATCTAAAATGTTTTATCAAGTTTTTGTAAAATGAAAAGCCGATAATAGAGCTCTCGCCTGTACTCACTGAAAAGTTAGGCAAGTAATATTCTTTATTTCCTCATACCTTTCAAATCTCTAGACGGATTATAAAATTTAGACATAATGCGTCTTGACCACCCCGTTAAAAAAGAACATGACGGATTTTAGGCACCATATTGTGCGGGTCCCAATGATTTTTCTTCCAAACCCATTGTGTGGGGTTTCAAAATTAAGGGTTTTAAAAATACATACCACTTATATGTTTTTTTATTTAAAAAAATATACCTAGAAAGCTGTAAATAAAAAAAGTTTATTTTAAAATCAAAAACCCGACTGCTTAAGAAACGAACTAAAAAAATGTAAACATGAAGAACATCATGCTGTGCAGTTGGAGGATCAGGTGGTCAGCCAGCTCGCGAATATGTATCCTTACCGACCAGACCTGGTTCGCGGATAAATTTGAAAAAGAGTTAAAAAAGTTGAAAGAACACAGTTGGGTGGGTTTTAATCGAGCAGAAAGACTCATGGGATGATTAAGCATCATCTGCCAAGCCTTTTTACCGGAATAAGATAACCGGATTAAGATGGGTACCAGTGTTTTACATGGAGCGACTGCCTATCTGACCTCCACAACCCAGTAACTGGGTAACACTGTACTTCTTGGCAAGACTGGTGTCAGATCTCAAGCTTCTGACTACCCGTAACGACTGTCAAAGATCTTCAAATGGTCACCCATCCACGGACCGACCTCGGCAAGCGTTGTTTAACCTTGAAGATCGACCAGTGCGGCTGTTATTATTTAGCCACGAGCTCCTAATGGGATGATTAACCAACAACAACAAAAAAGTCCTCATGCCAGTAGCGCATGCAACCACTATATCAATTCATATTATTGTTGTTGCCCGTTTTATAATCTGGTGGTACTATAATTCAGTGTATTTTATATTTGTTCGTTAGTGTTTTTCTGTTATAAATTCACTTAAAACTGTAAACGTACGACTTGTAATGAATAGGAAAACATTCCGACTGATTCTCAGTCAAATGAATTGTCGAACGGTTGGTACATTTGTTAGAGAAACCCGACTTGGTTACAGATTTACTTCGCTTTGCAATCGGAGCAGTAATAGAGGCAAGTTTCCAGGATATATTTCTGAGAATCGTAGATATCTTGTTTAGATTCAACGGTTCCGCTTCAGTAAACTTACTGACATACGTTTTCTTTGCGATGAATCTCGTATCAAAGACTGTTATAAAACAACATTATACTGTTAGATCTAGCCCAGATCTATGTATTGATAATTTGTAGTAAATTTTTTGTCAAGCTTGTAGGAGCAATAGTGGTGACTTACGTGTCGTAGGTCGTGTGTTCCCAGGCAGGGGCGTTTACTTTGTGTAAATTATTTCATTACCACTGCTCTTAAAACGGTGAAGGAAAACATCGTGAGGAAACCGCCATGTCCTAGAACCAAAAATTCGAAGACTTGTGACATTCACCAACCCGCACTGGGCCCGCCTGGTGGATAAAAGCCCATTAGCTCTCTCACAGAGAAGATGCCTGTGTCCCAGCAGAGGGAACATTATAAGGCTGATGATAATGATTTGTCAAGCTCTGCTTTAGCCTGAAAATCTGGATTAAAGTAGACTTGACACAAAGTGTTTAATCCCAAATTCAAAATTCTGATCCAACCTTTAGTACTTCATAAAACATACCAGAAAAATACCAATCTTTTTTATTATTACAAGCTATCTTGCCTCCGTATGTATATTTGGCAGCTAATAATAAACTGTCAAACCCTTCCTGGCATCCGATTAAGTTGTAACTTGGCCTTCTTATGCAACTATAGAAACATTCAAGTAATATAATATGGCATAGTAACTCCTTAATCAGACAAGATATCAACATCGTGTTTGGGCTAATCGAAAAAGTATTGACAAACGCTATTACATTTTGTACTTTTTACCATTAAAATCTTTTTTTAAACAGTAGTTTAAGCAACGGTCATATATTAGGGTTTATTAAAACACGAGTGTGTCGCCTCGTGAGATAATAGTATTACACGAGTGTTTTAATACTTAGTTATAAAAAATTGGTATGGTAGAAAATTTCGATTCTCACTACGCATGAATGCGCAGCGCTCGCATCCATAGGCAATGACACTATTTTATCTACTTTAATTCAATGGGCCCATACGCGCCAAAAAAATTTTAAAGTAAAAATGTGCCATAAAAATTAAACATTTAGTTTTGATGCAGTTGTTTGAAAATCGAAGGAATATAATGTGCAATGTTTTTTTTTAATTTTACCTTTCAACGAAAAAAAAGTACGTGTTGATACAATATTTGTTTGAATTCATATTTCGTTGTGAGTATAGATTTTTGATGTGGGAGAGATAATGATTAAAATCAAGCACTGACATACAAAGGCATATTTTTAGAAAGTCTACCTTAATTCCGTCACTGACGAGTCGAGCCATCACATCCAAATTATTAAAATAGGCACATAATACATCGTAATATCTCGCGGGCCCCGACAACACCCAGCAAGGCACACTAATGGCCTCATACATACTTAATCCAGTTTTACTTTTTTACGGTCTCGAGAATTCCCGTCTATTCGATACTCCTACCTATCTTGGGCTTATATAAAAATTCTGCTAGCATTTTTAGAATATTTCCCGTTTCCATGAACACGGGGATAAAATTGGCGTGTTTGAATCAGGAATAGAATTATTTTGGTAATTGGAATGAAAATCTCTTCACCTACGGTAACATTAAGCTTAAGTGGGAGATGACGTATTTACTTATTATGCCCTGAGTGATTCTGACTATTGGATAAAAAATCAACGAATAAAAGTAAGAGCTACTGTCCTACTTTCAATGACATAATTGAGCCCAAGTGGTGGACTTTTTAGCAATAGTTCTCAGCCTTGACACTCCGTCCGGTTATTTTTGGACACACATAGCTGAAACTTTATAACCTATTCTACGTAAACCACAATTGTAGGAAAATATACTTCTGATTAATCATAATAATAATAATTGTAGTTTTCTGTTCATTATCGATAAAGAAAAAAAACTGACGTAAGACCATCAGACAAAAGTTTTATTTTTATTTTTACCCCTACCACAAACAAGTTAGTGTGAAATAAAAAACCCATACTTTTTCATTGAATTCCATTTTCAAAACATTAAACATTCTTTTCTATGTTGACAGTACCACGCAGCCACGCACTTCAAACTTCAGTGAACATGAGCCAGTCATGCAGAACGGACCTGTGGGTGGCTCCGACACAAATATTGGTATTTACACCTTCGAGCAGAGGTTCAACTCAAATTGTAACTTTGTAGGCTTACTTTTTATCTCCTTTTTGTCGGTGACAAATGAATCGTTCGCGAGACGTTTTCGGGTCGACGAAATGTGAATGTCGCGAGATCCTGGAGATAAATTGTTTGACCCACATGGTTATAAGGACGTTATTTAACTTGTGGGTTTTGAAAATCTCTCCAGATATGTTTCCTTGGAAACTTTTTTTTCTTAAATTGACAGACAGATGTAATGAAACACGTTTAGTGGTTTAGCTCAGACTGACGTTTTTATTTCAATAATAAAGTAGGTAGGAATATATGTACTTATTCTACTACATACCCTCACATAATAATATTAAAAGACTATTTTGATAGTAATTCTAACATCTCCACTTATCAAAATAATCTTAACTTTTGATACATATGTAATTTAGAAATAAACTAATAGCACAGTCATTAAACAATACTTTGAATACCTAACTTCTTTACAAAATAGTTATGTTTCACACAACTCAAGCCTTTTGTTAGTATGTCTGCAGGCATTTCAGTTGTTGGTAGATAAACTATCTTTACAAGATTGTTAGCCACTGTTTCTCTAACAAAATGGTGACGCACATCAATGTGCTTAGTTCTTTTATGGAACAATGGATTCTCTGATAACTTCTGAGCCCCTTGATTATCATTATATAAAATTATTGTATAATTACAAAAATCAACAATTTCAGACAACAAGTTTTTTAAATATATAGCCTCTTTACAGGCCTCCGCTATCGCCATATACTCGGCTTCTGTACTAGACAAAGCTGTAGTCCGCTGTTTCTTACATTCATATGAGATAACGGTACCCGAGAACTTAAAGTAAAAAACCTGTGTATGATTTCCTATCTAGTATATTTGAGGCCCAATCTGCATCAACAAAACCTTCCAAGTTACAATTATCTTTACTAAATATGAGGCCATAGGATTTAGTTTTACATAAATATCTTAAAATTCGTTTTGCATGCTTCCAATGGGTAAAGGAATAACAATTGTTAAACTGGCTCAAATAACTTACACTATAAGAAATATCTGGGCGAGTTAGAACACTTAAGTACATCAAACTTCCTATTAGTTGTTGATATGGGTATTGTTTACAAATATCTACACTCTTCTCCAGTTTTAAATTACTTTCCATGGGAGTATCAACAACTTTACAGTCTGTCATATTGAATTTACTTAAAATGTGATCCACAAATTTCTCTTGATCTAAGGAAATACAGCCATTATTATATATCTTTACCCTCATACCCAAACATTGTTTTAATTGCCCTAAATCTTTGATTTTAAATTTTGACATTAGTTCAGTTTTAATCTCATTGACCATGTTACTATTGTTCGAAAAAATTAAAAAATCATCAACAAAAATAGCTATTATGATCTGATCTTTGTTACATTTTTTAACATAAAGGCATGGTTCTAATTTTGACTTAACAAAGTTGGATTTCAATAAACAATCATTTACTCTTTTATTCCAAGCCCTGGCTGATTGTTTTAGGCCATATATTGCACGCTTCAATTTAAGCACACAATTTTCTTTACAATCTAAATTAGGTGGTGCAAGCATGTACACATTTTCGTTCAGGTAGCCATTTAAGAATGCTGTGGTTACGTCCAAATGAATAATATCAAAGTTAAGTTTAACACTCAAGGCAAATAAGAGTCACAAAGTAGAGTAACGAAGCACTGGTGAGTATGTTTCAGTGTAGTCCACACCTTCTTTTTGAGTGAAACCCTTTGCAACCAATCTTGCCCTATATCGCACTTCATTGTCACTTCCGTACTTCTTTTTGAAAATCCATCTGCACTGCACTACCCTATCAGCTTCTTTCCTGTCTACGAATTCCCATGCTTCATTGTCATTGAAAGCTTTTAGTTCATCTATCATCGCCTGTCTCCACTGATCCCTCTCCGGTCCATTCATTGCTGCTTCATAACTGAGTTCTTCACCGCAGGTTTCCAGCTCGTCCAAAATACAGAGGTTAGTTATGCCGTACCTTTCTACTGGTTTTCTCTTGCGCTTACTATCATCCTCTAATGGCATTTCTATCTCCATGATAGACTCATTTTCAACTTCTGGCACCGATTGATAAGAATCATCTTGGGAACTTGATGAGTCACAGATATATGTACGATCATCTGGATCAAAATCTGCATTTTCTGATGCACTTTCTTCACTTTCTTTCTCTGACTTTTCTCCATTATCATTTACTACTATCTGAGCTGAGTCCGAATCTTCTTTCTCCATAATAATAACATCTCTGCTCGTAGTATTTTTTTTAGTTTTTGGATTATATAATCTGTACCCTTTCACATTTTCTGGATACCCAACTAAAATCAATTTGTCAGCCTTCTTATCCCATTTTTGTCTTTGTGCTTTGGGAACATGCACCATTACCTTACTGCCAAATATTCTAACATGGCTTAGGTCTGGCTTCTTACCTGTCCACCTTTCGTATGGTGTCATCATGCCTAAACTGGCGGCTGGCGTTCTATTGATCAAGTACACTGCAGTATTTACTGCTTCTCCCCAAAAACTTTTGTTGAGAGCCGCTTCAAACAGTAAACACCTTGCCCGTTCGACTATAGTTCTATTGAACCTCTCCGAGAGACCATTCTGCTCAGGAGTGTGAGGATTGGTCTTCTGATGGATGATACCAGCTTGTCTTAGGAAGCTCTCCATTTCTCGCGAACAAAACTCTCCTCCGTTATCTGTTCTCAATATTTTTATCTTGTTTCCTGTTTGATTCTCAACCATACCTCGAAATTCTTTGCAATGATGGAATACCTGATTCTTTTCCTTCAAGAAGTAGACAAAAGTCATTCTGCTGGCATCATCCACAAATAGTAGAAAGTACTTCGACTGACCAATTGACTTGGTCTCCATCGGCCCGCATAAATCCGAGTGTACAACATCCAGTTGCTTTTCACTTCTATGGTTAGCTGATGGGAAAGGAAAACGTGCCTGTTTTCCCTCACAGCACACTTCACAATTCTGGATCTGTATGTCAGCTTTCTTGTTAAAAGAAACTCCTTCAACAGCTCCATCTTTCATTTTCTGTAAGGATTTACTATTTATATGTCCTAGCCTTCTATGCCACATTGACATCGCCGATAACAAATTCTCGGATTTTATTGTGTTTAACTTGTACACACCATTAGTCAAATTCGCAGTACCGATAAGCTCATTAGCTTGATTATATATCAAACAGACATTCTTTTTGAACGCTATTCTGTTGCCATTAGCTATCAGTTGGCTAACGGAAAGTAGGTTTGTCGTGAGCTTCGGTATGTACAAAACATTCTTCACAATCACATCATACTGAGATCCGTTTACGCTTGTCGTTATGCGTGTTTCACCGACACTTTCTACAGGCACTGTCGTTTGGTTTGCAACTACGATTTCTTTGTTTTCGTGCACGCGTCTAGTTCGCAATAAACATTTTTGGTTAGACGTCATATGTGCGCTTGCGCCCGAGTCGACGTACCAGTCTTCTGTGCTAAAATTTCCGTTGAAAAACGCTGCACTAAAAGCATTTACTGGTCTATTACTGTTTAATTTTAATTCGGGGCACTTGTTTTTAAAATGGCCGACTTTCTTGCAATTATAACATTTTATTTGTTTGCTGCTTTTTGACGTGTCATTTGAAGTTGACGTTTGAAATGGTTTGACACCTCGGTTAGTGTTGCCAGTTTTCGAACGCTCTTTAGACCAAAAAGCAGAGTTAGTTCCATTATTGCCAACCTCTTCACACATGTCAAGTAACTTTGTCTTGATGACGTCAGCGCTAATGGCGATGCCAGAATGTTCTATCGCCATTATCATTGGTGAAAACTTATCTGGAAGTCCAGCCAAAAGTAAAGATCCGATCCATTCTTCTGTAATTTCAAAACCTGTCCCCTTCAATTTCTGCGCCGTCTCAACCACTTGGGATACATAGGTTGTCATGGAATCACTGTTTTCGAGACGAATCGATATCAATGTTCGAAGTAAACTTATTTTTCGTTGATATCCGGTGTCATCAAATAATTGTTTCAACTTGTTCCACACACCTTTCACTGTAGTCTCACTCTTGATATGCGCGTATAATGAAGAGTCGATGGTCATCACGAGTTTGGCTTTGGCTTTCTTCATCTCAGCTTCACTAATTTCTGCTGGTAGACTTTCAATGTCGATTCCCTCGAGTAGCAAAAAATTGCTCGTTGCGAACGCCCAATCGTCATAATTTTCACGACCTTTTAACTTCGGTACGTTAGCTAGGTAGCCTGACGTCGACATTATTGGTTTTGCACAAAATAATATCTAAGAAATACCGGAAACTTTATTAAATGCGGGACTGGGCCCATAACCTAATGAAACACGTTTAGTGGTTTAGCTCAGACTGACGTTTTTATTTCAATAATAAAGTAGGTAGGAATATATGTACTTATTCTACTACATACCCTCACATAATAATATTAAAAGACTATTTTGATAGTAATTCTAACAAGATGTTCCGTTGTTTATTAATATATGTACTAATGTTAATATTGTAAAAAACCTATTTTTTTTAAAAGAGTAAGTATGTTGTTTCTCGAGCGTTCTTCTCCATTACAATCTACTTTCCAAATGCACGGTAGATTAAATTTTTATTACTTGTAAATTTTAATTTTAATTTATTTGACGTTCAAAAGTGCCGTTTATTGGCCTAGTTGAATAAATATATTTGACTTTGACTTTGAACGGACATTATTATGGCTATTTATGGCAAGTCTTCCAACTCTCCTTTTCTCAATCTCAGCTTCGATGCCCGCAGTTGTCGTTTAACCTCTCTAGTTGCTGTTCATACAAATCCTATGTTAATCTAGTGATTGTCTATGTAAGACACGGTTTCTGTTAGGTTTTATTGTGCATCTTAGAAAACAAGGTCTTATTCATAAAAAATGTTTAGCACATTCTAAATAAATTCTCTATAGCAAATAGCGACTCAGTTGCTTAATAGGTGCCAAGTTGTTCAGAGATTTTATAATAAGACAGGTTTTGAATATTTATACCATTAAACATTAACAAGTAAGATATAAAATTTTGAAAATCCCCTTTTACATTTTTACTTCATGCTACTTAATTTATTTAGTATAGACACGCTTCTATCGACATTTTATTAAACACGATATCTTGCGTAAATACCCCGATTCAAACAGTAAAACTTGTATAAGTGTTTAACGGCTGGACCGATTTTTATCAAACACAGCTTACAACACTCTCGATAAAGTCACCTTTTGAACGAACAAACATCGGCATCACCGGAGCTATGATGCCACAGCCAGATAAACAAACATACAAATACAAACGTCAAAATTATAACACTTCTCTTTTTACGTCGGAGTTTAAAAAAATGTCTTTTAGAACTCAATGAACGCAATCGAACTTACCTGCTAGCTGAAATCGTGTGTTACATGAGAGTGAAGGGTTATCAAATAAAAGCCAAAAGCTAAAAATACACTTTTATTCCAATGTCATGCACATCTACATTTGGTTTCCACTAAAGAGTAACATTGTGATATTGATTGTGCTAGTTCACTCGTGTGCTATCCAGTCTGTCGGTTCCAACCTGGGTTTATACATAGTGTGGAAACTACGGTTTGTGAGTTGTGGTGGCATGGTTAGAACTTTAAAATATTGTAACTGTAAAATACAAATAATTTATGGATAAAACTTAAAATATAGACTTGATTCTTCTAACAAGAGAAGCAAGAGTAATATTATAATAATAAAAACATTTAATATATATTTTTTTATTAAGAAAGGAGAAGTAGTTATACCTTAGTACGATAACTAATTGGTAACATAACATTGTGTTGCTCTTTTTCTGTTTATACGTTACAAAATACTTATTATAACTTTTGCGAAAATAATTATAACGTCCCCTTATTAATAAATGTGGAGTTAAGTGATCAACAGTATAATCTCCAGAATTACAAAAAAAAGAATCAGTCAGTCAGTCAGTATTAACTTTAGCACGCATTTAATAAAAAAGAGGGCTAACGTTTCTCTAAACTGCAATTTTAACATTAGCTGGGGACCTAATTGAGTTAAGTGTCTAATTTGCCAATAAATTCATTCTAATAAAATTAAACAATGCTCATATACATTAATTGCACCTGCTAAATGGTAAAGAACCATGAACACAATAGTTTTAAAATTAATTACCTACTGTAACTCAGTTATAAGCAGCCACTAATTAAAATCGAAATATGTGGTAAAACTTATATTAAAACACAATAACAATTGACCACAATGAGTTCAAAAATTAATTAATTCTAATTTTTAGCTACACATTAATTATTATAGTTAAATCAAAATACAGAATTCAATTTTCCAATAACAAGTCAAATGACAAAAAAGGCTAGAAGTCTCACATATGATTTTTCAAAAAAAAATTGTTTACGTACTTTTGTCAAACTCCAATGAAAGATACTGTATTTGTATTGTTGTTATTAATATGTAGCGGTGCTTTGAAATAATATATTAGCTAATAAATTGCTATTCAACTTTTTAATTAGGCAATTGCTGCCAGCAGTCCAGAGACTAGACAAGTGACATTCGATGTCAGCGAAGGCGATAGTCGAAATATCAAAATGTAAGGGATTGATCACGTGATTTTTCGATATCGCTTGTCAATCCCATACAATTTTGCCTTTTTGACAATCCCTATCGCCACGCTTTCGACGATACAATGTCACTTATCTAGGGCCTCTGGACACTTTCCCATTGACAAAGATGTGTACGAATTTTTTGACGTCCCAATGCTCTACCTCTCCCTTTTATACGCGCATGTATGTAGTTTGAATATAGATGATATTTCATTCAATAGTCTATAATATTTTTGTTGAACAGAATGCAAATAAAGACCATTTGGTACTTACTTTGCTCATTCACGTTACAGAATACATTTTCTAACATTATGTAACGTAAAAAAGGTTGTGCAAAAATTAAGGCACTTTACGATCAAAGAAAATAAAAAAATAATTTTAGAAATAAATCATGTTAATTGAAACTTTGCAATAAAGATATAATATCTACATAGCAGCATGAATAAATAACCTTTCGTGTGATCGTATTTAGCGAAACAATAGAAAAGCCATTGTGTCTCGCGTTGAGTCACGTCTTAAATACACGAAAGGTTAAGGCTTGTGCCATCTCTGTATTAGAAGCAGCTCTTGCCCTGCAGTGGGACAGTACTGTTACAGGCTATAATTATAAGTAGATTAATAACCGCAAAATATTTTAACCGTTTTTTTTTGCATTCTCGTGCATTTTTGAAGTGGACCTTCTGCCATTCCCTATTCAATACATGCTACCACAACTCACAACACTTTTCGTCATTTAATACTCCAACTTATTAGTTAACTGTATGTATTAAGTAAAGATAGACTGCATAGAGTTATTTATTGCTATGTCTTACCTCGATTTAAAACAAAGAATTTATTAACTAATCGTCTTACAAAAGATAGTGTTACATTTACAATAATATTATGTCCCTATCTTGGTGTTTCTATGACTGTGTTTCATAGTTTACAAAGTAACTTAATATATTTCATAGGCACCTACTTAAACTTAAGTTTTTTCATCACTGATTTAAGACTAAGGGACCTTCTGGTAGCATTACGCAATTTAAATTGCATCGTTAGACGATATCGTACAGCATACATGTAAACATACTTACAATTTCGCTTAATATTGTATTCCAATCATCTCGAAACATCAGAAAGTTAGCTAAGAAGATAAATTATTTCTAACATGAAACATTTTTAACATATAATAAATAAAACATACATTAACAAGCCAGTTCCTTAATCAAGATATGGAAATATTGTCCCTTAGGTATACAAATATTAGTATGTTACCAACAATCTATTTAAGGCCTATGTATATTCATAAAATATATAACACAAAGGTATGTGTCGAGGAAGCAAGTAATCATAAAGTGACTTTGAAACAGTTTGAAAAAAAAGAACATGTTTTGTAGTAGGATATTGTTAGAGACTTTTAGTTGCAGGTTACTGAAAAGTCTTCAGAATACAAAAATCGAATACTTAATCAATACAGATAAAATTAACAAAAAATACAAAATAATGTAGCAATGGATTTTATAAACTGTTCAAAGCCATGATGTTTTTGATGAACTTTAACACAACAAATTAATTTGTACGCTAGTCTTTATGAACACGATTTTGTCCACATTTCTATCGATTAAATACCAGCCAATGTCATTCCGTAAAAATCCCAAAGCCTGAATAAGTATTTTGCCACATATTATCTACCTAAGTCACTATTACTTCAATACCTTGAGTTATTATACGTAATGTGTACAAAATTATTCATTACATGATTTATTCATTTTTACCAGGTATTTTCAGACGGAGTTTTACATCTGTTTTTCTGGAAAGAAGGAACAAAGCCACGTAGAGATGGGCGTTTTCTGTTTTTTGCGCAAACGGTTATATAACCGATATACGGTTTTCATATTGATATCGATATGAAAAGTGCTTAAATAATGATATCGCAAAAGTTAATATGTTATTTAGATGAGCAAACTAACAAAGAACGCGATCTAAAGCAAACGCAAACTCACACTTTTACAGTTATAGACAAATGACACAGTTTTGGTAACAGGTTTATGCTTTTATGCCATCCTTATAATTACGGGATAGAACAGAAAATCGGTTGAACGGACTGTAAAAAGAGGTTGCAAATTTTTAATTGTATTTCTAATGGAGTTACCTCGTATTTGCTGCATCTCTTATAAACCAATAAAAGAATATATAATACTTAGAAAGAGAGGTAGCGCATATGGTTACTATCGTTTGTGACGTTTGTGTTTTGTTCGTAGTACGTACGTTTTCGCATTTTATGGTTTTAAGTTTTGACTTATTCGTTCTTGCACGCAAGTAGAGGTTTTGATTCGATACA
This sequence comes from Orthosia gothica, assembly GCA_949775005.1. NCBI lineage: Eukaryota > Metazoa > Arthropoda > Insecta > Lepidoptera > Noctuidae > Orthosia > Orthosia gothica. Next base: position 2,193,360 of record OX459056.1, read on the forward strand.
GTTTTTGTGATATCGGTTATTTTGGTATAGATATCGATATGATATGATATGATATCTAACACATATCTATACCAATATAATAAATAGGAAAGATTTTTTTTTGTATCGAATAGGCTCCGAAACTACTGGACCGATTTCAAAAATTCTTTCATCTATGGAAAGCTACATTATTCCCGAGTAACATAGGCTATAATTTTGACGGAAGCGAAGCCGCAGGGGTCAGCTAGTCCGATATAAGTTACGTTTTCATATATCGGAATCATCCCTATAGCCACGGTGATCGTCTCAAGTCTTTTTAGATATCAACGTAATTTAATGAGTCTACAGCTTCCGACTCCCGGCTTCCGTCTAGACATAAGCCTAGCCTATCCTATCTTCGTGATAATTTTCCTTTGTGGTAAGCAGATAAAATTCTTGTCTGTGGTTTATAAAAATAAGATCCAGTCTCTGGACAGAAAAAAAACACTGTCAGTGGGTGTCTCCCATTTATCAACGTTTAGTGTTCACTATTTATGTTTGAAAAACAAGCAACTTTTAAATTTTCCTAGCATTACTAGACTTGCGTTTATTTGCAAAGTCGAAATATTTATTGCGAAACTCGGGGCGTAATGATCAACTAGAAATGTATGGTTTTGTTTACAAAACACAGCATTTTGAAACATAAATGAAAATGCTAAATTCACACAAAAGAAAACGCAAAATTGAAAATTTCCATAATCTTTTTATCCATGATTGAAAAGCCCATTTTAAACGAATGAAAAAATCAACCCCGTAAGGTTGAAAGTCGAATTACTCTTAATCGCCTCCTCAGACCATCATCAAAAGGAGCAATTACGTTCATAAAAGTCTTTAGCATCACATAACGAGATCCGACGTTGACTAATAGAGTCACAGTTATCTCCCAAACTTCGGACCCGAGCCTCAAAGTTACAATAATCATCGGCCATTACGCAGAGCTGCTCCTCATTTATCCAGATGTAACTTTTCTAACTTAATTTTTCATTCACCTGTCAGTTTTTCCCCCGCTAAATTGTGGGTTATGCAATTTTCACTCTTAATTGTAAAAATCTCGACAGTGGTTTTTGCTTAGCACATTCTCTATTCAAATTTTCTATAGAGAATTTGAAAAAAGAATTTGTTGCTAAACAGCTTTTTTATAAATACCATGTGTCCGGACTTGTAGTAATAAAGCAATAAGGCCGTAAAATACAGTTTATTTTACCGATAAAACACCCCACATAAGGGGTGAAATCACCACACCCTCAAAGATAGAGCAATTTTATTACTGGAATTACTTATTACGATAGCCACATAGTCTAGCAACCATAACTTTGGTCCTATGTCTCACAGAGACGTCCATTTAATGTTATTTTTACGGCCATTAGTAAGAGAATCTAAAAAAATATACATCAAACACTCAAAGGATATTATATATTTTTGTAATAAGCCATAAAATAGAATAGAATATACTTTATTGTACACCATAAAAGTTACACATCTCTTTTATAAGAAATATTTAAATAAAAAAATTGCAAGTTTTTATTGTTTTTTTTTTAGTTTTTGTGTTGGTCTATACACTGACAAAATAATCACATCTTTAAGCCAATCAGTTTTAATTTTAGTATTGTCTAAAAATAACCCGGCCCTGCTCATTTTTGCCGTATATTTTTTGCGGAATTTTAGACAATGCAATGGAAAATGATCCGCTCACAGAAAGGAGGCCTTTGTCCCAGGAGTGGGAACATAAATAAGCTGATGATCACGATGATGAATGGAAATTTATGGGAGTTAAGCCTTTAGGGGAGGTGGTTTTGTCATATTATGTATATATACTGTATAAAATTAACTTTATTTGACGGCCTAAAAGTTTTATTACTACAAGTCCGGACACATTGTAGAGCTGCTTATTATTTGGCATAGAGGACAGCTTAACCGCTAAAATTATTTTAGTCAAGATAGTCCTGGGCCTGCAGTCTCGACATAGCTAACGATCGTTACGCTAGCTAACATTCGTTACGCTAGCTAACATTCGTTAACTCTTACCACAAAATAGTAAGTATACAGAAAGGCCACTCCCGCCGTTTGGAAAATTGACAGCTAAACTTGACAGATTCACTAGGGTTGTAGTGTTCGTGATATTAAATGGATATTTGATGCCCTGTCTACCCTCTAAGGCATGTAAGCATGATATGATGTATGTTTAGACGAATCTGTGTATTTATGTTTGTAACTTGGGCAACCTACCCTTTTTTTAAATTCGGAATCAATATAGTAGCAACCCTAGTGAATCTGTCAAGTTTAGCTGGTAATTTTCCAAACGGCGGGAGTGGCCCTTCTGTATACTTACTATTTTGTGGTAAGAGTTAACGAATGTTAGCTAGCGTAACGATCGTTAGCTATGTCGAGACTGCAGGCCCTGGGGTATTAGAAAAAGTTACAATAATTTAATGTTAAAAACAAAAGTTAAACTGAAAAAATATTAAGTTACAGTGACAAGCGTCATCGTTAATTTAATGTCATTTAGTCTAAATCCTGTCGTTAAAAATGTTTAAAACAGAATATTCTAACAACAGTTACAGAGACTGATTTGATGCCAGTATGATTTCTAAAGAAAAAAATGACATTAATAGGTACTTGAATTCATACATTTTCGATTCATCGCTAACAGCTCAAGTATCGACTTAAGTGTCGTGTATTTTAAGTTGATTTCTAAGTAACTATTTGCATTATAAATGCTCTAAATAAGCATGGAATTTGAACTTTTTCTTGTGTGAAATCTCTGAGCTGACGACTAACTGGTTAACATTATTCTTTATTCAAATTCTATTTAGAAAATTCGAATATAGAATGTGCTAAGTAATCGATGAACAGTGTCGAGATTTTTTTAAATAAGGATATTAGTGTTCCAGAATTTGAAAACGATCTCGAATTTAAAATTCAAATAGCGGTTTGCACGTGACATTGTGTAACAATATTGCTTTTTATTTGTAATCCATATGTACTGAATTTTTCCTACAACGCTAGCGGCACTTGGTTTTCTATATCAATATTGAGGCCAGCTTCTATCTTGTTCAGTTCATAGGCATTTATATCAAAATTTTGGAGGGGTTACCGTATCCAAATTATCGACACCTACATATTGTAACTTTAAACAAGTTTCTAGATTTTATTTTAGTGTTTTGACGCTGTTACGGCTACCACAAATCAAAGATATTTACATATTTCTTCTATTCTACCAATTGAATCTTCTTTGAGGTGTACATTTACGAACCGTGTATAGTGGACTCAGTTTTATAAAGCTTTTACTAAATACGTGCGGTAGAAGTATAGTAAGTATAAATTAAAGGTATCAGACAGTTGCGACGCGACAATGCGACAACGACATGACAACCCGTTTCTGTATAAATTGTTCTAATGAGCTATCCAAGTGCATCTCTGCCTAACCCTTCAGGGAATAGAGGTGCTATATTATATTATGTATCTACAGAGCAAGTTTAGAAATACAAATTATAATAAAAACCTAAAATACGACTGCTAAATATTTATTAACTGAATAGAGGAAAACAAGTACTGGCGCAAGTAATTTATCCATTAAACTACAATACTTTTCAGTTAATATTTTTTTGGTTTTTAAAATAATTGTTTTATTTCAGAATTTTTAGTTTTAGTAATGAACGAGTTCACCAAATAAGTTATGTGGTAAAAGATTATTATATTTTCTATCAAAGTTACGCTTACCTTGAATTTGTGTCAACATAGGATCATAAAAGTGTTACAATATATATTTTGGAATGGCCTATTTAGTAGCTTTCATTTGATACGCATATTGTTAAAATAACGAAAAAAAAATGTATCACCCTCTTTTTTAGGGGGCGCTATTTTTTAAATTTTATAGCTTAGGTCACTCCCACAATTGAGATTAATCCATCGACACCTCAAATGTCATAATCCTTCAAACTGTTTGGGCTGTAGAGCATGCTATAGAAATGGACCTACAAACATACTTACATACATACGCTCGAAAAACATTACCCTGCTGCAGAAAGCTGCTTCCTGACTGCAGGAAGTCGGGTAAAAAATTCTATGAAAACTTATCGTCGCAACGCAAGTAAGCAACTGTCTGGGGAAACCTTAAATAAAACATACCTACGACATTACTACCCATCACCGTGATACAATTCCTTTGACAAAGTACCCTCCATCTCACTCAAACAAACTCTTCAGATTACACGCCAAATAAATAACAAACTTATGATCCAGTAATTGAGGTTGTTACTCTATTAATTAATTAATAAATTAAGTTAAAGTGTCTCTTTAATAGTTGCTGGTATTATTAATGAGTTTGGCTAACATCCAGACCCGTGATACCCGAAGTACCCGTATTACTCAAGGTTATGGGAAGAACTTTACTTAGTCATAAATATCGTTAATTTCTGGGTGGGTAGGGATGCGAATGCCCTTTGTGTACGGTTCCGGTTTTCTGATATCGATTCGCATCCGGTTTTGTATTGTTGGGTTATTTTTCAGCATGACTGTGGAAAAGGAGTAAATTTTCATGTATTTTTTTTAAATATCAGCCTTATTGCTTTAAGCTTTTATGTTTTTTTACTAAAGGTTCTGCACAAAGACGCGACGCGACAATGGTACCTACAATACTTATCATTTTTTTTGTCTTCGGATATATTACCCATATAACAGTTTTTAAGAAAACGGGTCAGCGCATACTTGTCGCATTGTTGCGTCGCGATTGTCTGCAGGAACTTTAAAAAAATCATCATAATATCTTTTAAGATCATAATTTATACAGGCAAGAAAATAAATTTATTAAATAAGTTCAAACAATTAAATTTTTATAATTAACTAGGATTATTTTTTTATTCTCTCTGACCTTTCCCATCAATTTACTAAACTGCTTATGGTATAGCTATTCCGAACCGACATTAATTATTACATTTTAATTACTCGTAACTCATTAGGCAAGTTGAACCCTCCGTTATTATCGAAATTAGTTTATTTCATACCCACATACGAGGGAGGTGTGAGCAAACAAATTAAATCGTTTAAGCCGTTCAAACATTACTGGTAATGGTTCCACGCTTGATGACTTCACATCAACTATATTTAGTGTCGCTATTTATTATTTTGATTATATTAAATAGCATTTTGCATTCTTAATTATGTGCAATTCGTAGACAGATGCCACGTGACAATGCGACGATGATACGACGACCATTTTGTTTCCAACTTCAAAAAAGGAGGCGGTTCTAAATTCAAAGGTATCTTTTTTTCTTTTTTTATTCGAATTGGTTATCAAAGAGGCCTGGACTGATTTGGAAAAAACTTCTTTTTTTTTAAAGGGTATACTTCCCAGGTAGTCCCATGGTCACCAGGTCATCATCTGATGATGGGATCCCGGAGAAATCGAGGCAACTTCTTAAATATATGTAGTGTTTTAGGTATTTTCATCAACAATGCAATAATTTTCACTAAAAAAGTAGCATTTGGTGAAGTGAAACCAAGACAAGAAGACCACAGGTGGCCACTGGAACTTCTCAATGCTAAGTATGTCACGGGTATAAGATATCTCGAATAGTGAACCGACTAAAATGAAGCAAATACTTATAAATAAATGGTACTGACGAACATGGTACCATCGAACTGATCTGATCATGAAGCCGAAAAGTAGGCACTGGAACACCGCAATAAAACAATGTATCGTGTTTGGGCTTATTGGAATCTTCATGAGATGTACTTTGGCTATAAATTATTTTTAATTGGAGGTACCTACCAAAACTAAAAATAGATAAATAAAAAACATTTTTACAAATAAAATCAAACCGACTTCCAAAACAAAGAGACTACAAATTTTCCGAAGACGGTGTCGAAAAACAGAAAACAATATATACCTACCAAAGACACCGACCTAAGAAAATAAAGTTTGTGTTAATTTTTCGCTTTGTAGTGTTTTGTTTTGGAAATCGGTTTGATTTTTTGTTAAAAAGTTTTTTTAATAAATAATGTTTTACGCATATATCAGGCATGCTCGAAAAACAATTTCTATGAACAATGGGCATCGCAACATTTTGCAGTAACGCGTCTTACCTGTCTGTGGTAGCCTTTAGATAGTGTTTGATATAAACTTAGAGAAAAGTGCACATAACTGCTTGGCCATTTTTTTGCCACTTCTGTTTTTAAGTTGCATTGTTACAGACATAATAAGTCTTAAAAACGTAACCGAGCGCCTTCATGAATGAATTGCTATTGCCATTATATTTAAATAAATGTTTTACAATTTGTGATACCGAAACTATTTTATCATTGTCTACCTGAAATAAAACGTGCCTAGGGCTACATGCATATTCCCTTTGTCACTGACAAAGCTTTGAAAATCTATGTAAGTATCACACATGGTTTTGATTGCATGGCTCGAGGAGGAAAATAAAATGCTGACTGAAAAATAGTCTGTTATTGGTCCGTTCTTCTCTATACCTGCGCAGGAAATTGAAACGGTTCTGTTTATTGACCATAGACAATGAAAATGATACTTCGATTTTTACTGGGAATTGTTTACTGGTGACTCGATTGTTATTGCTTTTGTGTTTATCTTTAAATGAGAGATATTGTTCTGTAGTAGCATACTTTTGTTATTTAGGCGTTTGATGTTGGCCCTCATTTTGGTTTTAGGTATAGAATTTTGTATTTGATAAGACTACTAAAATTGTGTACATCACGTTTTTAAGTCGTCATGTTGTAAAAGGCTATTACCGTAAGATATTACGCCACTTGTTCACTAATATCAAAGTATTTTTGGTAAGACAGGTTCTCGCCAAATTTCTTGGCCGCCCTGAAGTTGACCACAATGGCTGCGCAGTAGTTAACGTGAAAAAAAACAGCACCGTTTCGTGCCTTATGCATCGAAAAACCAACTTCAGTCCCACTAGCTAAGTTACAAGCTTTTTATCTGAATCTCTTTCTACAATCGATAACGCCATCAATTTGTATGGTCTGACCACGTGACTTAGCGTTCAGATGTGTCATTCCCATACATTGATTCGTTTTCTAAAAGCATTATCGATTGTAGATTGTCAACTTGGCTACAGCATCAGGGAGGCCCAGAAGTTTGGCGAGAAAAATACAAAGCGCGAATTATTATTACATTAAAGACTCTCACAGACAAGTACAACGGGACAATGCGAATAAATGATTTTCTTCAGATACATAATCTGTAGAAAAATCTAAGAAAACGCGTTAAATGGAGCATTGTCGCTTCGCGTGTGTCTGCGAGAGCTTAAACTAGAACAAGTTATGGTAACTCCAACACATTTTATAACACAAAAAAATATAAAAAAATATTTTGGTAATAACAAACTTAATTTTAGTTAACATAATTAATCACAAAATAGGTAACGTCAGAAAATTTACCAAATCTATGAAACGTTAGCCATGGAAACACCATATCTATTCTTAGAGGATACCCTGATATCAATTTAATACTTAACATCAGCTACTTAGATTACAGAAAGTAAGTAATTACTAATATGTACATCTATTTACATTTTCTTAGTTATTAAAAATATTACTCGTCAAAATCTTCGTTTAAATATATGTTGTGTTTTATTATTAAACGCAAAATAGGTTACTTCTAGGTAAGCATGCTTCCCAGTCGACCACATCATCGCTTACCATCAGGCGAGAAGGTGGTCAAACGCAAGCAAATCACTTATTAAAAACAAACGATTTGCACAGTCAAATAAAAAAATCTATTTATTAATTTGCTTGAGTTATTCAGTATATATCTCTGTTCTGTGCATAAATCAACATTTTCTGCCAATGCAATTTTGTATGTAGGTAATTCATATTCTAAGTCCTTTTGAAGGTTAATTATTTATGTATTTATTGCACACAATGTACAATTGTGCATTATTTCCTTCACTCCACTAGATTCAGCCGCCATTTCAAAAAAATCCCTCAATAAGTAATAAGATATAACTGTCCATTTGATTGCAAGAGCTGATTCAAGGTTGAGTCGAGAGGAGGAAATGATCTAAGTGATCCGATTTCTGAATTGAATATTTGACGTTGAGAACGTGTCAAAACCTACTTTACTGCCAAATTTTGTAAGCTTTTCAGCCGAAATTAGAGCTTGAGAAATACTTCAAATTCTTAATTCACAAACCAGGGGTTAGAATATAGAGGTAACTGATCTTAGTAACGATTTCAATTTACCATACATTTTTTAATGATTTTATAAAGTCATTTAATAAATTATTTCATACCGTAGTTATTATTGGAATACCAACAGAAGGCTAAATGAATTGCACATGTGCGAATTCCCTGAGGGTACAGAACTTTTGGCATACAGACAGAATTTTAAAATAACGTTTATGAATATTAACATTGATCCAGAGAGCTTGACAATTTATTTATTTATTGTATAAAACATTCTACGTGTTGAAAACGTTCTGGAGACATAAAACATTTTGTAACAAACTTATTCTTTTTTTGGTGTTTCAAGTACTCCGTTTGAAATATCATCATTTAAATAATCTATGTTTACAACCCATTCAACCATTTTCAACGTCTTTTGTGTTAATAATATAAAAAAATGTAGCTGTAATAAATACTTTTTATGTCATCATTATGTTCACGGAATAGAACTTAAAATCAGTTGAAGCGATTGTAAAAAGGGTTGTTAAATCCATACTAATATTATAAATGCGAAAGTAACTCTGTCTGTCTGTTTGTCTGTTACTTTTTCACGCCTAAACCACTGAACCGATTTGGTGTGGAGATAGTTTGAGACCCTGGAAGGACCACAGATAATATAATACTAGCATACAGATGCCTCATCCCATATAAAGAAACCGTGCCGACGTAACTAGCGTTTTTCATCTGATTATACCGATTATTTTTGTTTATTTTTTTATAATACCAATTATTGATCGCGTTCGGTCCCGTTCCACGGCGATCGATAGATCAACGTCTATATCCGTGGAACCGAACGCGATCGATGTACAAAAAAAAAACAGTATAATCAGTACAGTTTGTCGGGCCAGTTTCTTTGTATGGGATGAGACACCACTGGAAGGACATAGAATAGTTTTAGAAGTACTAATGCTGCGCAGATGAAGTCAGGGGCAACAGCTAGTGTCTAATAAATGTGATTTTAAATGGAGAACAGGCACGATGAATTTGTATCGATATAAGTACCTAATAATATTTGTAATGTTGGATAACTTTCGTTGAACAAAACATTCGATACCAATAGATAATTTATAAATTTCGATAATAATGAATTGATTTAACAATGAAATGAAGCCTGCTTTTATCTGCCACTGTATTGTTACAAAATGCTACTTCAACAAATATCTAAATGAAAACGTTTTCAACGTATTGGTATTCAATTAAAACAATATTAACATCTGTGCATAGAAACAATGATATATGAATCAAAACAAAACATAATAATGTAATCAATGATACTACAGATATTTTTACTAGAAAAAATAACTATTTACTTCGCAAAGTGGTTTTAATTACGTATTCTCACATGATTGAAAAACACTGTCGTCTTAAAAAAGAACTAAATTGAATTGGTAATGATATTTGGTTAACCATTTCGACGACTGCCGAACAAAGGCGGTATCAAACAGACTTACACTATAAAATATACAAAATTGCAAAACAGGGATCAAACAGGATCGTTCGCTAAGTAATGGAATTCCGCCTCCATTCGCCGTCGCCGCGAGCTCATATATTTACAAAACTATTTATACTCAGTCGCTTTATCACTTTGTTAGCGTCTAAATTGCCCTGTTTAAGCGTTATCGGTCTGGCGTCGTCGTCAGATATCGTTAGCGTCACCAACGTAACCCTCATCGGGGCTTTCCGAACATATGTCAGCGGCACACTTCGCGTTAGACACTTGCGGTAAGGGTTTGAGCACACTCTCGGTGCCCTCGCCCGGCAGCCGCGCGTCCGTGGTCTGAGTGTCCACGCACCGGGTCTCGACCTGGTAGCACCGGCCCGGCCCCTCCGCCACACTCATCGGCACCATCACTGCACACGTCCCCTTGGGGTTCACCCACGAGCTGCATGCTTCCGCCGGCGCGCAGCACTGCACTGACTCCGTCTTGTACCCCTCCGGCGGGGACGGCACGAACTCCTCATTATAATACACCGTGCCGTTCCCAACAAACGCGATCTGCCTATTTCTTGGTACCGGGTAACCTTCCAACGTACGCCGCACGTTTCCTGGCCCAAACGGCATTTCAAAATTAGGACAAGCGGGTGGCGTGGGCGCGTTAAACTCCGTGTCTTTTGCAAATTTACAAACAAGTTTTTGACCCTTCGGCCGATTGTGCGGTAACGTTTGATAAAACGGACCAACTACCGAATAGTTGGACATTATCGGCGGCCGGCAGGGATGTTTGGGGAGGCCGTAGTCGTACGGATAACCTTCGTTATCTAGGAAGCATCCTGGATTGAGGTGGACATCCGCCGAGTGCTGGTACATATTGTTGATACTGTTCTGCGGCATGTTGGCGGCCTGCTGGTCTTGCCACGTGACCTGTCTAGGTATTGCCGGCGCGGTAAACGCGGTTTCCTCTTGAAAACCGTCGCCGCTTGCGGTTTGAGCTTTGTATACTGATAACACTGTGTTCTCGTTTTGCGCATTGTTAGCTACAGTTTCCGCATCGCTAATTAGGTCGGGGTTCCTGTCGACAAAGCCTTTCATGTTATTGCTTTGATACACGTCGCTCGACTCGTAATCACGGTTTGTTTGTACAGTGTAGTGCAGTGCGTGATGAGAGTGCGCGTTCACAATGACACTGCCGTTATTTTTAGGCATCCCGTTTCCCCGGTTTGAAGGGAGGATTTGGTTACATAACGCCACGTCCTTGCCGCTCTCCTTTTTCTTACGGCTTCTTGTGTCCGTTTTAAATTTTAGTAATACTACGGCTATTATAGCTATAAGTAAGACGATAATAAGAAATACTACTGTGACTATGACTACCAAGTGCCTCTGCGGGAACGTGACCACGATCACGACGGGCTCCTCCTTCACTAGTATTCGTATAGTGTAGTTGGCGCGCGACCTGCCCGCGGAGTTCTCTGCGATGCACGAGTACGTGCCATTGCCGTCGCTCCCGATATTGAATATGTACAATTCACTCTTTTTATCCGTAACTCCATTCTCCACATAATACAGGTCGTGAACGTCCGGCGACATGCTCGAATAATTATGAATGATCTGGCCCTGATATAACCACGTTATTTGCGCTTCGGGTATCGCTTTCACTAAGCACTCGAGGGTCACATTGTTACCCGTATTCGTCTCTAAGAACACGGACGTAGGGCTCATTTTTGGTAAGCATGCCAACTCGTTTTCCACGACGCTTCTGATCGTCCGTTTCCTCAAACGTTCAGGGAGGGAGCAAATTGGTTCGACGGCGTGCGGCATATTGAAATTCAACAACCAACTATGTAAATCCCTGAGATGGCAATCGCAATTCCAATTATTATTTTGCAAGTTGATCCCTCGCAGCGTATCGGGGAATAAATTTTCACCTTGAATATTTGATAGTCTGTTGCCGTTCAGTCGCAGCCACTCCAGGTGGTTGAGCCCGGAAAAAGCTTCTCTTTCTATTGTTTCTATTTTGCAATCGCTCAGTTCCAGAGTATGCAAAAACGATAAATGTTGAAAGCAGTGAGTTTTTATGCTCGTTATTGGGTTGTTGTTGAGCGAGAGCCTCATTAGCGCCGGGAAGAATACAAAGTTGGTCGACGGTATGACTGTCAAGTAATTGTTAGAGAGATCCAACTCAACGAGGTTGGCGAGACCTTTGAACGCGTGGTTATCGATTTTCTGCAGTCTACATCTCTGTAGGTAGATTTTCTGAAGATTGAGCAAGTTTAATTTGTGGAATGTTTCTTTTTGTAGAACTTGTAGGTCGTTGCCTGTGAAGTCTAGCACTTGTGTTTCTGGGTCGAGAGAGTTTGGGATTGTTTTAAGGTCTTTTTCTGAGCATTCGACGTATCGTTTGCCATTCTTCCACTTGCAGATACATTGCGAGGGGCAGGCGATGGCGGGCAGCAGCAGGCACGTAGTGCACAGTGCGATCAGCCTCACGTCCAAACTCTTTCTAACATTCATGTTGCCTCAAGGCATCCGAGTGTGGACCGCGAACATTATCTGTAACAAAAAAAAACAATCATTTTAATTTCGAAAGTAACAATTTTTAATTAATAAAATTAATATAATGATGGTACAAAACCGATCATTAATTTGCAATACGTTATTTCATTGGGCCGCGCGTGTCATTAATTTCTGAGTAATATTTCGTTTCATTGTTTGTTCATGGTGTATTTAATACTTATAGAATGTAAAATGATTTTTGTCATTTCGCAATATAAATGGGAGTACGGGCCGGGTCTCATTACAGTCTCTTGTTGTGAAATATATTTTGTGGAGCTATCCGGCTGTTTGTCGGAATGATTCATAACGACGGAGATTCTTCATGGCAAATGAATGGAAATGTTTCATTTAATCCGTAAATTCGTTTGAGCGGGAAAAACTGTGAGTGTTTTGTGAATTGTTTGTTCGCTGTTTCGAGTGGAATTTGGCTTAATGTCATGTCCATGACAATTTGTTTGTGTTTTCGTTTTTGGAATTATTTTGGATTACAACGCTTAAACAACATAGATTAGGCAATTCATGTATCAAGTATTCTTGTTATCAATAAAGACCTATCTTATATTTAGGGAATTTGGTTGGTACACTTAGTCCTTGTGGTGGACTATTGTAAAAGTGCCATGGCGGTAATCACTCCAACCGTACTTCCCTCCAGAGACAGATTAGACCTCCCGGTTGGTTCAAGATATCTCTAAGAGAACGTTATCAATAACAGCTTTATTAGGATGACTTTAAAAATACAGATGATTTTGCATTTGCATTTCACCGTGTCTGTTTTGCCAACACTATGAGAACGTATACGTTTTCATTGCACGCGTTTACGTACGGTCTACGGTATCATTCACGCACGAGTGATTCATTATCTACATTTCGTTGAGTAACAAAAAAAGACGACATTTCCTGAATTCAATAAAAGTCAAGTATTTTTATATCCAAGACAATAGAAACAAATTTCTCCCATGTCAAGCAGGTGACAGAAAGACAGACATTGAAATGACTACGAAAATACATTTACGGATCTTTGGGCCGAAAAAAAGAAACGCTTAATTTTCCTTCTTTTTGCCCCTGTCAGGAAGGGAAACGAAACAATAGATTAAAATTCTTATCTTAATTATGCTTAATGAATTTGGCAAAGGGTGCATTGGTACGGTATCTTGCAAACGAAGTAATGTTGGAATTGTTTCTCGCTGAAATATTCGGTGCTAAATTTTGAGAGGGGCCTTTGTAAATGAACGAAATGTGTGTTTTGTTTGTTCGTTGCGCTGTTGAAATTTATTTTAAATCAGGTCGTTGTAAGTGTTTTTGTTTTTGTCGTGAAATTAGTTTTATTTTAATGAATTTCTTGTATCGCAGACTGCTTCAACAATGTAGGTATATGAACTCGAATGAGTAGGTAGATGTTTCCACTAAAATTGTTTATTGTTATCCACACTACCAAGTTCTGAGTCTCTATGTAGTGAGGTAAGTTCAGATAGCAAGATATTGTCTGAGAGCAAATAATATGTAGGTACTATTATCCAGATAATATGGCATGTCACCCGCCAACATGTCACACACGTATTACATAATGTAACGTCTCTTTTTGCGAATTTCATTGTTCAATTCCATTTTCTTCTATACCAAAGTAGATATAATCAACTAGCTTGTGCCAGCGGCTTCACCTGCGTGAAAAGTCCTCAAGGGAACATTAGACCGGGATGAAAAGTAGCCTATGTGCTATTCCAATAAATCTATCTCAGTGCCAAGTTCTTTCCAGATCCGTTCAGCTGTTCCAGCGTGATTGAGTATCAAACAAACATCAATCCATCCAAAAATTCGCATTTATAGTACTAGCTTCTGCCAGCGGCACAACTATCTGACCTACAGGTAGTTGTTCCGGCTCTGGGTGTTCGAGTCAAGCCATTTATTTGCATTAAATGCGGTACAAAAGATGGTATAAATAAGTTATTAGCACAATGAAACATTTCGCCATAAGTTGGCATGCAAATATTACATTGTGTTAAGGTGCTCACAATAAGCAGATTTCTAATAATCTTATAACACGGAACACATTATTTTTATTAGGTATTTATCTTGTTAACGATACAAGAAAAAAATCCTAGTGTGGGGCAACGTGTTGCAGCCACACCCGCGGCGAAAGTGTTTTTTTTTATCCCAAAGGAGCATTATACCGGGATGAAAGTAGCATATGTGGTAGTCCAGACTATAATATATCCTTGTGCCAAATTCATCCAGATCCGTTCAGCCGTTCTGGCGTGATTGAGTAACAAACCTATAATATTAGTAAGATAGTCATGTCTGAACCTTACTGACAGTGTGCTGATAGACAAATCTCAGTTTTCCATCCCGTGTCATTCGTTTCCGATGTTTGACACGATACGACACCCATACCTCGATAATCAAATAACAAAACAGTCTAATGCTTTCCATTAAATGTTCACTGTGTACAGGAGTCTCAAATTGGGATTGAGCCACCCCCCCCCTCCCCAACAGTCCTCGTGACATCGCGAATTTAACGGACTGGCAAATTAAAAGTAGGTATCATTCGGACATTGACGAGGGTACCAATAGGTACCAATGGGTACCGATGTTTGTTTTTCCGCTGTTTCCGTTGATAGAACCAATTATTGGCTCGGGGAACGAAATTTTGCGTTTTAAAATTAAAATGTTGCTTTAGCGATCTCTGGTTACATTTTATTTGGGAGTGTGATGATTTATTCATTGGTTGTCGACGCTTTTCCAATTTCACATTAAGGAATTAATTGTTTTCTTGTTGTTTTTTGTTGTGTTCTCATAATAACATTAGTAAGTTACTCATTAGCGTTAAGTAAAATGTTTACAAGCTCTTATTTTAGTTTAACTTGTTCCTGTATCTGATGTGTAATCAAAGCTTGCTAGTTCATCCACTTTCCGGTGTTCGATTGAGATGAATTTTTGAACACACGTTTGATCCTCGTGACAAAGCAATTTTTAATTGCTCGTTCTCTATTGCATTTTTATCAATCCTAGTTTTAGACTCCAAATATTGTGAACGCTAAAATATATTTTTATTGAATTTGAGTATAGCACTCGTTCTAATTTATTTTCCACTCAACTCAGCATTCATCTAAAAACCATCAAAATACATTTCACAATTGACATCCCGTTTTTACTGTTCCATAACAAAAAGTACAGTTAAAATAAAACTAACTGAAAGTGATTCAACTAAAAGAAAACTGAAATCAAATAAATTCCATTTTTGCAATAAAAGTTTTGAAATTCAATTGAGCACGAAGTAAATCGAATAGAGGTGTTAGTATTAAAAGAGCTTTGATTAAAATAAAGCAAATAGATTTTAAAGTGCTGAAATATACTGCTCGGGTACCGTCAGCTGCAAATAAAGTACACTGCAAAATCAGAAAGTAGGTTTCAGATAAATTAAAAGATTTTTTCTATTTTCCAAATTGGTACGCTTGTTAGTGAAAATTGAGTTCGATAGCACGAAATGAATTTGACTAAAGGAGTTATAAATGTGGATGAATGGTGGAGGGAGAGGGAGGCAAAAGAAAAGATGGATGCATTGTGTGCTGAAAGAGTATGACAGGAAAATAAGGGAGGGAAATTGTGACGTTTAACAGCACAAATTGAAGGAAAAACCGGGGCAGGAAGATGATGCCGCTGTTATTGTTGTAAATGGAGTTGTAATCAATTGTCTAGTAGGTACAGTAGCCATTTCAAAATAAGGCAGTAGGTATATTGAGAATGACAAGTCAACATAAGTAGATACAGGTTTAATAAATATAGGTAAACACATATGTTTGTATTGACAGCTACTTTTAAATATAATTTATCTTTCTCTTTGAGGTTCTGTAACATTAAGCTACAAAAAAAACATGCCATAAATAAATGAGAATTAAAATCTCAGTTTGAAATCTCACAAAGACCCAACCTAGTTTAGTTAGAAATGTAGGCAGCTAACAAGTTTTCCATTGCACTGGGTATTTTGCTCACAATCGCAAAGTTTCTACTACAGTTCGAAAACAAAACACTTTATTTTAGGTACCTTTTTGCTCAGCATAATGTTGTTTCGCTTAGTTTTACTGTTAGGAGAGTGCACATGCAACGTTTGTCCTGCCACTATTTGTTTGGCGATTCAATTTCGAAGTTACGAAGAGGGGTGACCTAATCTTGTTTACGAAGAATTAGGATGCCCTTGATTTTGAAGGTTGTTGTAATACCTTTTAGTATGTACTTTACTATATTACTGTGATCACAAATTCTCCAGTTTAGTCTATGAATCAGGTTTTTTTTGTCTTTTTTGTTAAGACAAGTCCTATGGTATTTGTATGTTTTTATGGTTTGTGAACAATAAAGAATAAGAACAAGTAAATGCAACTACTCTTACACTGAAAAATTGGGACTAGTAAACTTTTTCTTGCAAGTTAAGTCATCATCATGTTTTTTTCAGTGTAATCGGTTCCAGAGTAATTATCCCTCTAAAGGTGGACGCGCACCTATCCGCGCCGCAGGAGCCGCACGCGCCACAGTCATCGTATTTTAAAAATCTTTTTATGAAATCGTATGCAGCCTCGCGCACCTATCCGCGCCGCGCTAGCCGCATTTCAGCAAAATGCTGTAGGTATACGAATTCCACCAGCGCGTGCGAATGACGTCATCAGATTCGGCAGGCGATGCGGGCGGCGGGGAATCATCATCCGTATCCATATGAAAATATAGTTCAAGATGTACAGAAGTGGATACAATGCGTGCGGCGCATTCGGCGCGGATAGCGCGGGGCCAAGAGAAAATGCGATGACTGCGGCGCGTGTGGCTCTTGCGGCGCGGATAGGTGCGTGTCCACCTTTAATGAATAAAATAACTAAGGTATCACGTGTGGTAGTGTTCGTTGTGCTTATGTCTAAAGCAGCAAAAATACACACACATCCATCAAGTAAGTACATAGCTACCCTTTTTAAACCCACTCTTTGGAGAAAGTGGTATTTTGTTAGATCCCGCAAACATGGCTACAGTTGTTTGCCCAATCTGTTTGTATTAACAATTTTCTCGGGATTCATAAATTGAAAAAAGTGTTTTAATAATTCACTAACGGAATATTTTCAGAGCAAAGGTTGCCTTAGGGATTGAATCTTCCTAGAAATTGAGATGGTCGGATGACCTAAATAATATGAATTTCTTCGAAATATTTTTGACCGAAATCTGTTTCTGTGTGATGTTTTTTTTCACTTTATTTTCGTTTGTGGCCGAATAAAGATTACAGTAATGGTATTTCAATTATTTATTATGTTTTTATCAATGTGTGCCTCAGTACTACTGGTGTGTTTTATTCTAATTCAGCCACTTCGTAATCGAGTTTGAGCAGTGGTGGTCCAGTGGTTTTAACCTAGATTTGGGCTTGACTTTGTGTAAATTATTTTACAATGCATGTCCTCGAAAAGAGCGGTTTTCCAAGCAGCCAAACTGTGCGGAAAGTGTCTATTTTTTTAATTTTTGACTCCAACGTCAGCCCGACGCATAGAGTTTTTATTATTTCAGAAAAGTTTTAAAAATTAGTTATGTACAGATTATCATTCATATAAAAGGTAAAATAAAACTAATACTTTATTTTAGGCGTTTTTAATTACTCTAGATTTAGATTTTGAACAATAAATTAATTTTAAATATTCATTGAATATGTTTGGCAGAACGTATATTTTGCTCGTGCCTTATTGCGTTACGATGTGACAGCTATTCGCATATGCGCAGTAGATATGACCGAGGAACTATTAGTTAATCTGTGGATATGCTGAACGCGCTTGAATAAGCCCGCCATTTTATTAATTTCATTTTATTAATTTATTTATTTTCTCGCACAATGCAGAGTAAAATGTTGTATGATACACGTACTTAAGATGATTTCCGACTTGTGTTGATTTATCCACTCATCAGAAATCACCTACCTTCCGCACTTGTAGCATAAATAACTATTATCTACACTGCTCGTAGAACGGTGAAAGAAAACCTCGTGAGGAAACCGGCTTGGTTTAGAATTAAAAATCGAGGACATTATGATCCATCTACCATACACAGGGCCCACGTGGTGGATTACAGCGCGTTATTGTAAAATAGATTATAATTATTTATATGGCCTAGTCAGGCTTACAGTCCCAAAGGGAAATGGAGAGGGCTTAGCTCGAATTTTCCTTGTTTAATCGTGGCAGAAATGAAGACATCTGCAAGAGAACCAAGGTTACCGACGTAGCGCGAAGAATTGTCAAACTGAAGTGGGAGTGGGCAAGGCACATTGCTCGCAGAACGGATGGACGATATCGCCGAAATGTTCTGGAGTGGCGACCGCGAACCGAAGCTGCTTTGGAAAGCCTCCTACCAGGTGAACAGATGACCCGATGAGGGTGACGGGAGTCCGCTGTATGCGGGACGGACGAGACCGGTCAATGTGGCCATGCTTGGAGAAAGACATAGTCCAGCAGTGGTCGTCTTACAGCTGATATAATGATGATGATGAAATGGACGAGTATAACAGTAAGATCAAAGCATGCTTATCTTCGAATGGCATGCCTGTGAATGTCTAGAAAAAACCTCATTAGTATTTTTTGTGATGTCTGGGGTTTTAACCAAAAAAATGGTTTCTTTTTTATTTTCTGTATATCTGTTTTTTACACAAAAACGATATTACTTTAGACTCAGCATAAAAAAGGTTGTCAAAATGAATGCCACTTAAATTTTGCTCTTACAATAATGTATTTTCAGCCAGCCCAACAAAAGATTTTTTTGTAAAATATCTTTATATGCTTTTTGCGATGGAACGGTCTCGAAAGTTATTTATATATAACGGTCCCTATATAGTTATAATCATTCTGGTTTTGTCTCAAATTAATTGGGGTCCGATCAACACGTTTTTTCTTTCATTCTCCCCTGTAAACCGTCACCGACACACGGGAGTGAATGATAGCATTCACTTCCTAATCATTGTTACCATTCCAAATCCTCACACAATCCTTTAAAATAATTACGCCATTTCTTTATTTAGCTTTTATTCGGCCATAACCAGATCAACTACAATCTAGTTTTAGCTAGATTTATCATCATATCAGCCGAAAGACGTCCAATGCGAAACATAAGCCTCCCCCAATTGTCACTGCATCGACCGATCCTGTTCTTTTCGCAACCAGCGAATGCCTGCAGCCTTAACCAAATCATCGAACTATCCAGAGTGAGGCCTTACAACGCTGCATATTCCGGTACGCGGGCGCTACTCCAGAACTAGATTATCATCATGGATTTTAGCAAAGTAATGTCTGATTGCATAGTTCATAGCAACTAACAATTCAAACACTGCCACTAGCAACCATACTGAACAGCGGATACCCGCATATATCCACAAATATCCGGCGCTAATGTGGCATGTCAATGTATTTGTTGATCCCGGCGCGGCGTCCATAATGCATGCTGCTCCATTATGTACGGGTATGGTGGTAAGCTAGGGATGGGCTAGTGAGAAATATTTGTCGATATATTGAACCGATGTTAAGGAACAGTATCAATATCTATCAGTCAAAAAGTATTGATACATCGATGTTTATCGATATCGAAAATATCGATATTTTTATTACGTGCAACGCATGGTATTGTATAATAGGCTAAGTTCTAAGAAAAATATTGAAACCGGTACTAATAGAAAAATTCGAAAAAAAAATGTGTTCTGATTGGTCGAGATTAAAAATTCGGTGAATATTTTAAAAGAATTGCGCGTGCAGCACTCACAATAGAAGTGAAACTTCTGAAATAAATACTTATTCAGATTTAGTGTAAGAGCAGAAAGGAGTTGGATCGTTCTTCTTTATTATGCACAAGTACGAAAACGTGTCGCATCCTTGAAATGTCGCTGTCAATGCCTCCAATTATCGAATCGCCGCCGAAGAAGTTCAAAAATATCGATTCTTTGTCAATATCGATTTATTTACACAAACCTACGGGTACCGTTCGCGCCTCCGTCCAGCTATTTGTACAGCCACAGAGATCTGATCTCGCATTGTGTTCAAGAATCGTAATGGGAGCTCTGATGTCCGTTATTGGGTTTCACGTCTTTGTGTAACGTGTTTCGTGTTTGAATGTTTTGAAGCATATTTATTGTTTTTTTTCCAAGTATCTGCAAAATATCCTCTGTATTGGATGTCTATAATTTGGCTTGAACAAACAGTAAAATCTGACTAGTTTTGGGGCTCCAGATACACCGAAAAAACTACAGGCCACAGTATTGCTTTTAATGTCCAGACATTATCTTGGTTAGATAACGTATGTTTTCCCAAATGACGACATCATAAAAATACTAATAAAATTCAAGCAAACTACCATTGAAGGTTCTTAATCTTAGTGCGATGACTAGACATCCTGACAAGCTAAGTTTTTCTCATTAAAAAATCAGTTGTCTTGTAAAATAAGTAGGTACCTTAGTAGGTACAAAAAGACCGTGCCGAACTTCAAACAATTCTTTACTATTCTATTACTTCAACATCATTCCGAAAATCTTTACAATATCTAAGGAACATTGAAATAAAAGTGTACTAAATTCTCTAAAACATGTAGCAAGCTCCAAAAAGGAACTAAATGTCGGGTATTCGTACATTTCTCTTCATGCTCGGTTCCAAGACTCGCGCCTGTCTCTAAAAGATTCCGTCGGAAAAATGAATAGCTCTACACTAGGAGCATTGCAGAAACTAGGTGAAGTAGCTACAGTGATACTCTTAAAAAATAATGTATTATGTGAGGAATAAAAGTAAGGACTCGCAAGTTCTGGCCACTCAGAAGAAAGTATCACAAGGCTGTTAGTTACGAAGAATATTATGACAAGTCTCCATTTGAAAATGGAAAACTAATGACTTTAGAACACTATCTATGTGCATGGAGAACATGTAATGTAAAAATAACGCAAGCCCATTGTTTGAAAACTATCCTTTACTTTGATGTACATCATCATCATCATCATCATATCAGCCGAAAAACGTCCACTGTTGGACATAGGCCTCCCCCAAGCGTCGCCACATTGACCGGTCCCGTGCATCTCGTAACCAGTGGATCCCCGCAACCTTCACCAGATCATCGGATGTACAGTTTCTTCGAATGTTGAACTAGTATTAGCAAAAAAACTAAAAATTAAGGAAGTAAACTATCGACTTGAAGATAAGTTAGCTGATGACTCCGCACTCATTAAAACCACATACTTTAAGCTTAAGCATAAAACAATAATCTATTAACAGCTACAAGCACATGGACTTGTCAACATGTTCCCATTGATCCACGATCGTCCAATCTACCCAAAAAGAGTATTTTGTGATGAAGAATCAGCAAAAATGCTATATAAGGAATGACTTATAAGGGCTAAACTCTAGTACATGTTTTGTTACAGCATTAGTTTAGCAACTCTCTTTATAAAAGCATGATAAAGTGTTTTTTGCTAATATGGTAAATCAGTATTATAATTTTACCTTATAAACGTTTATATAACTAATTTATATGGCCCTTTTAAAGCAATGGTCATATAGAAGCATATTATATGTCTATTCAGCCATATAATATTTTAGCCATGTAGTCGCTTTGGCGTCATACTATTTGTAAATGTAATATGGCTATTATAAAGCTATACCCATATAAAGGCTATCAGAATGCGACTTTAAAGCTAATGCAATATGGTAAGTTACATGGCTTCTATAACTTTTAAAGTCTTGACTAAACATTTATGTAACTGCTACAAGAAATAATATATGTAAACTTGACTTTGCAGCTACGATGGAAGAAAATGCTATGGGTTCTGTAGAATTAATCTCACAAAACATTGACCAAGACCCTTTCTAGGATTTTTCCTAAATGATTGCCTTATTCAAGGTGATAATGGAACATCTGATGAGCGTGACAGTAATATAAAGACGGGTTCAGAGAATATATTTAGCCAATATGTTGTACAATGAAATGGCTTAAAAATAAACAGTCATGCGATTGCAGCAATCCCGATAGATAGCCGTTGTTTATTGAAGAGTTCTGTTGTATATCTCCGAAGTCCTTCATCAGATCTTTACCAAACTTAAACGGGACTACATGAAAAGCACCAGCTTTCAAATAAAAAAGAATCAAGATCTGTTCACCAATTAAAAAGTTTTGACGTGACACATAAAAAATACAGTCGAATTGAAAATCTCCTCCTTTTTGATGTCGGTTAAACATAATGGCGATTGAACCCTAAAATCTTTCAATATGGTTGACCACATTAGTACTACCCTGCTTCAATAAGAGTACATGACTTATAAATGATTTCTAAAAGCATTTGGTTTGCTAATTATTCTTATAATGGTAATTCACAAGGTCTCTCAAAATTAAAATCATTTTTTAAATAATAAAACCATAAATTTTAAGAGGTGCATTAAAAATATGTTATAAAACATATCCACAATTCTCGCAAAACTGCTTTCCCACATAACCTTGCGGTATAATAAACGAAAAAAGAGCGATTTGGTAAATTTCTACTAAGGCAGCCATTTATTGTCTATTTTATTTATAAATAATGGAGGTGTTTGATATAATCATGAAGTAATAACTCATATTCGTATTGCTTTTTGCTACTACACGAGAAATTGGCCTTAAAGCCGATTTTTTTTGCGGTTATAAGGGTGATTTGTTACATAAAAGCAAATTTCTTGTCTATTTCGAGCTAATCAGCAATATAGTATGCGTTTATAGAACGTTTTCAAGGGTGATTAGCTTATTTTATGGTAACTATATAACCTCTAAAAGGTTTTAGCCCTTATAATTTGCGCCCAAACCCACTCTTATAAGTACTAATATGGCCTTTATAAAACATTATTTTTTGGCTTTAATGACGTTTATAAAGCAACATTTTGCTAGTTGGCGTGAGCAGATTTCTTGACTTACTTGAGCAGATTTCTTAAGACAATTAAATCATTTAGGTCATAAAAGTCATGCTTGATAATTTAAGCAAAATGGCCGACCACTAACCAATCAGAGCATTAAATTCAAAAGAGTTTGACAGCGAATCAATGTTTCGATCATTTATTTTCTTGAAAATTGGCTTTGAAGACATTTAGAAATATTTTCTAGTTTCTAATGTTTCAAATAAGAAAATGAAAATAAAATAACGATTTTCTTTCCAATTTGTGTGGGATTCTGTGAAATTGATCTGTCGTGTTCAAATTAAGTTTAGTTCGCAGTAACAATCTATGATTTGTTGAAGATTGTCTTCTTATTAGTTTCCAGACGGAGTTATTTATTGAAATTATAAAGTTAATGTCAGTCTTTCTTTCGTAAGCCATTGAACTCTTGTCTCGTGTAACCATTATTTATGTTTCTTAAATTATTATTTTTGTTTGAAACTTTATAAAATATGGATGAATGGTGTAAAAATTGACATGGAAGAAAAGGGATTGATTAACTGCGTGACAGTTGAAAGGAGAGAATTGAAGAATTAAACATGTGGCGCTGACCCCAAGTTATATTGGATAACGGCAGGAGGATAGTGAACAACTCAAAAAATAAATTTAGGTAATGTTTTGACCTACAATAAGGCTACTGTGTTGACAAAAGCCATCGTAAGCTTCAAACCAAAGGTTTAAAAATTAAAGTCCAAAGATTTTATTTGAGATAAGAATTACACGTACTACACCTTAACCAAACAGAAGCTTGAATATTTCAGATAGATAATGTAATTGATATAGCAAAGGAATGGACTATAAGAACAGCCAAATGTTGAAATTGAGCCTAATTTGAGAACTGGGATTATGAATAAAAGAGCAAGTGAAATTCGTCTGCTTTTAGCCAAATGAAAGCGAGTAATTTGATTTGCTTCGAAGACGCCTAGATGGGTATTGGAATATGAGAAAACATGCCTATACCAAATCGGAGAATGCTAGGCTAATATTTTAGAGTTGAGGCCTTAGTATCCAGGATCCCGATTTAGGGGTTGTTAGGAGTTGTTTTTTATAGGGGTTGGTTGCCCCTTTCAAATGACACCCCCATAACCATAACAAACACGTATTTTTTCATTTTTTTTGCAATGATTGGAACGTCATTATGCGTTTTCATGTTTTTTATATTATTGATTTTTATTAATATTTCATTATAATTTTAGAAAAAAATAATAAAAAAAAAACTATTTGGATGTTAAAGCTGCGGCGGTGAGCATGGGTGCCTATCCTTTGTTATGAAAGGGCAAAGGGATACACTTCCCGCAGCGCCGAAGACGATGCAGAAGCAACTTTCAAGTGTTTAAAACACTGTATATTGCGTTGTTTTTGTAAACATATCCTGAAAACTTAAAAGTTAAATATTATGAAAGCTATTAATTTATTTGATAGGTTTAGGGGAAAGGGGGTACTCTCTGGACCTCCCTTCCCCCTCCCCTCCTTAAAAACCTCAAAGTCGGTATCCTGGATACTAAATATTTCCCATATTTTACCTTATGCCAATAATAAATCTTACTCAGTCCAACCATAGTTAGGGAGGGAGGTATGTTTCTTTATACGGAATTTAGTATTACATTACTTATACGTGGGACACTCAGAAAGTTTTGCGAAACTAAAAAAAATTGTTCTATACGTACATATATTTTTATTAAATCTTTTCAAAGTACTTTCCACCAGCCTCTATACAAAGATTCATGCGCCTAAACCAGTTTTCAAAACACTTTTTCCAGTCCGCCGCAGACACCTCGTTTACAGCCTGCTCGAACGCAGCCAGCGCATCTTCCGGCGACGAAAATTGTATCCCTTTGAGCTGATTTTTTATTTTTGGGAATAAAAAGAAGTCACACGGTGCTAGATCAGGGCTGTAAGGAGGGTGACCCAGGAGTTTGACTGGCGTGCTGTCCAGGAAGTCCCTCGTTTTGAGTGCGGTGTGCGCAGGTGCATTGTCGTGGTGGAGCAGTAGCCCGCGGAGCCCTGTGTTTGGTCGCTTGTTGCTTATAACAGAGAAAACTTCTGGCAAACATTTGGTAGTATACCATTCGGCATTAATGCTTCTTTGATCCCGTAAGGGAATTGATACCAAGTGGCCAGTCAAATTAAAAAAGCTAGCGATCAAAATCTTACCCCCGCTTCTAGATCGCTTCACTTTGGTAGGCGTTGGCTCATTTTGAAACACCCAAACAGTCGACTGGCGCTTGGTTTCTGGGTCGTATTGATAAATCCAGGACTCATCACCTGTAACGATGTCGTAAACACGCCGAGATGAGCCTGCTTCAAATTTGTTAAGCATATCACGGCACCATTCCACCCGGGCCTGCTTCTGAGCATCGGTGAGGTTGTGCGGCACCCAGCGTGATACTATCCTCCTCACGCGAAGATGGCTGTGTAGAATCTCGTGAACGCTTCCCGATCCAATCTTCAATATGTGTTGAATCTCCTGATATGTAATTCGCCTATTGTCTTGGATTAAATTTTTCTCTGCTAGCACGTTTTCTTCAGTAACAGCCGTCAAAGGGCGACCGCTTCTTTCGTCTTCCCCCAAAGTTGGTCGACCGCGCTTGAATTCGTTATACCAACGATACACGGTTGCCTTGGAAGGGCCTTCATCCATGAATGCCATTTGAAGTCTATCGTACGATTCATCCGGTTTCAGGCGACACTTGAAATCGTATAAAATCATAGCTCTAAAATGTTCCCGGCGCAGATCCATATTTCAGTGAGACACAATACTTTGAATTAACTCGCAAAAAATGTGGAGGGAAATTTTGAAATTGGAACTTACTTATTTTTACTTATAAATAATCATATTTTCGAAAAACATTATAACTGGCCAGTCTCCCATATATAAAAACTTTTTTTCGCAATACTTTCTGAGGGGCCTGGTAGATAACGCACTGGAGTTCGCATCAATGATTCATGTTTTTGTTAGTTCTTAAAATTATGTCAATAATTAAAATTACATAAAAAGTTACAAAATTATTGAACCATGTTTTCCTGTGGCAATATTTTTGATACCTTTAAGTAATAGGTAATTGGAAGATAGCATTATAGTTCCTATTTTTATACCTCCGTATTCGAATTGGTTTGTTAAAGCTTCGAAGTCTTGTAACTTTTTGTATTACACCTAGCGTAATAATTAAATATTCACGCAAAGGGAGGTTCCGTCTATTTTTAGAAGCGTTCCATTTATTTAAAGCGGCACGTTTAATCTCATCACAGCGTAGTAAGAGGCGTGGTTTAACATAATACTAGGAAAAACGTGTGTTTCTCTAGCTTGAGTTTTTCTCATTTTAATAATTTTGTTGCTATGTATTTCTTGGCGTAGACTTTGACATTTTGGTTGTGCTTTTTCTTTTGTAGTGTTAAGAAAAGTCAATTTGTGTATCCTTATCCCAACTAAGTTGAGGTCAGCTTACAATCTAACCGAACGCTGCTTACCTTTGGACTGTTGTCAAATCGTGCTATTCATTCATCATCAACTTTATTAATGTTTCCTTTGCTGGGACACAGGACTCCTCTCTGTGAGAAAGGGAACGGGCGCTAATCCACCACGCTGACCCATTGCGGGTTGGTTAAAAATAAGACATATATGATATCCTCATATGTCTTCGAATTTTTGTTTCTAGGACATAGCGGTTTCCTCACGATGTTTCCGCACTTAGAGCAGTGATGACGAAATAATTTACACAAAGTAAATCGTGCTACACTACAGTCAAATTAAATTACTAACTAACCAGAATTTGTTTTGAATTTCAGAATAATCGACAACGCCATCTACTGGCATTATCAGAACCAATATACATCGCTATGTTAATTTTGATCCGTGTTTTGTTTCTGGTATGTATCAGAGATGGCGCTGTATTCGCAAAACGCATGGGAAAATTAATTTTATTCATAATCTTGTTTTTCATTAATATTGCCGATATTTTGATAGTTATTCTGTTATTCGGGGCGGAGACAAATCCAACAATCAAAGATCATGAAAATTGATACATCCGTTCTCAAGTTATAAATAGTGTAACTAACACGACTTTGTTTTATATATAAAAAGATCGTCATAAGGGATCGATAAAGTCACGCACGCGAAGTTTCACAAATTAATTTTTTGACCTTGTATAAAAATAACTTCCTACTTCTCCTACCCTTCTTATCTGCTAGGAATGTACACAGACTAGGTCAACAATTTTATCTTCGACAGACTTTTTCTTTCACGTCCAAACCCGATATTCCATTTACCTGCAATAACGAAGTATTCAAACATGAAAGACTTCTAATTACTAACATCATAATAATTAGAATAACCTACAAACATTCTATCTAACACGATACGGCGTAGTAAACTGTGGCCCACCGTCCTCCGGGATGTAGAACAAACATAATCCGGGCTTGTGGCAGCATGCCAATTGGGCTGCTGGCGCTATCAATAAGTAATATTGTTAGGCTGTGGTAATCAGTTATGTGGGGCTATGCTGCCCTGGTAATGTGAGAGGGTTACTGTTTTTATGTAGTGGTTATATTAGATAGTAGATAGTTATGTTTGTGATAAAAGATCTTGTAGATATTTCTATGAAAAACTATTATATTGTTTCTGCCTTGATAATTACAAGGAATTAAATCACGCTTATTTTCCCTGAACGGGGAACATGTTTACCTACCCATGCATCTACATTTCGCCAGATAAGTTTAAGTCAAGGCAAGTCTATTGCTCTTGCAAAATATAGGGATAAGGTCTGTAAAAAGTGAGCTCTATAATTTATGGATTTTATTTTAGCATCATTTACACATCTGTAATGTCAAATATCTACTACACTGCCTATTGAATATTATAAAACAAATTCAAGATCAAAACTCCCTGTAAAATACTATTTATACAATACCCCGTTTCAATCAGCTACAGACTAGCTGAATATTGCAGAGAACTTAGGTACCCAACAATACCTTTTTTCATTACGAAACCATGTCACCTTTGTCCACATATCGAACAATGAAAAGCTTTTTCATTAAAATATCGGAAAAAAATCCAACAAAAAAAGGCAACATCATTCATAAAATTGGTTTTGTTTCAACGAAGTCAACCCAGGCTCGAATGTCAAAAACTTGTGGTTTGACACATTGAAACAATTATACAATACGTACGTAATTCAAATATTTATTTCGGCGTCACTTTCCTACTATTATTATAAATGCGAATGTTTGTGAGGATGGATGGATGAATGGATGTTTGTTACTCTTTCACGCCAAAAGTACTGAACGGCTTTTGATGAAACTTTACTGTAATATAGCATAAACATCAGAATAACACAGAGGCTATAATTTATAAGGATAGAAGACATAAAAACTCGATGTGGGCGGAGCCGCGGATGGCAGCTAGTACTAAATAAAATAACCTAACCTATCACTTGTACTTTCAAAAATCTCTAACAATCGCCATTTTAGTGCTTTTCTATCTTTCCTATATAAAACATCAAATTTTTCTTAAGTACCTAATACGCATTTCTAATCATTATTTTCAGTTTTATTCATACGCATTTCTATTCATTATTTTTTATTTATACACAAATATCTTTGAATAATAATACATTAAAATATTTTTTATTCCTACTTTCAAACTAGACATAATTTATCTTCAAACAAAGAAAACGTAATATGCTTATGTTAGCTTTTTACCTTCTACCCACATTTACAAATACAGACTCTAACATGTTAATACAAATTGAATCCTAACATTGTATTCTGAAAAAATACCGCAGACTTACTGAGCCTAGAGGAATCCTACAAAAAGCCTGAAAGAACATTGCTTTGAAAAGCAGCTGAAATATTAATAGGTACGACTCGTGCCGAGTTTGCGGTCTGGTTAACCATTTGTGGGGTAGGTAGACGAGCGATGGATATTTTATGTTTAGTTTAAAGCTATTGTTGTGAATGGCTGTGAAATGATAAAACGTTAGACATTCGTACTAAAGTCAGAATTTTAATTCGATTCCAGATTTGACATTAGCTACTGTCATTTTGTGAAATAATGATACCACATATAATAGTGTAGTGATGAACACAAAAATCGATAAAAAATCAGTGTGTGTGCCATCAGTGTCCCAATTAAACACTAAATTATTGATTTTTATTTAAATAAATACATAATTATTCATAATCATTATTTATTAATTAGTAATCGCTGCTCTATTTTATAAAAAGTTAATATTTTTGTTTTTATATTAAAAACAAAACTTATAATAAAAGAGCCTAGATAGTTTTCAGTATTGGCAACCCGAGCGCGCTCGTGCAGCTATCGCCATTTTGTTTATCGTGTCATTCGGCTTCATTCTCCCAGTCTGACTGCACTCAAAAAATTACGGCTACCGAATGGTCTAAATGCGTATCCCATGTTGTCAAAGAAGAGGAAAAAATGAGTAGGCTAGATATGTTAATTGACAATATCACAGACACATTTATAATAAATGTTACAGAAAGTGACAGCGATAGCGATAGCGATGACGGCGACAATTTATAAAATAAATTATTACCATAATACATCTATCTGTTTTATTTGTCATGTTTCTTCATGATCACATTTTTTTATTTATTTCACACACAGTTATAAAAGAAATGTCTCAGATCGTTAATTAATCGTCAAAACTAAATTATCAGTTCAGAAATATTTAATTTCCTGATATACTTAGTTTACGAGAGTACAATTATAAACGAGAAGAATCGATCCAGAAATATTCCATTTCCATATCGAATAATTTCGCAACGTCACTATTTAGTACTTGTCATAACGTTGCAACACTGAAATTGTCAAATCTGGAATCGAATTAAAATTCCGAGTATAGTTATTTCTCTTGTGAGCAAATTTCTATAATTAAAGTGGACTTAGCATAATGCAAAATTGAGTGTATTATTTTTTTTATTTCGATAAATGTTGAATTAACTTCTTGTTGCAACTTTTGTAACTGTTTTTGTGATTTAGAACACTAGGTAACGTTGAAAGCTTTTTGCTTTTTAAAGTATTAAGTATTTGTTACTAACAAGAAATGGACTGGATGGTGGAATTCTGAATAAAATAAAATTATAAAAGCAATGAAGGCAATACAATGAGACAAAAGTGATATTTAATGACCATATTGGGATGCTTGATTAATTAAATTAAATTGTAATTGTGCAATTAGAGAAATCTTAACATGTATGTCGCCGCACCGTCTTCAACAATAAGTCGCAACATAGTGGCGTAAAAATTGCCCGTCTGCTACAAACTCCACTTCATCTCTATTGAAGAACCTATTTAATACAAAAACCTAGCGACTCGATTGTCGTCCTCACCCACTTCGCCAGTCGTTTGAAACGAGACTTTATATTGTTCTTCAGCTTTTATAGACAACTATTGCTCCGTGTATTGCTATTTTATGTGTTTTATCGACTGTGAACTGGAATATGGGTACCTAAGTAAAAAACTTTTTAGATTGCTTCAAGTGACTTTGAGAGCTATGGCAGCAGATACTTGTTTCGGGTTTTATGTAAAACAGATAAAATTGATTTTTCAGAACCATATTTCTGGTGCCTTTACCAGCCCCCGTATCGAATCTCTTTCTACAATCGTTAACGCCTTCTATTTGTATGGTCTGACCACGTGTCTTAACGTTCAGATGTGTCATTCCCATACATTGATTCGTTTGCTACTAGCATTATCGATTGTAGATTGGCTACAGGTGCTGGGATAACATAAAATCACCCCTGTGTTCCGTTCCCATCGTCGACCACATCATCGCTTACCACCAGGTGAGATAGTGGTCAAACACGAGCCTATCCATAATAAAAAAGGTAGGGCAAGGGTGCATCTATAGTACCTTACTATGACGTGTCAAAGCCATCATGGTTCTACTAGAGAGAGACGTAAGAGAGGGACAAATAGCACTATCTATCTTCACTGCGGAATCATAATTGCATTGACACGTGATAGTAAGGCCCATGCACTCACTGCCTCATGAATAGCTGTTTAATTTAGGTCTAGATAACTCTCTTGCATTGAATAACCTTGAAAAGATTACAAATAAATGCAGCGGTCTGGTCATTCGAGTACATAATTTAACCATCACTTATATAATTTAAATAAACCTACAAAACCGCAGTCCTTTTCAAACAAACGTTCAACCACAGAAATTCAAAACCGCTCTTCAAAAATTCACTACTATTTCAAACAATATTTAAAGCAAAGCAGAATAAGACAGCTGAATAATGTTCTTGAAAGTCTTGTAGGAGTTCCAGTAGAACACAGTACAAGACAGTGGTCGGTGCAAGTCTCTGGAAATTATGTACATTTAAATGGAATCCGGACAGGTAAGACGGGAGGAATACCTTTTAATATTACAGACAGTATCGGGCAGAATTGGAATTCTTGAATTGAGTTAGAACGTTTTTTTATGTTTCGAAGTTTTCAATATGAATCTAGCTCCTGCCAGTGGCTTCACCTGTGTGACGATCAGATATTATCTGATGGGAACGTACTTCCCAGATACAAGGTCATATCATTCTCGAACAATATACAAAACTATTTTGCAAAAAAAACTGTTCAAGAGGAGGTTCAATATTTATATTCTGGCTCCGAGTGGGCGCACCGCCAGTACTGCTTTAACATTGTGGAATATAATATAATAAGCCTTAAGTTCTACGTGAGACCTCTTTGCATTTTGCTAATAAAAGTTAAAACAATATGTGTATTTTAGTTTTTAAATTAATTGGATGGGTTTATTTTGTGTAGATGTAACTTTAATATTTTACGTGCTTGGTGAAAAAGTATGCTTTGAAAATAACTAAATATATGAGATCTGCTGAGTCTGCCAACAAACTGTTATGCAGTTTAGCAAAAGCATGAATGCAACTTTGTTTCATGAATAAACGCTTTTTTGTTATATTTCCAAATGTGTAAAGCTTCTGAAATTACCAAGTCTGGGTAAAATTGTGGATCTCATCTCAATATTTATCAATCTTGGCAGGTTATGTTCCATCATACTCTTCAGTAGACAATAATATAGTTACGACAGAAAACATAAAAGTATGCAGAAAGATAGACATTCCAAGTTAAAGTTCCAGATAAATTTGAAATATCTTTCTCCTAGTGTTTAAAAATAGACAAGACAGAATAAAAATGGGTTTTGTTTCCTTTTAGTAAAGAACCATTTGTTCTGTCCAAATGAATTTTTGAGACGTAATATTTTCGGCAAGGGCTCTCAAAGTAAGTGACTATTTACTTTGTATGTACTGAAAGCATTTTCTTTATTTACTGCCTTTTATTGCGAGTTCTATGAAATAGGCTTCTATTCCTATGCAACTTGTATTTAGGTTTTATAGTGATTCGACTGGATTATTACATAATTATATTATTAAGTTCTTCCAGCAACTCAACCCTCGTGGTAAGTTGGAAAATATTCCAAGAGAACTTACTTACGCGACAAGTATTGTATGTCCTTCTCCAAGGTACAATATTTCTCTATAGGTACCAAAATACAACAAAATTGGATTAAAGTTAGAATTGAATTTAGACATTTTGGGTTTTTTAGAAGCTTTTATTTAACTTGCAATGTATCAGGCCCCTCAGAAAGTATTGCGAAAAAAAGTTTTTATATATGGGAGACTGGCCAGTTATAATGTTTTTCGAAAATATGATTATTTATAAGTAAAAATAAGTAAGTTCCAATTTCAAAATTTCCCTCCACATTTTTTGCGAGTTAATTCAAAGTATTGTGTCTCACTGAAATATGGATCTGCGCCGGGAACATTTTAGAGCTATGATTTTATACGATTTCAAGTGTCGCCTGAAACCGGATGAATCGTACGATAGACTTCAAATGGCATTCATGGATGAAGGCCCTTCCAAGGCAACCGTGTATCGTTGGTATAACGAATTCAAGCGCGGTCGACCAACTTTGGGGGATGACGAAAGAAGCGGTCGCCCTTTGACGGCTGTTACCGAAGAAAACGTGCTAGCAGTGAAAAATTTAATCCAAGACAATAGGCGAATTACATATCAGGAGATTCAACACATATTGAAGATTGGATCGGGAAGCGTTCACGAGATTCTACACAGCCATCTTCGCGTGAGGAGGATAGTATCACGCTGGGTGCCGCACAACCTCACCGATGCTCAGAAGCAGGCCCGGGTGGAATGGTGCCGTGATATGCTTAACAAATTTGAAGCAGGCTCGTCTCGGCGTGTTTACGACATCGTTACAGGTGATGAGTCCTGGATTTATCAATAC
This sequence comes from Orthosia gothica, assembly GCA_949775005.1. Lineage (NCBI taxonomy): Eukaryota > Metazoa > Arthropoda > Insecta > Lepidoptera > Noctuidae > Orthosia > Orthosia gothica. Next base: position 2,226,773 of record OX459056.1, read on the forward strand.
GACCCAGAAACCAAGCGCCAGTCGACTGTTTGGGTGTTTCAAAATGAGCCAACGCCTACCAAAGTGAAGCGATCTAGAAGCGGGGGTAAGATTTTGATCGCTAGCTTTTTTAATTTGACTGGCCACTTGGTATCAATTCCCTTACGGGATCAAAGAAACATTAATGCCGAATGGTATACTACCAAATGTTTGCCAGAAGTTTTCTCTGTTATAAGCAACAAGCGACCAAACACAGGGCTCCGCGGGCTACTGCTCCACCACGACAATGCACCTGCGCACACCGCACTCAAAACGAGGGACTTCCTGGACAGCACGCCAGTCAAACTCCTGGGTCACCCTCCTTACAGCCCTGATCTAGCACCGTGTGACTTCTTTTTATTCCCAAAAATAAAAAATCAGCTCAAAGGGATACAATTTTCGTCGCCGGAAGATGCGCTGGCTGCGTTCGAGCAGGCTGTAAACGAGGTGTCTGCGGCGGACTGGAAAAAGTGTTTTGAAAACTGGTTTAGGCGCATGAATCTTTGTATAGAGGCTGGTGGAAAGTACTTTGAAAAGATTTAATAAAAATATATGTACGTATAGAACAATTTTTTTTAGTTTCGCAAAACTTTCTGAGTGTCCCACGTATGTACGTATGTAATTGTGTTCGGGTCAAATCTTGCAACTGAATTTTAAAGCAGTTATCCACCACCGATTAAGATGAAATTTTGCATACATGTATAGTTTGGATAAAAATGCATGGTAAGCAAAGTGAAGTCATTATAATGCCAATATGGTGGACGGCCCAAGATGGCGGATTAGTTATTTTTTGTTTTTGTGCACTGCCATAATATTGGTATCAAATGAAAGGGTTTCCAGAGAAGAATACAAAAAAAGTTGTTTATAGTTGCAGACATAGATTATAGTTTGAAATAGCACATAGGCATACCGTTATAATGTTCTCTTGGAATAAGAAAACACTTTTCTAGCTGGCTGAAAAAACCTAACTAAAAGTAATAAATAGTTCGTAAAAAAACTATTTAAAAACAAACGGTTTCTTCAAAATACCTGTTTCTAGGGCGATATACATATAGGGCTACCGAGTTTAAATGGTTGGCTATAAGTTCAACAAATATTTAATGAGATTATTATAAATGTTTCATCTTTAGATGACAGTTTTTAGATATGCCCGACGTATATATGTAAAAAGTTCAAACTCATTGTGACAGCTAATTCATGAAAGCTTCAACATATTTTGATTTCTGCCATTCAAGTTTAAAATAATGTTTCACCTTTGAACTATAATAATTAAAAAACTTCATTTAGTAGATATTTTATTATTTTTTAGTATATACTTTACTACTTTTTTGTCTTAGGTAACTTTAATTAATTTACTTACAATGGCTTCAAATTACTAAGTTTTTCATGGTCTTAATGAATCTTATTATTAGTTTCAAAGTTATTTTCAGAAGGGTTTATTTAGGTAATTATTTGCCTACAAAACTGGCTTTTATTTTTTACCTCTTCATCCTTTCTTCGTTTCATCGTTTTGTAGTTCCTCGAACTCATAGCATTTATGAAGGTTTTTTTAAGAACAATCTACTTACAAGTTTTATTATAAATATATTATCAAACACTGAACATGTTTTTTTTTCTCTTAGTGAAAATAATTATTAATGCCTGCGTCTGTGTTTTCGAACGCATACAACCCGAATCTCTTCAAAGTTAGAGTGAACAGGCTTCTTCTGGGTAAGCTCACTCCATCGTCGACTTTGTCTCTGTCACCTCTGACCAAGACTAGAGTCAAGAGCAAACCCATCATAAATAAAAAAAAATATAAATAATAATATGTATAAAAATATAGAATCATGTTTTTATGGAGGATATCTAGTTACCTATGTTGTGTTTTAGGGTTTTGTACCCTAAGGGTCCAAACGGACGCCTATTGCTGTCACTCACGTGTGCGTCTGTCTGTCCGTCTGTCCGTTGTCGGTCACACGGGTTTTACAGTTGGAGTTCAAATTTTCACAGTATAAGTATCTTGTTGAACCAAAGCCGTAAAAATTGTCAAAAAATATTTTTTTAATGTTTTAACTAATTTCTCCCATAAAGATAAATGTGTAACCGAAAAAAAAAATTGTGTACACCATCGAGTGTGATATCTTTGTTTTGAACTTGTCGAGTAAATAAATACTGTATTTTTTGTTTTACAAAAATTTAAAAACAAAGGAATGAGAAGCCGCCAAAGTCAGTTTTTTTTATAAAAATTTGGTTCCCAAGAATTTTTGAAGTTTCCATTGATCTATGAACTTGGAATTTGGTGATAATGCTTAATATTATGTATATTTTACTGACAAATGCCAACATATTGATAAATCAAAATTTTCTATGAAATGCCCTCATTTTTCCTTTTACAAACAACTTGTTCTAGATGACACATGCGTAGCACAGACAGAAAGCAGGTGGCGGCAAGATTCTACATTTGGTACGGAACCCTATATGTGCGAAGTCCAACACGCACTTGGCTGGTTTTTAGGGTTCCGTACCCAAAGGGTAAAAATAGGACCCTATTACTAAGACTCCGCGGTCCGTCTGTCTGTCTGTCTGTCACCAGGCTGTATCTCATGAACCGTGATAGCTAGACAGTTGAATTTTCACAGATGATGTATTTCTGTTGCCGCTGTAACAACAAATACTAAAAACAGAATAAAATTAATATTTAAGGGGGGCTTCCATACAACAAACGTGTTTTTTTTTTGCGGTTTTTTGCGATAGTGGTACGGAACCCTTCGCGCGCGAGTCCGACTCGCACTTGGCTGGTTTTTTTACAATCCTATTAATAGTAAGTATCATAAATCTTAGGATCTTATTTATAAATAGATTGTAGATAGATTATTTCTGGGGCCCAGAGCCCCCAGAAATAATTTATTTTCTAAAAGACAAACTGGGGCCTCGAGTAGTGTTATATGTACATTGAATGCCAGCATACCTGCTAAGATTAGACGGCCCATTTACAGGTGAGAAAGGTAATTAAAAATACGACTAACTTATTTTAAATTCTAAAGTTTGATTGTTACATACCTATATTACCCTAAATATTATTACTAAATAATATTTAACTCTTGGTCCAAAAAATCTTTAAGCTGTTTATCAAATCATAATAGAAGATTTCAAATTCAAATTCTGTTTAAAAAATTCGGATATAGAAAGTGCTAATTAATCGCTAAAAAAACTCAACATTTTCATAAATAAGGTTGAAACGTTCGTGCAAAGAGAAAAATAACATAATATCACGCCTTGCCCCGAAGGGATTAAGCAGATGCAAAAAGGTTGCTAAATTATCAATTTACCTTCATTTTTTTTTTATTTATGATGGGTTTGCTCTTGACTCTAGTCTAGGTCAGAGGTGACAGAGACAGTCTACGATGGAGTGAGCTTACCCAGAAGAAGCCTGTTCACTCTAACTTACCTTCATTTGCTTCTCTAAAGCCCGATTTCCGACATGTCTCTAATTACGCAAAGGGCTATATTTAGAATTTAGAATAAACCCATCCAATTAATTCCGTCCATTTCGGGGAAGCCATGAAAAATCACCAAGACTACCGCAGCTGATTCGGCTGATTGTGATTAATCGAGGTTCAGCTTCACAGCGGATAATCCTTTCATCTCGTTCCGCTTACAGCTTCAGAGAGGCTTTGTAGGGTGTGAGTGGGAGCGAGCGGCGATGTTAATAGCCTGCTTCTGAAATTACTGGTACGAGTGTTTTGGTGGACCGAGCCTTTTTTTTTAAACAAATATATTTTTATCCCCAATAATTCGTTCTCTATAATTATCGAATATTACAATGCAGGCAATAAATTGTCCGTAGGATATGATATCTACAAAATAAATTAAAAGTGTTTTTTTTGCTGTTTTTGTGTTGGACTATGTTTTCTGAAAATTTAATAAATAATAATATTATATTCATCATCATCATCATCAGCCTTTTTATTGTTCCCACTGCTGGGACACAGGCCTCTCTGTGAGAGAGGGAATGGACCGTAATCTACCACGTGGGCCCAGTGCGGGTTGGGATGTCACATGTCTTCGAATAATTGGTTCTAGGACATGCCGGTTTCATCACGATGTTTTCCTTCACCGTTTTGAGAGCAGTGTTGATGAAATAATTTACACAAAGTAAAGCGCCTGCCTGGGTTCGAAACCACGTCCTACAACTTGTAAGTCGTGGCCGATACCACCAGGCCACCACAGCTCTCAATATTATATTGATTATTTATTATTAACTAGCTGACCCGGCAAACTTTGTTTAGCCATAAAAAGACCAAACATTTATCTACCCTACCCTACCCTACCCTACCTGAACCTACACTACCCTAGCCTACCCTAACCTACCCTACCCTACTCTACACTACCCTACCCTACCCTACCCTACCCTACCCGACCCTACACTACCCTACACTACCCTACCCTACACTACCCTACCCTACACTACCCTACCCTACACTACCATTCCCTACCCTACCCTACCTATAAACCTCACGGAGCCCGAGACCTTTCCAACGAATGCAAAACCATGGTAATCGGTTTGTCCGTTCTCGAGTTATATCGTCAGCAAGAAACCCGACTTATTTTTATATAGCAGATTATTTCGTTGGGATTTGAATTTGGGATACAAGGCACTCTACCTCCGACCCAATTATTGTTGGAGATTTTTTCCATGATTTTAGCAAACTTTATATTACCTTGATTTCGTATTTGTGTCCGGCAATCAGTAATTCATTTTTTAAGCACTTCCTGGTATACGATTAAGCTGAAACTTGGCGTATTTATGTAACTTTTGGAACATTGAAATTTTGTGGTACCATCAGCTCGTCTCATGATGGAGCCGGAAGATGGCCAAAGCAACTCCGAAAGCCAAACATGATAGCAACATTGAATTTGGGCTCATTGGATGTGTATTGACAAGTGATATTACATTTAGTACTTTTCAACTCAAAAAGCTTGTTCATCTAAAAGGTTTGAGGTTAAACTTATTATTTTGGAAATAAATACTCCATTTCCACGCTAGGACTGTATGCGGGTGCGTAAATCACGTAGAAAAATTATACCGTCAGCAGAATAATACAAATATATGTTATTTGTTTTGCGTTGGATTGCAATCTGTGATATTTAACGACTATCTTTTTAGGGTTCTGTATCCAAAGGGTAAAAACGGGACCCTATTACTAAGACTCCACTGTCTGTCAGACAGTTAGTCTGTCTGTATGTCTGTCTGTCACCAGGCTGTATCTCATGACACTGTCAGTTAAATTTTTTACAGATGATGTAGTTTTGTTGCCGCAATAACAACAAATACTAAAAACAGAACAAAATAAATATTTAAGTGGGGCTTCCATACAACAAACGTGATATTTTGCCGTTATTTGCGATAATGGTACAAACCCTACTCGCAATTGGCTGGTTTTAAATTGTGTTCCTCAGTCTAATTTCGCCCCAGCTTTTAGATCCGGAACTCAACTTTGGTTTAAATAGTAACCAATGACTTAAAATTTCGTTAAATGTGGTTTTTCAGCAATTATTAGCCTAACAAATGGTCCAACAAGTTGATTAGTTAATTATTTAGTTGAAACTAAGAATAAAAAACTGAGTCATAGGAATCTAATGTACGCGTATACATACATTCAACATGTTAGCAACACAACTCGTATTTATATATCCAGAATCAAAGCCGCAACTCACAACACTATTTATAATAAAACGTCACGCCCAACACTAGTGAGTAATGGAAGGTCATCAACTGTAGTACTCGCCGTTTAACTACGCTTCTATAAATCACAATCCGTTTTACTGGTAAGTCACTATGACCTCGATCCGAAATGACATGTATTTCGGACCGCTGCCAGTTCATAAATTGTACTAAACAAAGCCCAAATTGCTATTAAGACGTGATCGCCATGAATGTTTCTGTAAATCGTTCAAATTCAAATTGCCTCCTTGGACGTAAACGGTACTGTTGAGCATAGGGTTCTGGTTTCAATTTCCAGAGAGTTTCTTAGTAGAAATATTTTTTCAGTAGAAGCCTATAGTCTGGGTTAGTAGAATAGATTAGAATAGAATTTATCTTTATTCGAGTATCCATGACTCAAAGGATGGTTAGTAAAACTTACAACTATGTTAGCAACACACATATTAACAAACTGACACAAAAAGAAAACAAAACAACAAATAACAGTGGAAACCCATTTGAGATGGCACAACAGAGACCCAAGATAAATGATGCTACACGAAATCATGTTTAGGATACTGTAGGAGGTGCCCCACACCTTACGCATAATGGATGCGCACCTTTTGCTCATGGTTGTGTAGAAACAATCTACATGCGCATCCGCATACATCCTCGACGCACTACAGAAGCGAGGCAGCCCCACCAGCATCCTAAACGCATTATTGAACTGAACACGGAGAGCGTTGTACGATCTTCGCGTTTATCTAGCTCACAGGCTGCTCGTGTAAAAGGACATACACTAGACTCGAAATAGCGTTATTTTGACAAAGTAAGCATCGCGCAAACCTTCGCGCAAACCTTCGGGCCAGTCACTTAAGTTTGGCAATTCTTTGGGCTATGTCGGTAACCCTGGTTCTCTTGCGGATTTCTGATTCGATCACGCAAGGAATCGCTGAGCCCTCTCCGTTGTCCTTTAGGTGACTGTAAGTTTTGTGATGGGGCCATTGTGAGCAACCACGTCACAAATCCATAGGTCATCACTGACAACACACACGTCTAAGACTTTCGTCTTACAACACTGTGGTAAGTTGGACGAGAAGATTATGACTGTGTCAAATTCAAAATATTTTATTTCACATAGGCCTTCTAACATGGGCACCTAAGAAGCTAGTGCACAGCTCAAATTGATCGTTTCCTCTAGAGAAGAACTAGCAAGAAACTTTACGGTTAGATTTATAACGAAATAATTTCTTTTTACAATTTTTTCATGATACAGTATTAATGAACACGAAAGAACAGTGTAAACCATTCTACAAAGTAACAAACAAATACATAACAAAAACGTGGTTTTAAATATAAAATAATCTATGAGTCTACGGAGTCTGCAGTGTTCTCACATTCAACTTCAAATCAGATTACAAAATCCCACTGCTGGACATGCGAAGTTTCTATGTCCCACTCGATTCTAAAGCCTTTTGTTCGCAAGGAACGTTTGAATCAAAGGAACGGCAGAATCTCAATTATTTGCTCTTTAGTTACGATATTCGCTCGAACAGTATCTGTAGAGAGATTTAGCGTTCAGTCAAATAAACCTCTGTAAAGAAATGTTACCTAGAAACCTGATACTGATAGAAGTATTCTGAAAGCAACTTGTACACCAAGTTGGATCAATATCACTGTTGTGTTAAAAATTCTCAACGTTCAGTTTTTGTCTCGCCTTTCCTCGTGGGAATAGGGACAAAGCACACAATGCAACGTCTTATGAACTATGTTCGTTCGTATATAGAGTACGCACTGGCTGTCATATTTGTAGTCGGCGAATGTAATTCCACATTTTCATCCATCATTTTAATCCTCGTTTTGGTCATCTAGCTTCTTTATTTGATTGTTTGCCAAATTTTCTAAGACAGGTCAGACAAACTTTGCATCTTGATTCTTGCGCACCTATAAAGATACGTTCGGTCAAAAATGTAGTAGTATTCTCTCAATGCTGAAGTATCTAAAACTTTCTACAATACGTTCAATGGTCTTCAACTAATTTAATCCATACTTGAGATTCTATACGATCGAATTAATACATACATACCTAAACTCACGCCTTTTTCCCATGGGGGTAGGCAGAAACTACAGAACGCCACCTGCTACGATCCTTACATACTTATTTTGCTTCACACACATTCATATATCTAGTCATACACACACGCCGGTTATGGGTACTGCGCACTTGGCCTTTCTGAAGAACATCACCTATAAGGTCTATGTATGTCTTTCTAGGGCGTCCCCTCCCGGTGTTTCCATTCACGTCTGCCTTGTAAATACCTTTCGTTATCGAATTAATATGCTACAAAATTTATCTTTAGAACACTACCACTGCACTATATAGACACTGGACTGTACAAGTTTAATACAATTTCAATCTACGTAGTACTCCTAGTAGTAAGGTATATCGTTCACTCTTGTAACGTCTTGCCGGTCGGTCACCGTCAGAGGAGTATCAGCCATCAATTCATAGGTGTACATTTACTTTGTCAATGTTAGTGATAGTGCAATGGACTTAATTCATTGCCTTTGACGGGCCGAGAGGAATTGGGTTTGTGTTAGTATAAGATGCTTCCGACAAACATAAGTGTAATATTGGATTGATCTAGAAGAACCTACACAGAGCTTATTGGTGACTCAATCAATCTGCCTAGCCTTTTCCCAACTATATTGGGGTCGGCTTCCAGTCTAACCGGATTCAGCTAAGTACCATAGTTTTACACGGAGCGACTGCCTATCTGACCTCCACAACCCAGTAACTGTGTAACAAGGTACCCCTCGGCAAGACTGGTGGCAGATCTCAAGTTTCTGACTACTCGTAACGACTGTCAAAGATCTTCAAATGACAGCTGGGACCAACGGCTTAACGTGCTTTCCGAGGCACGGAGGAAACTCGGTATGTTGAAATGGTCACCCATCCACGGGCCGACCTCGCCAAGTGTTGCTTAACCTTGATGATTGACCAGCGCGGCTGTTATTATTTAGCCACGAGTTCCTCCTGAGGTGACTATTTCAGGCTTAAAATTAAAACATACACAATGTTCCCATTGCTAGGACTCATGCCTCCAGTGAGAGGCCCATAATCTACCACAAGGGCCTAGTTCGTGTTGGTAGATATCACTATACCGCGCTGGACCGCCGGTGTTCTCACGGTGTTATCCTTTACCATTTTGAGAGGAACCGTGGTGATTAAATACATTACACAAAGTAATGCGCCTGCCTGAATTCGAACTAACGTACACATAAATAGAGATCGTAACTATGGGGCCACCACCAATTTAAGACCAACGCCTAAAGGCTAACCCTCTTACAAATAAACGCAGAATAAAGTTATACCAGGTATAAACCTATGAAAATGTATGGGTATACCTTAGTTATACCTGGTATAACTTTATTCCGCGTTTATTAGTAAGAGGGTAAGGCTTTTTCTATCGTTGGCCCACACTAGGAATTTATTCCTGTATCGTGGGTGCGTTTACAAACATATAAACTCACATACACAAACACCCAGAGCCGGAAAAACTATCTGTAGGTCATAAAAATATTTGTTCCGTGCGGGAATCGAACCCGCGACACGCAGCTCAGCAGTCAATCGCTCAACCACTGCGCCAACCCGCCCTACTGGTTTAGAACTAAAGTAGGAGGTAAAATAGCGTAAATAGTTAATTTTAAATTATATGTTTCCATTTCTTAACTATTATTATAAAGAGAGAGCCCGTATTGTTGAATTTGTTCTCAAAGGTACATTATTCCAGATAGTGAAAGGTAATAAAATATCAAGACCCAGGCGAAGCCGGGGCGGGATACCAGTACGGAAATAAATTAAAATCTTAAGTCTCTTAATACTGATACTGAAAAACATTTGGTACATACCCTCATTTATGGTGATAAAAACAATGTTATGTACTGTATATTTAAAAGAGCTGTCAACCGCAACAATGTTTATTGTGAATTTACACAAATAAATATACTTGGATAAATTGTTTTAGAGGGGAAACCTCTACAGTTGAAATGTGAATGTATGTTGTTTGTTATGTATTTATAGTTTATTTCTTGACATACCTTAAATATGTGATATGCAAAGCGTTTTGGGAATACTTTTATTGTGCGTACAGCTAATGAGTGGAATTCCCTGCCGGAGTCTGTATTTCCTGATACCTACAACCTGGGAGTCTTCAAGTCAAAGAGTGAATAGGTTACTTCTAGGCAAACGTGCTCTATCGTCGACCACATCATCGCTTACCATCAGGTGAGATAGTAATCAAACGCTGGCCTATCAATAAAAAAAAAAAAGTTTTATATTAATCAAACTTTTTATTACTGTAAGTATAGGTCGGTGTATTGTTGAGTGACTTTCTGGAGATAACGCCTCTACTCAACGACGCAGTACAAGATTTTTGTAGGAGTCTCTATGATCATACGTTTTTACAGACTATTGTCAAATTCTGTCTAAATTCCAGTTCCAATTTTAACACACAGTACCTAGATAGTGTAACCGTCCCTGAAATTAAAAACTGCAATACATAAATACATCAACAAAAAATGACACCCGGATATTGAAGCGGAGAGAAGCAAACCAAATTATTTTGCAACGTGTCATGATTTACGAACAGGCGGGAACTTAGTTTGCATCGTAAACAAGTCGTCGAGGACATGTGTTACCACTACAGTACCGTCGTAATTAACTAAGATTTACATTTTGTTAACATTAGAAGAGATAACATGTAACCATATTTATAAAAATCTTGGCGCTGTTTTAAAGATTCTATATTCAAAATTTCTATTGAGAATTTGAATAAAAAATCAGCTATTCAGTTACCACAGTATAGATATCTATACAGTATTCTATCTTCATACAAACGGTCGGAACGCGAGTCATGCCCACGTGACTCGAGCTCAGCACGCACTCGATATACTACCAGTCGCGGACGCGCCGCAGTGACGAACGAACTGTGTGATTGTTTTGCAAGCAGTAAGCGTGCGATTTGTGAATATTTTATTCAAATACGTACAAGTACTTACTTACTTTATATGTCAGAGAGCAATTATAGCCTATTTTTTTTTTGTTTGCTTAAATTCTTCTCGCAACAAGAGATAACATTTTTTTAATTACCTGTAACTTTCGTAAGGCAAGACAATAAAAAAAATACCTAACCTAATAATACGTAAATTGTTTCTTTTTTTAATAGTGAGGTATTTCGCTTTTTCCACCGCGTAAAATACCTGGATTAATAAATATAAATAAGTGGATAGGGTGATAAAGTCACACACGAGTCACCTACCTACGCTCGGCACAGGCTCGGTTTAAAAAAAAACTAGTAGGTAGTTTCCTAGGCTAGGCTATCTACTTACTTATGTACTTAGCTACTTACATATATTATTGAATTGGAAAAAATATCAAATAAAAAATTATGAAATGATTAAGTACTTATGAGATTAATAAATTGCCTGGAAGAGATCGCGGAAAGCGATAAGGCCGCCCATTGTATTTGTATTACTTTTAAGTTTCTTTTTATAATGTTATTTTATGGTGTACAATAAAGCATATAATAAATAAATAAATAAATAGTAGGTACCTACCTAGTAAGATTTAAAATAAGTTTAATAAAAAAATATAATATTTACCTCAGATTAGAGAAAATAATCTTCTTAATAGTTCAGAGATTTTGCCTCTGATGTTTCGAAATTAACGAACAATAGAAAAACAAATGAAAGACGTCCATTTTACATCTACTAAACCAATGAAGTAGAATGTGTGTTTCTTTCAATATTTTTTCCTTTCATTTAAAGGCCGGCAAGCATGTGATGATTCCTACTCGTTAGCAATCGTTTCCTGTTTTGCTTGGATTACCGTAAAAGTATGTGAGTTGCATTGAAAGGAATAACTTGGAATCATTAACAAATGGTACCATGCTGAGGTGGATGAAGATTTAAAAACATTCAATATAGCTCAGACGAAAGATCTTGGGAAAGGAAAAGAAAGATGTGGTCTGTGTGAAATGATAATTTGATTTTAATACAATTATTTTTACAATTATTTTTATTCTCATTGTTTTAATTTAATTGATTTGTAATTGTTAACTCACGATTCTTATTTTTTATTTATAATTTGTATTGCAATTTTGTTTATTTTATAATTACTTTTTTTTCTTTGTTAAATTTGATTTTTGACATGTGATTTTATTTTTGAAAGTGCTGTGCACATCTGTTATTGACATAGACACTAGAATAAGACCCCAGAAAATGTAATATGTCCATGTTTGTGTTGTTGATGTGCCTTGAACAAATAAAATAAAATAAAATATGAAAAAAAAATCGTTTATAGTAGGTAAATTACTGTACCTAAATGAATCAGTGTTAACTCAAAATAGTGAATTTCTACCAATTTTTAACCATACTTTATCGTTCAGCAGTTTAACACGACGTCTAAAACGTCGTGTAAAACCACTAAAACCCTCAACGAAAAGAAAAACAGAGCAATAAAATATGATATTAGAACATAAAACTGTTCCTTTAAAGAAAATAAAATTCATATTTAAACTAATATCACTTAATACCTTCCACTTCAATGACGTGAAAGTTGTTCAGAACCTGCCACTTTACGTTTTAATACTGTTCGCACTATTAAATTTTATCAAGACGTTTATTTCAGAAGAAATTCACTCTCAATTAAACTTCAATAATAAGACTTCAAAATAAATAATGTTGAAGGTGAGAGACATTATTATTTTATGTTTAAAGCCTCTGATGGTTAGGTTAATGGAGTAGAAAATAGACATTTATCAAAACTTCGATGCTGCATTTAAGCACTCAAGGTATTTTAGTTTACTACGAAGCACTTAACCCATTCTGCGTTAGTGAGGCGGTTGATTTGAGAAATAAACTGACAATAAATTGGCAGTCTTCAATATAACTAGCACAGTGATTTGCTTGCCTTCTTGTCATCTTCATAGTAGTTTAGAAACTTGATAAAATACGATACGGTTTACGTCAGAGCTCCTATATCTTTTAGTTGATGCGTCTCCAAGTAAGATAGAAATGAAATAATATTTAGAACTTTAAAACTTTCGCGTTTTATAATTGAAAAACAATATATCACGGGAATTTGACGCGACGATTGCAAATCAGCAATCACTGGATTGAATTTCATCGCCCACAAGTCTTCTCCACGGAACGCCACTTGTATTCAAGAATTGTGCGTGAAGCGATTGAAATTAAAAACCGGCCAAGTGCGAGTTGGACTCGCGCACGAAGGGTTCCGTACCATTATCGCAAAAAAATCACGTTTGTTGTATGGGAGCCTCAAATATTTATTTTATTCCGTTTTTAGTTTTTGTTGTTATAGCGGCAACAGAAATACATTATCTGTGAAAATTTCAACTGTCTAGCTATCACGGTTCATGAGATACAGCCTGGTGACAGACAGACAGACAGACAGACAGACAGACAGGCGGACCGCGTAGTCTCATTAATAGGGTCCCGTTTTTACCCTTTGGGTACGGAACCCTAAAAACACAAAACTTTCAATCGGGATGTGTAGTGCAGTGTAGTGTGTAGAAATGTGAGGGTAGCGGAAGAATTTTCTGCTCCAATGGAACCAGTACACCGAGACACCAGTCTACCCTCGACCACGGTCGATGCAACACGGCCAAAACGTCGGGCGAAATAGGCAAATATACAATCGAAATCATCGCGTTAAATTCCCGTAATATATATTAATTTTCTAATATTTTGAATTACCAAACTATTTGGTTTCCCATAAAAATACTAGTATTGTTTAAAATAAGACTTGGGAAATGAATCACTAGCCTACAACAGTCTGCTGTTGGGCACAAGCTGCATAAATCACCATTCACCTTTATTTTTGTCACATTTTATTTATTTATGTATTCTTTATTGTACACAAGAGTATAACAAAGAAAAGGAAACTTAAAACTTATATACATACAACGGGCGGCCTTATCGCATTCCGCGATCTCTTTCAGGCAATCTGTTATCCAGCTGCTAGCAGCCAACCGTCGAAAATCGTCACTCCACCCTATGGAAAGGTAAACATAAGAAGTTATGTTTACCGATTCGCATCTTCCACTCAAGAACAGCAGAAAATAATAATTTGCAATAAATATAAATGTTAAATTCAAACATCATGATGATCTCAACTACCATATTTCTCAGATTTGTGTAAAATGAAACATCGTTCATCAACAGTTACGAATATGATGTTTGAAATAATGACAATGCCATCAAGATTAATGACAGGCATTTTTCATAAATCAACATTTAAAATTCATTACAATATGTTTAAAATTCTTCTTGGCTTTGAATAACTATACCTATTTTTTTTTGGTGCATTGGTGGCTTAGTGGTATCGGCTGCGACATATAAGTTGTAAGTCGTGGGTTCAAAACCAGGCAGGCGCTTTTCTTTGTATAAATTATTTCACCACCATTGCTCTCAAAACGGTAAAGGAAAACATCGTGAGGAAACCGCCATGTCCTAGAAACAAAAATTCGAATCCACCAACCCGCACTGAGCCCGCGTGGTGGATTACGGCCCATTCCCTCTCACAGAGAGGAGAACTGTTTCCCAGCAGTAGGACATTAAAAAGGCTGATGATGATTAAGGTATATTGACATTCATAATTTCAAAATCAGAATAATACTCGTACAGAATAATACTTTACGCTCCAGACAAGTGTCATTCTACAAACAAAAGCGTCGCGATAGCGATTAAAGTCAAAAATGTTTGGAATGGCCAAGCGCACATACACACGTACACACATATCAGCACACATACGCACACATACACACACACATACATACACACACTCACTGATATACACACATACACACACACTCATACATACGTTTTGGCATTTCGATCATCATCGCTATGTCTGAAATAATAACATTTTATCAAGAGCGAATAATTCTGAATCTACATATATTTTCATTAATTAAAAAGATAGGTACATACTTTAAAGTTCAAGTTACTCTAAAAAGATATTAACACTGCAATTTCCATTCTCAAAAGATTCAGCTATACATTGTTTTTATTAATATATTGCTACACCGTTTTTTTATTGTATTTACGTCTTTAAGATACCTAATACAATTTTATTGTATTCAGTTTTGAAACAATTGGTTTTTTGTAAAACCCTTCAAGTTAATTATGAAAATGAAACCTGACAGAGAAGATTCATGTTATCCAATCTTTCTCTACAAGCCAGACAGATTTAAATAAATTGGTTGTGAAAAAATAACAATTCAAACTTAATTAAGAACAGCATTTATAAATAAGTGACTATTATATAATTTATTTTTAAAGTAAAGGATCAATTTCACATCTAAAATCAACTTTAAACGAGATATTGTATAATATCGCATATTCCATGAATTTTAATGTGTAAGGTTAAATAGAACCTGACCTTAAGGACATTAAGGTCAAACGAAATCAAAATTTAATGCAATGTAACTATAATTCAATTCGATGCTATTCGAATTGATAACACTGCACTGTACAATTTTGAAATTAACAAAGGCGTAGATTTTTCCACTTTCGTAAAATATTAACGTAGATTGCTTTTTGACAGTTCATTATTTCATATTCATACGATTATTTGATATGAATGAACCCGCTATGTAAAGAGAAATACTTAAATGAATTTTCACCAAGGGTAATATTCTTCTTTAATATTTTTTTAAGCTATTCTGAGTGTCTTTACGTTTCAAAAATTTAATAAAAAATCTTCACACGTCTCAGAAAACATAAACTCACTTAACCACAAAGAAAACTGAAGAAAAAGCTTTCAGCTTTCTTTAAAAAAATTTTAGATCAAATTTATATAAAAAATAAAATGAAAAACTTTATTTCGGAAAAGCAATACCCATATGGGTTGTTAAAAAACGAGATAACGTATACCCACCTATGTTAGTACACTTAATTAATATTTAGAAACTTATTTGAAATGGACACGAAAATGTATTATGAAACTCAGACCACGATACAGCTCCGTAGAAATAACTAACTTCATTTCAACTGATTAAGATGCAGACACCAACTCGACACGTAGGAATAACCGCGAAGAAGAACTTAAGAGAAAGAATAAGTATTGTGGTAAGCCGCGCACAATATCTGAGTCGAGACTCAGACGTCCTGTTCTAATCCACCATTCTTTAACCAACTGGGAGCAGACGTGACTGAGATTCTGATGAAAATTTTGATCTGTGGGCTTTGCAATCGTCTGTGTTTGCTTTTGTAAAATTGTATAGGCTGTAATCAGAAAGATATACAGATAATGACAGTATTGGCCGGGATGAATGAAACAAAATATTTTATCAGCTTTTGGTTCAATTTAATTTGAACCAAAAATTCCCATAGTCACCGTTTAATCAAAATAACTTGAAAAATAGGTTCATATTTTAAGTATTCTCGAAAAATATTGTGTGCAAATCTAGATATTAAATGGTCTTAAGTCACCAACACGCAGAGAGTGATTAATGTTCCATCTTTCTTGGTATTCTGAGAGGAATTTGCTCTGCATTAAGACAAAGGCCAAGCATGCCAAGGTTTATTACTAAACAATAATCTGTAGTCCCCTAAGAGACAAACAAGATGTTTTCGTCCAAGATTCTGTCACAACAATTCCGGGCACTCAAAAACTTTAGGCCGTAAACAAATGAGTTCTGAGGATTTATTACGTTATCTACCAGAGTGGAATCGTAAAAATTGTCTATCTCAACGTATTGGAAACGAAAGAACATAAGATTTTTTTATTGGATATAAACTAAAGCTGTGTTTGGAAGCTGAAGAAATTTTAAGATGCTCAAATAAAATTAAGCTTCAAAATTGTAAAAGCCTAGCCTGTAGAGTAAAAGCCTTTAGGTAATTTCATGCTTAATTCAACCATCCAATCGTTTATAAAAAAAAAGATCATAAAAATTTACTCGGCGCCGTGTAGCGATGTCGAAGACTGGTTATGAAAAGCTATTTTTATATGGACTGGAACATCATTTTACAAACCTTTACAAAAGATAACGGTTTTCATTCTGGCTGACGGCAATATTGCAAAAAGCTGATTAACCTTTCATTTCCAATCTCCCATTTAACTATATAAAACAAATTGCCGAAAATAACCTTCAAAGTATATTGGAAATTTATTTATTTTCGGTCATTCATCACCCCGTTCAATTTAAAATTTTGCGATATTTGATTAATGTAGGTACTATTTAAAATGAAAAAAAAACTATTCAGGGTGACTTATAATTAATGAGCAATCTTTAATGGAGTGAAAGCACTCACGAATATTAACAACAATTGAAATAATAATTGGTAACCATTTCAAAGTCACCCATTAAAAAGATCACAAGTACCAAAATAGCTTTACTGTATTTCTTTTCTACGAAAAAGATAAATCCCGCGTACATTCATTAATTATTTTTTGCGCTAATGATTGAAAATGAATAATGAGCGATCCCAAAATGGAATACCTGTCTACCTGATGTTGTTCGTAAAGGCATGCTCCCAGCCACTTAATAACCACTCCGGGGACAAGATCATTCACGTCCGCTAGCCATAAGTATCGTGAACTTGGTGAATCCCCAGTGGAAAAATCGGGCTTCCGCATCGGAAGTCGTAGACTTCAAAGGCTCAAAAGTAGCCAACTAAGACGGGAAAAGGTCGCAAGACTTTTGAAGATTAATTTATGACGATCACTTTGATATTGTAATTAAAAGGTTTTTTCTGGACTTTTATGAAGTTTTATAATAAAGTCTTCGGGGAAACGAGTTTTTTAAGAAAAAATAAAATTAGTCTTCAGCTGTTTGCTGTCTGGTCGCTTAGTTTATTGAGGCTTCTTTTCTTCAGAGCCAGTAATAAAGTTCACAGTTTTTATGCAGAAAGCGAACGTAGTTTTTAGTAAAATGAGTGTGTATTATCGGAAAGTCTTGTTGGTTCAGCTGCTTGATATTTAATAGCTTTCGTTTGAAATTTGCCTGCAATTTTTCTAAAGATAATGTTCAGAAGTTCTCGGTTTTAAATAAAACCAAGCTTCTGAATATTGTTTACTTTTAGTTATTTATAATATTGTTTGTTAATGTGTTTTATAAATGTCTTAACAGTGAAATTCAAATCAATTTCATGATACAAAGTCAAAGTCATAATCAAAATACAAATATTTGTTCCGTGCAGGAATCGAACCCGCGACACGCAGCTAGGCCAATAAACGATACTTTTGAAAGTCAAATAAATTAAAATTTACAAATAATTTAAATTGATTCTACCGTGCATTCGGAAAGTAGATTGTTATGGAGAAGAACGCAGAAGAAACACCATACGCACAAGAAACTCCATATACAATAAAAAACAATATGAACAACAATCTTTTAGTACATAAATAGTTGTTACTGAAACTGGAGAAATTTTGACGAGAACTTTTAATACATTCTTACAAAAACGTGCATACAAAGCTATGTTAACTTCTTAAATACGCATCAAACACAAAAAAGGCAAGAATCTTATCCAATGTCCCATACGTCAAATCAAAAACATCGAAAATATACAGACTTGCACCACAGTTGTTATACAATAATTATACCACTTTGCAATTTGGGACCAAACCCGGCTCCCATAGTGTGGGTCCCCCATAGTGGAGGCCCCCATGTCACCTCCCTTACAGAATGCATACCTGGCGCGGGTCCCTTTGTGCACGTAGCTGCGAGAACGTGACGGATTGCGATCCCACGTGATGTTGGGGTATGTTGACTGTGTATTAAAGAAAAATACTTAATTTGAAAATTACAGTATTGGTGTGACGGTTGACAGAAGGAAATAGATGTTTTGGGTAGTAAATGTGGATATATTTTAAACATCTGCCTTTGGAAAATACAATTAATGCAGTTAATTTGGCATAGATAAATGGTGATTTAGAAAGGTCAAATCTTGAAACTGACTTTTAAATCAGTTATCCTCCACCGATTAAGCACCGATTTTGCATACACGTTTAGTTTAGATGACAATACATCGTTAGCCAAGTGACGTCATTCTAAATCAAAAATGGCGGACGGCCTAAGATGGCGGACTAGTTTTTTTATTGCACTGACGTGATATGGGTATCCAATGAAAGGGTTTGCTGAGAAGAATACAAAAAAGATTGTTAAAAAAAATATGACTTTATTTTTTTACTGTGAAGAATTTCTTTTCTTTCTTTATTTTTAACATAACATGTTCAAAGGCTAATTACATTTATTAAAGAAAAGTTAGGAACAAAAAATAGACAATATGGCATGTGAAGTTTCTTGCTAAATTACTTACTCACGTGCGTTAGGGCACCGATCCATTGCCGACCCGATGAGGGAAAACCTATTTGCTCTGGGATCAAAGCTATGTGTTTAACTTACACCAGAATTAGCTTGAATTGCAGAGAAATAAGTGACAACCCGGCAAACCACTATCTTCGGATCATTAGTACCTCCTTTGATTGTAGTCTAAAGAACACTTTTCACCACTACCTCATCTAATAGTAAGCGATGATGAGGGCGAGGACGAAGCAAGCTTGCCTAGAAGTAGCCTGTTGCTTCCCGAAGATTCTCGAAACTTATCTACCCTTAAAGATTTATCTACAAGCGATATAACCGAGATAGCGATATATGTTAATACCGTGTAAGTCGATTTCACAGAGCATCGAAATGCCTTGGCGGCCACAGCTAGAGTCAGCATTGTCAAAAATTCAAATTTAATTTATTGCATCCATAATGTACATACTGGTGATAAAATATATAAGTTTCAGAAACAATTATGGACCCTGTCGGGCACAGCATTATTCTAGATACAGTCAGTTTCTAGGAGAGAGGAATAGAGCTCAATGTATTTTTTATTATTTTTTTTGTTTCCTATCTATCTTTTTTTATTTGGTTTTTTTTACGCCCATATTTTCAATAGCCAGATATTTTTTACCTGAAGAATAAATATGGCTGATTGACATATTATGTATACAAAAGCTGTCAAACCAAGAATATTGGCCCTATTGAAAAATCGGCCCTAAATGTACTAACGTACATGTATTTTTATTTTTATGTTGACTTTCCACACCCAATGGATAAAAGTGTCCGTGGAGTTTCTTGCATGTTCTTCTCCATAGAGACCTAGTGACGCTTGCGAATGTGCACAAAGGCTATTTTTTTTGTCTGATAGTTTTAAAGCACCTTTAAATGGTACAATAGAAATGAAATAATTAAAAAAAAAATTGCCAGAACATACATTGTTCAACAAGGGAAAATCTTAATACCTAAAAGTTATTGTAAGTGTAGTGTTGTTCGATTTGATTTGATTGGAGTCAGTGAACTCTACTATTAACTCAATATAAAATAAACGCCTAGCAGAAACGAGTGCACCTATTAGCGCGATCACGAATATTATACTAGTAAGTAGCCTTTTCCTGCGGCTTCACTTACGTACTCCTAATTCTTAGGCAATGTAGCTTTTATAACAAGTAAAATTTTACAATTTAAAAAACCCCCGACGCATTTATCTTGCGAAAACACCCCGATTCAAACAGTAAAATACCCATAACTTTTGAACGACTGAACCGATTTTATTCAAACATAACTAAGAACACTCTCGACCAAATTACCTTTCAAACAAAAAAAACTAAATCGAAATCGGTTCATCCGTTTAGGCGCTATGATGCCACAGACAGACACACAGATACACAGATACACAGCAACACACGTGAAACTTATAACACCCCTTCTTTTTCCGGCGGGGGTTAAAAATAGCCGATGACATTTAGTGATAGTAAAGCTGTGTGTGCTGTATATGTGTAGTGAAGTGTGTGTGTGTATGTTTTTTTTTTTTTTTTTTTTATAACCTATAGGCTCGCGCTTGACCACAATCTCACCTGATGGTAAGCGATGATGTGATCGACGGTGAAACACGCTTGCCTAGAAATAACCTATTCACTCTTGACTTAAAGACCCCTAGATTGTAGCTATCGGGAAACACATGTGTCATGTGTGTAGCGTGCTAGTGTAGTGCGTGTATTGTGTACAGTATCTGGAATTTCCGCAATCGAATCACTACTTTCAGCGATAGAGACTAACATTTATCAAGACCTGTATAAACAAATCTTCAAATTCAAATTATTCTTTATCACATTAGTTAAGATGGCGTCTCTTCTCATTCCCTGTCTACCGATTCCGTGTTTTATGGTACCGTTCCCTTGCCAATGAGTTCCGTGACGGATCGCGCAGCCTACGTGACCGGTCTACCTGTCTTCTTGAGGAAATTATGGATATTCCGGGCAAGACTGATGTAAAGTTATGGAGCCGAAGAGAAAAGAATTATGGAGGCTTAGCAACGGTTTGGGGATCAGTGCGAATTACATTGGGAGGGTGGGGGATAGATAAATTAATGCAGTAAGTGTTTCAACATGCATTAATTTTTTATCGCAAGTGTTAGTAACACGCTTTAAGTTTCCATGGGTCTGTCATGGTGCCTACTAAAGTTTTCAGAAAATAAATAATATTGATAATGTAATCTATAAATATATTTACAAATCCTAAATTATTAAAACAATTTATTTAACCGATTGATTCTTAGAACTTGATTTTATGTTTGAAAATCGATCGGTTTCTAAAAATTCTAAGCAGCAACTGCAACTTCAGACTATACAGGTCATTAAACTGTCTCAGAAAGTTGTCAAAATAATGTTGTACCCTTTATTATTTGGCGAATTGTCAAATCATTCACACTTCAAAATACATATTATAAACCGGGCAAGTGCGAGTTTGACTCGCGCACAGAGGGTTTCGTATAAACAGCTATATTCACCAAAATAAATAGGTAACATTACTAACGTTCATAAACAATGAAAGCACCGAACATTACTCTAACGAAGGGACAAAATTACGTTTGCCGTTAGAAAACTGTTCTCCCCATACAACAATATACATTTTTTTACTTTTCTAAGCACATTTTATAAGTTGGTCGACTATTACTCGTAAACTTGTAAAGCCTACTTAGCTGTAAAAGTATTCCTTTTAATTTCTTAACCTTGAAAGGTCTTCTTCTTCTTTTCATAATGTTTTAGTTTATTTTTTATCGATTCCAACGACATAACTTTTAAACAGCTCCTTTGAATACTTTAGGAGATATCGCCATTTTAATGACACGCGCAAGTAACGCAAGAGATCACCTAGATGTTACGTGACGGCTGCGTGGACCACGCAAAAATAGCCTTAGCGGCTGAAGGGTTATTTATACTACTGCCGTGAATTTTTACACATGTCCAAAAGCAATCATTTAGCTGGCAGGGGGGGAGGATAGCGACACTTGACTCTAACAAAAACTAGCTTAATTTTACGCAAACGGACCCCTGAATCGAGAAATGGTTTTCATAGACCCGTAATATTTTTAATGGCCTATCCAACGATACCCCACAGCCCCACACCATGGGATATATGAGAAAAAAGGTTCCCCACTACGTGCACAGGAGCTACATTTTTTTCATGGTTTTATTTTACCGCTTTGTCGGCGTGATTAATATGTAAAGGTATCCAAGCCAAATATAGTTTTCTAGTACTGAGAGTCTCTGAGCTAAGCTGTGGACAGACGGACGGACAGACGGACATGGCAACACTATAAGGGTTCCTTGTTGTTTACGGAACCCAAAACAATTGTTATACCTAGGTAGGTATATTTTTTATTACATGATTTAGGGAAACCTTATAGTCATGGTGGGTATTACGATCATTAAAAATGATGACGTCATTCCATATCTTTTGTTTGTGATGTCATTAATTTATTATGTAAGATCCTACTCACTCTTCTCTCGTTTTGTGTTTTGTTTAAAAATAATGTCGTTGCTAACGACAGATACCCTTATTTAAAAAAATCTCGTAGTATCCTGTTTAGAACATAATTCATCGTCATCCTTAATGTTCACACTGATGGGATATAGGCCTTCTCTCTATGAGAAGGAATAGGGCGTAATGACCACGCGGGCCCTGTGCGGGTTGGTGGATGTCACATTGTTTTCCAATTGTTGGTTCAAACGCATGCCAGTCTCCTCACGATGTTTTCCTGTACCGTTTTGAGAGCAGTGGTGATGAAATAATTTACACAAAGTTAAGCCCGCCTGGGTTTGAACCTGCAATTTACTACATGTAAGTCTGGCACTGCACTGGGGCACCACTGCTGCAGCTTTAGCAATTAGCAGATTCGCAATTCAAATTCTCTATAGAACATTTAAATTTAGAATCTTCTAATCAATTGCCAAACAGCGTCGAGATTTCTATAAATAAGAGCCAGTCCACACGGCACTTAGCGATGCGTTGCGTCGTCGCAACGCAAATATTTTAACGCATTGGTGGCCACACATCGCAGCGTTACTTCAACGCAGTCGTCACGTTCCGTCGGAACGTTCTGTCGTAAAGTTCCGTTGTCGCAGTGGTGACGCACTGTTGCGGCGATCATTTTGTAAAATAAAAACATCGAACATAGCAATCTGTTAGGAAGCAACGCACGGGAGAAGTGTAGTCATTGCGACGCCAGAGCGGCAGCGATCATTTGCTGCCGCTCTGGCGTCGCAATGACTACACTTCTCCCGCTTCGTCTCGGGGGCTGCACTCAGTTGTGTGTGCGTTGCGTCGACGCAGCGCACTGTGTGTACAATATTCTAATAAGTAGAAAGCGCTACGTCGACGCAACGATGAAGAAACGCGCCGTGTGGTCCGGCTCTAAGGCCCAGATTGCTCTTTATTCTTTATTGTACACCAAGACAACATTTAAACAAATTGATAACTAAATTCATGCTCAAAGGCGATCTTAACTCCAAATGGCATTTTCTGCCTGTAAAAATTTTACTAAACCTTATTGTTTATGTAGGACAATCTAATTTTTAACCGACTTACCAAAAAGGAGGAGGTTCTATGTTCGTCAATTGTGGACCGATTTTGAAAATTCTTTTTGTTTGAAAGAGTATGTTACGAAATTAGTCTCATTTTAATTTGATGAAGAATTTCGGAGATAACAAACAGAACTCTTCAATAAATAACGGCAAACCTCTCGCGATTGCTGCAATGGCTGTTAATTGTTTATACCATTTCATAACATAACATCACGCCAGTATGCTCTAAAAGGGTACGCAGATGTGTACAGTTCACCTTGGTACACTCTTATTTCACCGGTTATGTTCAGTTTCATGATATTTGGGAAATCTATTCTGGTGTTATAGGTAACTTACTGAACTACATGCCTATTAGTTAGGTACAACTAAAAAGTGAAAAATAAACTTTTTATTAAAAAATAATACCGACTTCCAAATAAGAAAACTACAAAGTGAAAAATAACTTTATTTTTGGAAGTCGGTGTCCGTAACGCAAAAAAATGGTACCTACCAAAGACACTGACTTCCAAAAATAAAGTTAATTTTCCCTTTGTAATTTTCTTACTTGATTGTCGGTAGTATTTTTTTATCAAAAGTTTTTTTTTTCTAATTATTTTTGATACAAACAGCTTACCTATAAATCGGGCATCGGGTAACAGTAACAAAATATCGATTAAAATAGCATTGTCATCGCCCCACTTACATTTTGTTGAAATTCTTAGTAAGAAAACTTTAAATGTATGACAAAGTTGAGTTTATGTATGTACTAATATATGTATAAATTACATAGACAGGTACATACAGAATAATATTTATTACATGCATGAATGTGTTCATAGTAACAGTACTCCCAATCAAGTATTGTTACAGATTTATTTCTCAAATTGACTTTGAACCTGTCCAACTTTGAACTATCTACCTTGAAGACTTGCTCTTAAAGTGGAAAACCATGTCATTGGAAATCAATTATTCCGTCTAATTGCTTAATAGTTAGTCTGAAATAAACTAATTGTGCTTAATTTTGTTCGACGGAGAGAATATAAACGAATTAGGCAATTTATTCATCAATCTGAAGGAAAAATGTTGAGATAATGCTTTTGTTACACAAAAAAAACTTTTATTTGACATTAGCATGGATAACCTTAATCAAAAAATATAAAATGTGGATGTTCACATACACATTTTATATTTTTCGATTAAGGTTCATTAGTGACCATTGTGTTGTATACGAGCATATGATTATTTTATGTGGTGAAAAGCAAAATCAATATATTAACTACTAGTAGCTAATCTTCTTCCTTCTCTGGTCCCATTATTGTTTGTATGTTTTTTTATGTGAGTTTATATCAATCGAAATCAAAAACATCAAAATCGAACTTTTTTATTTCATCTATGCATACATATTACTTATAAAACGTCGACAAAAGGTGCACGGTTCGGGTTGATCGTTTCCAATGGAGAAGAACCGGCAAGAAACTCCACGGTTACTATTTAAAAACTGGTTTAGTTTTACAATATTTCCATATCATAGTATTCGTACCTAAAAAAAATTATATAATATATAAACAAAAGAAAAAAAAAGAAAGTGAAACGAGATAGAAAGTTAACAAATGTTAACAAGCATCTAGGAATCTAGAAGGCCTATATGTTTTGTTATAATTAAATTATTTAAAAAAAATGCACCCACGATACAGGAAGACATTTCTAGTGTGGGGCACACGTTTAATAATTATTTGAGACCCGCAGCCTAATAGAAGGCAATGCACATCGCGTCTTTCATCTCGCACGTGTTTGGTCTATTGTTAATAATCTTTCATGGGGTCAAACCCTTTGCCTTGCCGAATTCACTTACGCAATTAGGCTGGGTGTCGCTTCACTTTCCTTCGCCAAGTTGTTGTGGTCGGTTACATGTTATTTATTTATTTATTTAAACTTCATGTACAATGGTGATACATAGGCGGGCTTAATGCAGCAAAAAGGTCTCTTTCTGTATTGGACCACCCCAGGACAGGCGGCCTCTATCTTTATGTCCTGTAAGCAATTTGTACCACATGGTTCCATAATGAGGACCATGTGGTACTAATTGCTTTTATTCTACTACAGTAACGATGTGGATTTTATCCCACTGCTGGGTTAAGCCCTCCTAACCCCTTTTTCTGGCCTAGCAAATATTATTCACAAAAAAACGTTTACTCTGGTACAAAGCTGTATGATTTTTGTTACCGATTAAACAAAAAGCAAACAGCATTTTTCCTCAAATCATCGGGCACGTCGTTCCTTAACAACCAAATCATTCCACCAAACTTAATCAGATCAGCTTAATTAAATGCGCATTGTGTGTCCGGTTGAGGCAAAAAATACCTCTTTTAATTATAAATAAAATTACACCCGGCTTGGCTTGAAAAATTACTCGGTTGTGAAAACGGAGTGGTTAATTTAAAGCAATGCCCAGGGATCCGTTTTATCCGGCAGACTGATTGGCTGGACACAATTTAACTGAACATGTGCTCCGTGGTTTGGTATGAAAGCCTTCTTTTATTTTAAACTGTTTGTTTTTAATTGAGTTTTCCTTTCGTCATCATCTGCCTGGTTTGCCAACTTTGCAGGAGTCGATTTCTCTTCTAACCTTTTTTTTTATAAATAAACGTTGCCGCACTAAGAATTTCTTCTTGTATCGTGGGTGCGTTTACCAACATATAAACTCACATGGCACCTAACCTACCTACATGGAGCAACTGCTTATCTGGGGCCGTACTAAAAATTCCCAAGCGCCTTCATGATTTGGTAATGACAAAGAATAGTGCTATTAATTTTATTTAAAGTTAAAAAAAAAAGTTAATTAAAAAAACCAAAAAAATTACTGACTAGGAAGCGAACTAAAAAGACTTAAACAAGAAGATAATCATGCTGTGCAGTCGGAGGGATATTCGCTGGCTTTGAAAGAAATATAAAATTGCCCCCCACAATATGGCGCCCAAAGCATTTTTATATTTTTTCAATTTTAATGTAGCCTGTGACACTCCCAAGGTTAAGTCGAATCAATTGACGTAAGAATCATCAAAATTGGCCAACGCGTTTGGTCTTTAGAACGCCACATAGGAACAAATATACATACATACGTAGACTGATAAACACATTACCCTCCTTTGGTAGTCGGGTAACAAAGTAGGTAGCCCGTCAGTCATTGCTGTGCCGACAGATCATACACCAACAACACATTTCAACTTTTACACTCCCTGTACAAAAAAACACAAGCATTATTACTGCACCATTATCTTTGTGAAATATCAGCGCGTGCCTTTTTTATTCCACTGTAATTTGAAACCCACAAAGGCAGACCTCCATTTTATACGCGGCCTCGAATACATTTCCCATTTTTATTTATTCCATCCAAAGCCTTATTCGGATTCCGCAGATAATCCCCATCTTTAAAATAAGGCTGTGTGAACATCGGCGACAAAATGCAAATACATTACAACTGTCTTCGGCGCATGATTGATCGTCCCTTTTGACGATAAAAAGGAGATTTGACGCAGCGCAGTTTCTTCCAATCCTCCAGTTTTATGACGGTCACCTTATAAAATAGGTATTTGTAAGGTTTTAGTATGTCTTTCAGTTGAATTACGGACGACTGTCGACTGTTGATAACTTGCAGGGATATTTTTATAGTTTGTACTTCACTGCTTGTACATATTTCAGTATTGAATTTTGCTCTGAAATCAGTATTGGAATGAAATCGTAGCTAACAAACGGTGAAGCGTTTTGTTTTTAGACTGTGATGTCTGATGGCTGTATGGAATGCCCAATTTGAGAGTTTAAACTAAGCATGTTGTAAATGCGCTGATGAACTTTTAACTTTGAGCGCTGAACAGAGCGTTTAAAATCCAACAAGGCATTTATTCGATGTTGTCTCATCATCATCATTTTCCTGCCCTTATCCCATGTCACTTGGGGTCGGCGCAGCACGTTTTCTTCTTCCATACCGTCCTGTCCCCAGTCACGCCATCACTGACTCCCTTTTCTTTCATATCACTCCTCACGCATTCCATCCATCTTTGCCTTCCTCTCTATCCATCCACATTTATATTCTTATCAAAAAAAAAAAAGAAAAAAAAAGTCATCAGTAAAAAAGTCATCAGTAGTCATCAGTAAATAGTCATCAGTATTGATGTTCCTTCATGTATTTTTTAACCGACTTAACAAAAAGGAGGAGGTTCTATGTTCGACATAAAGTTTTTTTTTTGTAAGTTCACCGATATCTCCGTTAATTGTGGACCGAATCTGAAAATTATTTTTTGTTTGAAAGAGTATGTTCCGATATTGGTCCCAATTTATTTTGGTGAAGATTTGATGAAGATCTTCGGCGATATACAACATAACTCTTCAATAAATAACGGCATCTCTCGGCATTGCTGCAATCGCATGTCTGTTTATCGTTTATTAAATTTCATAACATAACATAACATCACGCCAGTACGCTCTAAAGGGGTACGCAGATATGTCCATTTCACCTTGTTACACTCTCATTTCACCGGTTATGTTCAGTTTCATGATATTCGGGTAATTTATTCTTGCACTATAGGTACCTTAATAAACTACTTGCCTATACAACTAAAAAGTGAAAAATAAAGTTATAAAAAAAAAAAGTTTTTAAAATAAAGTGAAAAATAAAGTTTTTATTTTCACTTTTTTAGCTAAATAGATAGGGTAGTTATTGAGTAAAAATAGAGTGAATATACAATTAGCAAAAATGAATTTATTTTACATAAGTTAACAGGGAAACACTTCATTAAAAATAAGCAGTAATATAGTCTCATCCCAAACGCATACCTAGCTATATATATAGCGGACACTATAAAATCTCCATATGGATGGCTACATGTTCCAAGCGTGATTTACCGACTCGTAAGTGAGTGCTACAAATAGCAATGCGTACACGATGAATTTCAGCTATAACGTGATGTAATAAAAGAGGGTTATTTCGGCATTTTCAGCGAAAACTCGATGAGTAAATCAGGTTTTAGCGTGTTTTTTTCACCAAAGACGTGCGAGGAAAAAATCTGCCAATGGGATCACTTTATTTTCCTCAAAAAGGTAGCGATGTGTGCGTGGGATGTGTGCAAGGAATGTGTGCTGAAAAGAGTTCGCTACACATCATTCAGCTACAGTTTCGCTATGCATCCTCGCATCGCCCAAGTTCCTCGCACAGTTTTGGTGGATGCGTCGCCTACTAATTGTAAACACCGTAAATTTGAATAAATCAAATTCTTGATATATTTTGAGCTCAAATCTGTCTTCTAAGATACAGGTAACAAAAACCTAGTTAAGAAGTCAGGCTTAAGCCATTATTAGATCAGAATAATGTAATGCATTTATGGAGAAATAAAGATTTATTTATTTTTTTAAATACAATAAAGCCCATCCAAATTCGATACTTTCCAATTTCTCCGTGCCTTATTGAGAAAAAGGAGTTTACAATTTCACACTATTTATCATAAACTTATTGTGTTTTCAATCCAGTAACACAAACAGTCACACATTTTCACAGTCCAGTTACACATCTTCGCACCGCTTAGCTGCCTCGCACATCTTTAGTAAAGCATCCTTAGAATCTCTCATGTAAGTTCTAGATTGAATAAACTCACTTAGTCTAGAGGTTTTCAACTGGAGCCTAGGTTTTGAAGTGTTATTACTAAAAGCGTTGGGAATGGTTCTCCGAAAATGGTTATTAGGGCTCTCTATTGGTTATTACGTCAAGTCTCTGTAGATAAAGTCTTGAGTAAAAATATATATCTGAGAAAATAGGTATGAAAGGCTAGCGGATGAAGAAACTAGAACAAGTACGACTACAGCCTTGTTTGTTTTCTTTGTGAATGAGTTCGTTAGTGAAGTTACTGTCACTGGCATACCTACTGTTCTAGATATAAGTAAATGAATGCAAAATAAATAACAATTGGGTGGACATCCTAGAAACGCACTAAAAAGATCTAGCCAAAATTGAACATGCGAATGTGACTTGGTTTGTTACGCTTTCACCCCTTAAAGGCTGAATGGATTTGAAAGAAACTTGGCATACAGATAGACCAGAACCTGGGACATAGGATAGTTTTCATCCCAGTATATCCTTTGGAATAACAAAACATATCACGCGGTCGAAGTTATGGGCAGACGCTAGATGCCATATAATAATTTTTATAATAGAGTTTAAAGACTTCAATAAAATAAACTCACTGAAATGAAATCACTAAAATAACAACAAAAATATAACAGGACTTGCATCCATATCAAAGCAAACAAGGCATGAACAACATACATAAACAATTCACCAGTCAGTCGGGTGACTTTATTTAAAAAAATCTTCCATTTTAAAGCGAAATATGTCACGGTAAATTTTCATGGATCCTCAAATTTAAAACGGTTTCAATATAAAACTGAAATAATATCCGATTCGTCCGTAATACCTGGTCTTAATGAAGTTATCCGATTCATTATTAATGTTCGAACAAATACCTCTTCTTTATAAACTGAATAGCTTAGATTTGGCTGTACTCGTTGGTTTTCTATTAAGCTTTCGCATTCCTGAAAGAAAGAAAAAGTGAGCAGCTGCAACTGACATAAGGTTATGTGCTTTCTGGCGTTTACAAATAGCACTTTTATTATAAAAACAGTTAAGTATTTTGTGGTAAACAAAACCGCGCAAAAAATTGTTTTCATCACGTTATGGATTGTTTTAAACACGACGATTCGTAGGAATGGGTTAAGAAGAACGAATGATCAATCCTACTTATGTTAAATCTATAAAAGACTGTATGTTTAGATGTTTGTTAATATATTAACTTAATACACACCACGTTCGGATGTAACTTGGTACACGGGTAGTAGACCTATGATATAGACTAGGACAAGTGATACTTTTTAAATCAGTTGTACGTTTTAGGGTTCCGTACCCGAAGGGTCCAACGGAGCCCTATTGCTGTCACTCACGTGTTCGTCGGTCTGTCCGTCTATCTGTCCGTCTGTCTGTCCGTCTGTCTGTCCATCTTTCTGTCCGTCTGTCTATCCGTCTGTCTGTCCGTCTGTCCGTTGTCTCTACCACAGGTTTTACAGCCAAACGGTAGGAGCTACAGTCTTCAAATTTTCACAGTAAAGCATCTTGTTGACCTAAAGCCATACAAATTGTTTACAAATATTTTTAAATGGCTCCCATACATCAAAAAGGAGGCGGGAATAAAAAAAACATACCCATCCCATCGAGTGGGGTATCGTTGTTTAGAACTCGTTAAGTAGACAAATACTGTCTCTTTTTGTTTAAAAAATATTGGAAAACGAAGGAATGAGAAGCAACCAAAGTCAGCTTTTTTACAAAATGTTGTTCTGTGTTTTTTTTTTACAGCTCATTTGACCAAGGAACTTAAAATATATTGATAAATCAGATTTGTCTTCTAAATTCCCTCATTTTTCCTATTACAACCAACTTGATTTTGCGGTTTGGTACGGAACCCTAAATGTCACGCACACGGTTGGTTTTTTAGAGACAAGTTCAACGTGGGTGACACCGCTGGCAAGAACTAGTATTTTATTTTAAACTGTTATTTCAAAACAATCTTGTACAGAGCCTCGCTATTTTTCGCTTCAGTGTCTGAGATAGCTTCGCCTAGCTTCCAATATAGTCTCAGTATTGTTTGTAATTAACAGTATTATGACTAAGACAACACAGAATTATTCAGACAACGTCTCGAATAAGTTTCATCACGGACGGTGTTGCCCGAAGTATACTAATTGTTACGATTTTCATGTAAATTACACCAAAACTGTTGATTGTTTTACTTTAAGTGTTTGCTATTTTGATTAGTCCGTGTTTTGATACTGTTTTTTAAGTACCTTGTCCCCAGTCACAAAGACAGTCGTTCGTATGACTAGAAACCGATACTCGGGAAAAACTACGCAAATGATGACGAAGTAATATATGGACGAAAATGAGTATATAAGGTGGCGTCTTATAGTTTCTGCCTAAGCCCAATGGAAAAAGGCGTGATTGTATATAGCATAACCTAAATAAAGGCAAAAGTCTCAGTTTGAAATCACAAACCAGTACCAACCAGTACCTTTCCCAGTTGCCCAACTATTAACCTAATCCAACGCAGAGAAAATCTCGAAACTGATTTTTTTTTTACTTTTCGTTTAAACTACCAAGGTGACCTCATTCCTTTGATATCGTTATGAATAGGGATAGTTATAGAAGATATATTTTAGTACAGGTAACAGCAATCTTCTCTATCTTCGCATTTATTAATATTATATTTGTATTTATTGAAAAATATTTCTTTACTTTAAAGTTGTGTTATATAGCAGTACCCAGTTTCTTAAAATAAACTTCTGATCGACACAAACGTAAAGGTGGTTGTCAAGTTTTTCACTGCGTAGTATCTCACCGCTCTCCCTCGCTGTCACATGTCTTCGCTACAGCGACTGTTTATTTATTTATTTATATATGCTTTACTGTAGGTACACCAAGTAAAAACATAGAAAAGGAAACTTAAAACTAAAATACATACAATGGGCGGCCTTATCGATTATTGTTCTCGTATTCGAGCCTCCATAAGGTTTAAACCAAACCAACACAACACATAACGAAATTGGGGTGTATCCAATAGATATACCTAAACAAAATTACTTACAACCAAACCGTAAAAATTCTAACCAAAAACATAAAAATCCTGTCTATAAATAAAATCCTTTTAGAACAAAAAACATTTTGCGACAGACACATTACATAGATATGTCATTATTGAGGCCCCAATTTATTTCCTTTGGGCTAGACAGTGTGGCCAGAGAACCGGCGGGAATATCATGTTTACTTCAGCATTGGGTTTTTTTCTACTAGTCTTATGTAATAGGGTCTAGTCTAAAGCTTTTATGAGAATCTAGGTCTTAATATGTCATTTTGTTTTAACGCTGTTTTTTATTGAAGTGTAAGTACACTCGCGAGCAATAATGTGGAATTACTTCATCGTGAGTTACTGAAAACAATTTCTTTGCCATGTATAATGGGTATAAAAATGTCTAAAATTATTTCAATTTTCTACCTAAATTTAAGGAATGGTTGCAATAGGTCAAAGTTGTGTACGTCTAAATGATATGAAAATATATTTATATATTCTCAACGGTCATCTCTCACCGAAGTGAATCGCTGTCGTCCAGATCCTGGTCTCTGGGCTAAATTTCCTGTCTCCCTAAACCTCTTGTAAACTTTCGAGACACAAGCCTGACTTTATAATTTTAATTTATGTGACGTTCAAAAGTGCCGTTTATTGGCCTAATTGAATAAATATATTTGACTTTGACTTTGACTCAGACGAAGCTGTCGAGCGAATCGCACGCTGAGACAACACTTCCTAGTTCGCTTAGGATGACGACTTGAGCGGCTTCTATAGATGTGGTTTTCATTTTCTTTTAGCTTCAGTGTTCTCAGTGACGTAAAACATTGGACTCATGATCAATTTTCATAAACGCTCACGTATTGTAGGGTCTCAAGACTACCAAACAATATGGTGTTTTGTTTTAAAAATTGTTACCTCTTGTTTTTACGTTCTGTGACACAAGGTGAATAATCTTTGCTTATGGTATTGAAAAATGTTGAAAGCTAACAAAGTTACCTTTCAAATGATAAACCACAGTTCGCTGCATAGAAATTATAAAAAAAAATTTTGAACAACGCGTGATGAAGTGATTCCAGTTTGATTGAAATTTAAAAATTCTTTGACTAATGGAAAGGCGAAAAGTTTATTTTTGGACATATGCAATTTTGCGTTTGTATTGACTTATGTGAGTACATAGTAACTATCAAGTAAAACTAACTGAGTTCCCACAAAAATTGACAAAGTCGTTGATTTATTACGATTTATTACAAATTACGATCTTCTGGCCGTACCCTTAGTTTATTTTTGATGACAGATATTTTGTGAAAGGAACAATTTTCTTATTTAGTTATTTTGTGGCTCTCTGGGCTTTGACAATAATTACCAAAAAACAAATCCGACCTCAATCCCTTTTTGCTGTATCCTAACTAAATTAAGGTATTTGGGTTAAAGCCTAATCTAAATAAAAACCTTTAATTTAAGACTTAAGCAAGTATTTTTAGAGAAACTAATTTGATATTAACTAATTTGATAATAGAAGCCAATGTACGTGTATTTGTGTAAGTATAGAATAGAATAAAATTTATTGTTCATCACTAAGTTTTGAAGGCCAGTGTAGTTTAGCTTGCTGTACTTATTGGGCAACCGTATTTTAGTAATGTAAGCCAATGCTTCATAAATAAATAATATCTACAATTGTCATTAGCCTTGTACGAGTATAAAAAAATAACATAGTGTTTCATATATTTATTTATCCTGCTTGGTAAGGATCCGATGTCTCAAATCCTGCAACTTCGCTTTGATACAGCTCTGTTTCTCGACTAGAATTTATTTTTCTGTTTGCAGCTGACGAGGTTAGAGTTTCTTTTGCATGCCAGGTATTGCAACTGGAGTTGCTTTGATGGAGAGAAAAAGAGAACCTTTTGATGAACTTTTGTATTTATGCTACCAAGAAAATTATATAAAAAACTCTTACCTACAAATGTTAGAAAGTTTTTGTGACCTGTTTTCGGGTTCTCTTTATCTGGCAGAATCTTGGTACTCCGAAATTTAGTTGTCATAACACACTTGGCATAATCATCTTTAAACGAATATTCTTAAGGCATAAAAATTATTTCATGTAATTATTGTTTGGCTGAATGTTTTGTATGTCCGAATTTACAATGGCTTACTTTTAAGACGGCAGAATTTTATTTGGCCTAATTTCACTTGGCATATTATGAAGATGGCAGAAATTCTTTTGGAATAATTTTATTAGGCATTTTAATAAAATACCTTTTTTAACCTTATATTAAAATTGAAATACTGTCTTAAAAAGTCAATATGTTTTGTTACAAAAGTTAGTGACATTAACGAATCGCTGCAAAACCGACTCCACGTAGTCTTGTCTGCCCTACCCGCAGAGTGTAATTTAAGCCCGCGTAGGCGCGTAGGGCGAGGCGGCCTGCGAGCTGAGGAGCAGGTGGTTTAATAACGGTTGCCGCCGCGGCTGAGACTGGCCGGTAAAGCCGGCCAGCAAGCCGAAGCTGCGGTGGTGAGCGTTAAAACCATCTGCGACGATAAGCTCGCGTGGGACCGCCGGAGCTCCGCAGCGCCGGAGCCGTGACAGAAACCATGCCTGCTGCATGCTGCATGCTCACTTGAATGCTTGCATGCTTGCTTGCATGTGCATGCTTGCTGCATGCATGGTGTATGCTTCTTTGCATGTTTCATGCTTGCTACATGCACGGTGAATGCTTGTTTGAATACTGCATGCTTGCTGTATGCATATTGTATGCTTGTTTGCATGCTTCAAACATCGAATTAAAACACAAAAAAAACAATATTTTACTATGGTACAAAATTACTCTAACTATGAATTTTCTGTAATGTGATATATGAGTATTTCAATTAATATGGATATGAAATGTGTATGGATACCAAAAGATGATTCTTACTGTGAACTTTCTGCGATATAATGGTTCTGCCTTTTAATGATTATCAATACGAAATTTATGCCTAAAGATGAACTGACTTACAAAATTATGAGTAGGAATGTATGATAAATGAGTGTATACCAAACGATTTTCTGCGAAATGATGTTTATGCTATCCATTGTTATGCATAATAAAATTATGACACAAAAAAATCGGCTATAAAAGGTAGACCCTTTGATGAACTTTTGTATTAATGCTACCAAGCAAATTACATAAAAAACTCTTACCTACAAATGTTAGAAAGTTTTTGTGACCTGTTTTCACGATATTTATTTACAGGCACAAACATAATCACTCAGAACCGGATCTACAAAGACGTACTATTATTTATTATTATTTATTTTTATTCTAACAATATTAATATTTATTAAATTTTATTTATTTTCAGTCTATTTTGTCCCACTGCAGGGCAACATTATTATCTTTGCCACAATATTATTGCGGCGATCGGAAATTGAATCTGAGACCATAGCATCGAAACGAATTCTTCATTTTTATTTTGTGAAATGGGTCCTACTAAAATCACTGACACGATGTCAAAGTAAGTATTCCATTATTTATAGATTCCTTGGAGTAAAGATGCATAAAAATAACAATTTAATTATTTTAAGTTAATTGTACCGAACCGAAAATGTTTGACTACTCAAAATTAGTGGTGGTTCTTCGACGTTTTCACATTTTTTTTCGACCAAACGAGACTGGTTTACCGTCTACGATAAATTAGTTCATAAAACAGTTTAATTTTCGACTAGTTTACATCATAGACTGAACAGCAGCGATTAATCCACAGTTTAGTGAACGATCGGATTAGATCGTTTAGTTAAAAACTTGTTTACTTGCAGATTAGTGATTTATACATTCATACACAATCTACTTTTTACAATCAGTTAATTTTGTTTATTTATTAAGTACTTTGTTTTATAGTTATTTTAATTTTTTTAGCGAACGTTTGAACGAAAAAAGTAGGTAATGAGAAAGTTTTTTATTTCGCCTTGACCGAAACGTAATGCATATTTTCAATCAGGACTAAAAAAATAACGTAAGTACCTAAACAAAATCTAAAAAAAAATAACCAAATATAGATTCGTATCTATTCCATTTGACAGCATTCACATAGTGAGATGATCGTTTTTGTTTCTGCAGAAAGAGAGAGAAACTAACAAGCAAAAACTAGCAGATTGCACGTCGCGTATGCTTCAGCTCGGCAGTCTTCGTAATCATCACTCGTTCCGTTCCATCGTGCGTCGACTACCCGAATCAATTCGCTGCCTAAAATCTCGTTCATGAGTAAACTAGTTTATCCGTGAACTGTAAACTAGTCAAACGACTGACGACAAGTAAACAGTCTAAAAAACGGTTCATTCATTCAACGCCCACCACTACTCGACATACACAGTCACATAGTTCCTACATGCCCACTACAAAGACAGATTCGCCCCTGCCCTCATCCATTAATACAGAATGTTCATGGCATGCGAAACAACAATTCGTAAAATCAGAACGCAAATCCATAAACAAGTCTTATAAGCAAAACACATAATGTTGCGTACCGCGAACTTATGCGTGCTTGAATAATGCCTTTTGATTAGAGAACGCGTGCAATCATAACGCACGCGTGTCGACAGGCACAAGTAACTGAAGTTTGTTTAGCTTAATCTGGCATATAATATGCTGATTATTGTAATGGAGTATTGTTTTCAATGTGAAGTTATACAAATAAGTGAAGCATATAATTTTACGAGGTGTTTTTGGTTGTAGGTACCAAACAGACTTGTTCAGAGAAAAGTTAACACTAGTCAAGGCTATATGAGAAAATATTATTAAAGATACAATATGAGAATAATCAGTTATATTTCAAACGCGCGATGCATACAGGAATGACTTGACTTGGGTGGACGGACCGTATTTATTTGGTGTGGCCATATCCGTTTTGCCTCCACAGTCCAGTCCCATGTGTGTATCGCGCAGATTTGCAAGGCCTCTACATTCACGTCTAATAACTTTGCCGCTTTGAAGATGGCTAAAAATGATTACACAGTAGTACATCTCATGCGCTGACAAAACATGCGCTTTGGCAAGCCCGGTTTCAGATAGGAAGGCCGCTTGTGCACACTAAGAAATACATTAGACCTAATGCAAGCATTCGGGTCGTACACGACCAATTCATCTTTTACACGGAAATAATTTTGTCAGACCTAGGCACGAATAGATACGGTGACTGTTCTTAGCGTGTACAAGCGGCCGTAAAGTTATGTTTGCGAATTGTAAAACATCAATAAAACGAAAAATTCTCGTTCAAATTCACAACAGTCAGTCTTGACCTCCCAACCATAATTATTATAATTTCGAAACACTGAATGGCCCACCCAATAGGCCTCCAGGGCTCCACAATAGCAATAAAGACAGATAACATATAGCTTCACATTCTTGTACCAAAAGCAACATTAGGGCTGAAACCGCTGGTCGTTACACATACCCACTTATACAATATTCAGGGATCCTAATTATTATCCTTAAGTACTAAAAAGCTTGTGTTTACGCTAACTCCCTTTTAGCTTTTAATCGGTCATGAACTTTGTGTTTTAGTAGCGTTATAGACAGGATAATATTCAGGGTAAACATAAAACTAGTAAATTGAAAATGTTGAAATTGGGAGAAGAGGACTTTGTTCTGTAGATGAGGCACTATAAGCTGAACGTAATAGAAATTAAACACAAAAGTTACTTATTAATTTATATTTAACAAGTCCTTTCTTTACTGTTGAGAAATATACTATCTTTAGTTTAGAATGTACAGTTAGTTCGTCTTTTAAGGGTATTTCGGGCTTTAGATTACGGGGATAGATTGATACACTTAAGATAACCAAATCGTGATAACTAAACGTGGTTTTTTAAGGCACTCAACAGTGTGCTATAGGAGGAGCTCGTGGCTAAATAATAACAGCCGCATGGGTCGATCTTTAAGGTTAAGCAACGCTTGACGAGGTCGGTCCGTGAATGAGTGACCATTTCAACGTACCGAGTTTCCTCCGTGCCTAGGAAAGCACGTTAAGCCGTTGGTCCCGGCTGTCATTTGAAAATCTTTGACAGTCGTTACGAGTAGTCAGAAGGTTGAGATCTGACACCAGTCTTGCCAAGGGGTACCGTGTTTTGGAGGTCAGATAGGCAGTCGCTCCAAGTAAAACACTGGTACTCAGATGAATCCAGTAAGATTGGAAGCTGACCCCAACAAACAATTGGGAAAAGGCTAGGCAGATGATGATCAGAGTTCCGTTAATAGTATGGAAACTACCTTCAGACGTTTGGAACGGCACACTCACACAAAAGTGCGCACCGACGAGACCCCTCATAAGTGTTCGCAGTCCTGTCAGTAGTGCGAGCCACTTGAGATATCGTCGATGCGCATGTTTGTGTGAGTGTGCCGTTTCGAGCGTTTGTAGGTAGTTTCCGTACTGTTTGTCCATATTTATACTGTGTCATGAATTAAGCTATCAGCCTGTGAAGGTATTTTTGAGAGGCTCGCGTTTGACTACGTCGACGATGAAGCACACTTTTCTGGAAGTACCAAACATATTCACTCTTGTGTTAAATATACCATAATAGGTTACCAGCAAATATTGACTCCGTCTGGAATGACTTTCTTTACCATGAATCAAATGTCGATATAACATGCATACGGTATACGGTGAAACGATTTTCTACTTGGCGACGCTTGGTGGAGGCCTATGTCCAGCAGTGGAAGTCTTTCGGCTATATGATGATGATGATTTTCTACTTTCAGTAAAATCGTAACCAGTAACTCATTTCAAACTAATTCGATAGGTACGATTGACGTTTAGCAAACTAATAATAATTGGATGCAATTTATATTATATCAAGGTTCATTAGCGAATAGTTTTGAGGTATTATAATAGTTGAACCCCAATTATGTAAATCAAAGCATGATTACTATGACTGCACTGGTATTAAGTACGTTTCGAGTAAGCCCAGTGCTTGGGAACAATGCACATTTCGAGTAATTTCGCGATTGTACGTAGCGTTGTGCCATTAACTAATATTGCTAAAGCTAAGCACACAGAAATAGTTCCACATATTGTATGTAGTGTGCGAAATAGACTACGCTATTGTGTTGGTGTTTCTGATAATTTTGGTTCAGTTCCATGAATTAACGTGGTGGTCTACAAGCCATTTTTTGAAGGATTCCATCGGTAAAAATCACGAACTTCCATAACTTTCATCTTATATTTAATTTTGAAAATGACTTCCTTAGTGCTCACTTAGAACTTTCATCATTCATCTAGACTCAGCGATTTCAGGTGTACGTTGTTAGTCAATAATCTAGTCTTCTATTATTTGCAGATCTTTGAGAGTCGTTGCGGATTGTCACAAGCCGGGAAATGTGACACCAGCCTTGCAAAGGGGTATTCAAGATAGTCTTACCCAGTTACAGGTTTGTGAAAGTCAGTTAGACAGTAGTGCCATGTAAAATACGGGTACTCTGCTGAATCCGAGCCAACATGCTCATTGGCAACGAGGCACTGCACGAATCAAAGCTCCAGAGCCTTGAATGTCATCGCCGAGTTGCCATTTTGTCGGTTTTTATCAGCAGATGAAGTTTTACGGCTGACATGATGATGATGATGCGTACAGCTAAGGAGTGGAATTCTCTGCCGGAGTGTGTGTTTTCCGATAGCTGAAACCTCGAGGTCTTTAAGTCAAGAGTGAATAGGTTACTTCTGGGCAAGTTTGCTCTACCGTTGACCGAACCATCACTTACCATCAGGTGAGATAGTGGTCAAGCGTGAGCCCAGCTATAAAAAACCAGCCAAGTGCGTTTAGGACTTCGCTCAATTAGGATTCCGTACCAAACTGCTAAAACAAATTGGTTTTAATAGAAAAAACTGGCCAAGTACGAGTCAGACTCGCGCACCAAAGGTTCCGTACAAACTAAAGCTTCATTCAACAAAGTAATTAAATAACATTATTGAAGTTCATATGAGCAGTGGTGGCCCAGTGGTATCGGCCGCGATTTACAGGTAGGTCGTGAGGTATTTGTAGGTCGTGGGTTCGAGCCCAAGCAGGCGCTTTACTTTGTGTAAATTATTTTTTCACCACTCCTCTCAAAACGGTGAAGGAAAACATCAAGAGGAAACCGGCATGTCCTAGAACCAAAAATTCTAAGACATGTGACACCCACCAACCCGCACTGGGCCCGCGTGGTGGTTTACGGCCCATTCCCTCTCACAGAGAGGAGGCCTGTGACACAGCAGTGGGAACATTAATAGGCTGATGATGTGATGTGATGTGGTAGACAGTTGATGCAATAATTTCGGTGAAACGATTTTGTACTTTCGTTAAACTCATAACCGGTAACGCATTTCCAACTAATTGGATTGGTACGATTGACGTTTAGCAAACTAATAATAATTGGTTGCAATTTTTATATATCAAGGATCACTAGCGAATAGTTTTGAGGTATAATAATAGTTGAACCCCAATTATGTAAATCAAAGCATGATAACTATGACTGCACTGGTATTAAGTACGATTCGAGTAAACCCAGTGCTTGGAAACAATGCACATTTCGAGTAATTTCGCGATTGTACGTAGCGTTGTGGAATTAACTAATATTGCTAAAGCTAAGCACACAGAAATAGTTCCACATATTGTACGTAGTGTGCGAAATAGACTACGCTATTGTGTTGGTGTTTCTGATAATTTTGGTTCAGTTCCATGAATTAACGTGGTGGTCTACAAACCATTGTTTGAAGGATTCCATCGGTAAAAATCACGAACTTCCATAACTTTCATCTTATATTTAATTTTGCCTCGAATGTCGTCGCCGAGTTGCCAGCCTGTTTGGTTTTTATCGGTTGCATTTTGAGGAGTGTTCGATGGAATTGCATGATCTAATTCAACCTAGCCTGTGTTTTCCGATAGAAATTCGGGGTCTTTAAGTCAAGTGTGAATAAGTTACTTTTAGGATCGTTTGCTCTACCGTTGACCACATCATCAGAAATCATCAGGTGAGGTAGCGGTCAAGCGCGAGCCTATCTATAAAAAACACCGGCCAAGTCCGTGTGCGTATTCCGTACCAACCCGCAAAAAAAAGTTGGTTTTAATAGGAACGTTGGCCAAGAGCAAGTCAGGTTCCGTACAAACAGCTACATTCACCAAAATAATAAAATAAAATTACTGAAGTTCATAAACTATGAGGGCACCGAACATTGCTCTAACAATAAGATAAACAGAATTGAGGGACAAAATTAAATTTGGCCCTTAGAAAACTGTAGTCCCCATACATCGACATTAGTCGCGGTCCTGTATAAATTTATGGTTTTCGTATTTTTCCATTTACTTGTGCTATAAGACATTGCTCCTTGCCAAATTTCATGATTCTAGGTCAACGGGAAGTACCCTGTAGATTTTGATTCCTTTGTGAGTGTAAAATATGCGTCATTAAAGGCTATATCTCTTGATGGCGTTGATCTAGAACTTTGCTTTTTCACAGCTGCAAGGGGTTGCAAAAATGAGTACAACTTCATACCTCAACGTGTACCCGAGATAAAAAGTCTTGATAGACAGACGGACAGAGAGACATACGGACATAAAAGTGATCCTATAAGGTTTCCGTTTCTCCTTTTGAGGTACGGAACCCTAAAACTAATACGGCTAGACTGGAAGCTAGGCAGAATGAATAAATGGAATAGATAATTTTAGACAAAGGTAACTTTATTTAGTTCTATTGCTGTGAAAGAGTCAATAAAAGACAAGAATGTTCACAATAAAACTTTACAGAATATTTATTTTGAAAGTATTATGTATTGTATTGTGTATTTGAAATAACAAATACACAATACCAGCTCAGTAACCAAATACAACAAAGTAAATGTTTCAATTGATCTGAAACACTCTTAATTTTCTTTCTTACTGTTACCTAACATTTTACTCCTTCAGACATCGCTATCTCTCTCTGTCTCATATGAAGGGCGTAAGAATAAAGAGCACAACTAAATCTGATAATTCAATCTTAAATGGATTAACCGTCTTTTATCTAACCGTTGCACGATGGTCTAGTAACTGAAAATGGTGGATAACTTCCATTCTATATTGTGTTCGGTTAGTCAAGATAGATACAAAATTTTCTCGATTACTGTAGGATGATTGTATAATTTAATATTTAGTGCCATAAACTCAACAGATCCCAAAATCAATGAGCCTATGTTACGCAATGACAATTAATAAAGCCCAAGACCAGGCGCTGAAAGTTGCGAGTGTGGATTGCCAAGTATTCGCTGTATTTCGGACGGTCAGCTTTTTGTGATTCTGTCGCGTGCTAGCAATCCTAGAAGACTTTATGCTATGATCTCACGCTCTGAAAGGGTCTCGATCACATTCCCAAGCAAGCTTTGGACAAAAAAACAAACCTTTATACAAAAGGGAGAGGGAAATGGGATCATAGTGCATCAAAAATTTGTCCACGTCGATGTCAATGGGAAACGTGCCCAGAATGCTGATTCTCTGACAGAAGAAAAGGCCAGCCCTCTTGTCACTTGAAGAGTCGATGAACTTCGAGCTAATGTCTCGAAAAATTTATATGATGCGCACTCAGACCCCATGGACCTTATGTTTCAACACCAAACGGCTCAAACATATAACTTGAAGATGGGATGGCGCAAGGATGGCGACACATGTTGCATCCTAAAACAAAGGCCTACTCACCTTCCAAGGGATTATGGTCATCCCGTCTGGCCTCTTCCTATCGTCACGTGCCAAACCATTGGGTTATAAAACAGCTGGCATCCCGGCGGTGATAAGAGCCTGAACAGCGCACCTACTGCAGGATAGGTCATGGTGTTTCTTTTTTTTTATTATTATTGGTAGGCTCGCGCTTGACCACTATCTCACCCGATGGTAACCGATGATGTGGTCGACGATGTAGCACGCTTACCTTTTGTTAGACAGGGCTGTGTAGCGTCACCGTGGCTTTACAACTTGAACATGGATAATTGTCTGATAGGTTTGAAAGAGCATGAGTGCGGATTGAGAATTAATGAGTTGCCTGTCTAATGCCTTCTCAATGCAGTTGATCAATTTCTACTTGCATCGTCAGCAGAACAGTTGCTAGACATGGTGACTGTGATGAATGAAGCTTTTAAGTTAAAAGGGATAAGTATAAATGTGAACAAGACCAAGGTCTGAAAGTGGTGTGAAGTATTTGAAAGAGAAGACGATGTATCGGAGTGTGAAGTGTAAATTAATGATAAGAGTGTGGAGCAAGTGAACGAGTTTGTATATCTGGGCAGTATGTTCACAAGGGATGCAAAGATTGAACAGGATGTGGAAAGGAGAGTGAATGCAGGGAATAAAGTGAATTGTGCTATATATGCAGTTGTGAACAGCAACTCGATGTCTCCGGAAGCTCGATTCGCCGTTCACAACAGCGTGCTGGTGCCTACACTTATGTATGGAAGTGAAGGTTGGGTATGGCAAAAAAGACATGAAAGTATACAAAAGTATAGAAAAGTTACACCACACATACTCAATTAATGAGTATGTTTGGTGTAACTTTAAATGATAGAATGAGGAATGAGGTAATAAGACAACGTTGTGGTTTAAAAGAAGATGGAGTGATGTATTTGAAGCAAAAGAAGTATGTAAGGATCGTAGCAGGTGGCGTTCTGTAGTTTCTGCCTACCCCCATGGGAAAAAGGCGTGAGTTTATGTATGTTTGTATGTATGTATGATCTTTTAATGCATAGAATTTCTGTAGGGTCTGTTGTCTATCGGTATAGTCACAGATAAATGTTTTTTCTTCTATAATATTAGATCAGATTGTACCATAATAGCTTTATTTCTAAGAAACGTTTCCTTTACATCCTTACCTACTACTCTTATGTGGATCTTGAAAGTCCAATATCCGGTTAGATCATGATACTATCTTTGTTTGCTTTTTATCTTCAAGTTAACAGAGCTAGTGGCCCTTGAGA
Organism: Orthosia gothica; assembly: GCA_949775005.1. Classification (NCBI taxonomy): domain Eukaryota; kingdom Metazoa; phylum Arthropoda; class Insecta; order Lepidoptera; family Noctuidae; genus Orthosia; species Orthosia gothica. The sequence continues at coordinate 2,271,003 of OX459056.1, forward strand.
ATGGTTTCCGTTGATGTTTACTTAGAAACTACGAGTATTGTAGGTGTCTTATATTGTGACCGTGAAGGTTTTTTTTATCAGTCATTGGGTTTCTGTACAAGCTTACTGAGCTACGACCATTAATTTACTCATGTACGCAACCCGGGTGATATTTTTATTGTTGTATCGTCCTAGGCTGACCAGACGACTAGAATACTCAACTTTTTTTTTATCTTAACTGAAAAGGACATTGGTGAGGTTACCTGTTTGTGCTTTTAGTAGTAAGGTTTTCTTTGCATTTGCTCATTTTATTGAAATACCTAACATCTTGTTAGGTTCCTTGAAGAACTGTTTTGTTTTTCAGATAAATAAAATCTACTCTACTTTATACAGAAAGCTTTGACGCGTCCTTACGATCAATGAATGTGAAGCATTATCGATAAAACAAATGACATATTCGCGGGCTGGCTGACCAAAATCTGGTGTATCCTCCGCCTGCACAGCATGATTTTTCCCTTGTTTACGACTTTTTAGTTCGCTTTTGAAGCAGTCGGGTTTTTTGTTTTTTTGAATTATGTTTTTTATTTATAACTATTTAGTTAGTTTTTTTTCGAATTAGATACATTCGAACATATAAGTGTTATACATTTTTGAAATCACCTCTTAAAATCCTTTATTTTGATACCCCACACGATGTGATTGGAAGAAAAAAAAATTTGGGCCCCCACAATATGGCACCCAAAATCCGCCATTTTTCTATTGTCCAATTTTAATGTAGCCTATGACACTCGCAGGGTTAAGACGCATCGATTGATGTATGAATCATCAAAATCAGCCAACGCGTTTGGTCTCTGGAACGCCATATAGGAACCTTAATAAATAAATAAATAATAATAATAAACATACATACATACATACATACATAGACTGATAAACACATTACCCTCCTTCGGCAGTCGGGTAATAAACGCATTACCCTCCTTCGGCAGTCGGGTAAAAAGAACCAGGGTTACCGACATAGCCCGAAGAACTGCCAAACTTAAGTGGCAGTGGGCAGGGCACATTGCTCGCAGAATGGAAGGCCGATGGGGCAAAAAAGTACTGGAGCGGCGACCGCGCACCGGAAGACGTTGTGTTGGAAGGCCCTCACCAGGTGGACCGATAACCTGATGATGGTTGCGGGTATCCACGGGATGTGGGACGCACGGGACCGGTCAATGTGGCGACGTATTGTGGAGGCATATGTCCAGCAGTGAACGTCTTTCGGCTGATATGATGATGCTGATGTAATGACAAAAATGACCATTTTGGCATTTTCTAGAGCCTCTTAACTGCAAATTACTCATTCAACAAGTACAAGAAAAATTGCCAAAAGCGCCGACAATTTTTTTTACTTCATACTTTTGAAACTACATAATTTATCTATAGACCAGGGTCTATAATTTTTGAAAAGAAAAAAAAATATAGTAGGATGTAATGTATATTTTTTTACACCATCAAAAAGTAGAGATTTCAACGAACAAAGAGCCCACCGACTTTTTTAAAAAAGCAGATATTTTGACAGGAGAATTTACGATTGAAAATTAGGGTAGTTTTTTCGATATTAAGTCAAAATAAGGAGAAAAATAAATATTTCAAAAAAAGAAAATAACATTGTGTTTGGGACATAAAAAGGTAAGTTTTTACCAAACTATGCGAAAAAAAAAATGTATAAGATAAAAATTTAAAACCAAAAACTCGGTTATTTGAATTTTCACAGAAATTTTGAGGTTATGTGAAAAAAGCGTGAATTCGAAAGTAGTAGATCTTTTTATTATCTACAACTTTGCAATAATTTTTTTCCATAGGACTTGTAGTTTTGCCGGAAATCGAGATAAACCGTTTTCACCCTTAAAAACTTACCCCCTTCCCCTTCCCGACCTCAGATCGTCCGTAAATAATTTTTCCTTTCATTTTTATAATATGCTTCTTCTTTCCCAATGGGTTTCAACCTACTATTTTTTTTTCACTTTTTATTATTTTTAAAAGCTTCTACCCTGGTCTACTAGTAGACACGCGTTCGATCAACAATCTATCGACCACGTAATTATGACACGATATCTTGTGAAAATACCCCGATTCGTACAATAAACCATAACTTTCGAATGACTCAACCGATTTTCATCAAACATAACTAAGAACACTCCCGATAATGACACCATTCAAACAAACTAAATCAAAATAGCTTTATCCGTATCGAAGTTATGATGCCACAGACAAATCCGCACATACCCAAACACACGTCAAACTAATAGGGTGTTATCTGGCCTCCACTGCTCAATAATTGGAGGATACCGATATTCTCTGACTAACACGTCATAAGACTATATACTTTACGCCTGTCATATATATAGATGTTCGTAAGATTGACGACGGTTCAGCGATCTCCTCAATTCACACATGGATCGATAAGTACAAATAGTTCACATACATACATAAACATACATAAACTCACGCCTTTTTCCCATGGCGGTAGGCAGAAACTACAGAACGCCACCTGCTACGATCCCTACATACTTCTTTTGCTTCACACACATTCATACATCTAGTCATACACACACGCCGGTTATGGGTACTGCGCACTTGGCCTTTCTGAAGAACATCACCCATAAGGTCTAAATATGTCTTTCTAGGGCGTCCCCTAAACACAAAAAATAGAAAAAAAAATAAAAAAAAATAGAAATAGTTCACTTCTTTCTCTATACAGGTTGATTCTTTGGGATCGTGTGCCATCTTATGGAAAACCAGAAAGTATTAAGTAAAACATTTTTTCTTTATAAAGGAACAGTCCTCAATTTAAGAGTAAGAAGCAGTGACTAAAGTCAATAACGAATGGTGTATGGGCGCACGGTTGCCGCAGTGGTTGAGCGATTGACTGCTGTGCTGCGTGTCCCGGGTTCGATTCCCGCACGGAACAAATATTTGTATGTCCTACAGATAGTTGTTCCGGCTCTGGGTGTTGTGTATGTGAGTTTTTATGTTTTTAAACGCACCCACTTGTGGCGCAACGTTTAAAAAAAAAGGATGGATAGGGTGGACCGTGCGTTTTTCTGACTGAAGCATACTCGCCACGTGGTCGGCTGTCTTCAGGAGCAGTCAAATTGCGAGTGATATTAAAAATGCCGTGTTTCTTTTAAGGTGATCGTGTATAAGCAAACGTCTGGACATTTTTCATATTATTTCGTGGTAAGAAAACTATTTACTATCATCTACATTATTGTCACAATTAACTTTAGACTTGAACATTCATTCGGTATATGAGTTACTAACAAAATTATCTTCTAACAAGTACAAACTTCTCTTATCTAAAACTTACCCCAACCACCATGTCACCGCCACGAGGCAGTAATACTCAACAAACGTATTTGATAGAACCGCAGAAAGATCTCCAAAGTTCAATTTAAGTTGAGTACATGTGTACAAGACAGTTACTTTGTATTCGTATGTACTTGTGTAATGGTACGAAGGAAACAGCTTTCTTGATCCTTTTGTGTGAGTTTTGTGGGTAGGACGAGGTTTTGGATGACAATGTAGGAATGGGTAGGTGTGTATGTGTATACTTAGTGTCCCTAAACACGATGTCATGAGGTTATGGTCAACTCAAATGTAACATTAAATTAAGCAAAGATTTTATTAGGTTTTTTTTTAAAGATTTTTATCGTAGCAGGTGGAATTCCGTAGTTTTTGCCTACCCCAATATTCTTCTTCATCGTGTCGATGATTCCATTTTCAGATTATAATTTAAATGTTGTGCTTCGACCAGAACTCAGCCACGTCGACAGCCCTAGCGTTGGCCTCACACTGGTCTTTTATGGTGCATGTGTTTGTGCACAGAGAGCAAGACAACAGATGGGGCATCGTTTACGGTGTGGTTTTACAGTCACATTGTGGCTGATCAGAGTACCCCCAACTTACCGGGTTGTACCTACAGCGGCCCACTTGGCTTTTGTGACTACATGTCATTTATCTCTATATTTTAATATTTGAAAGCTACGCATGGCCGGCCAGATGTGTTGAACACATTGAGACGCGGACCTTCAGGTTTGACAGGCTATGTCATAAACTATGGAACACGAACCCAACCTTTTCAAGATGCTCATAAATTGCCTTTCAAAGTGGAAGCTGTCAAGACAAAAGTAATTCTAAAGAGGTTTGGAATATCTGATTTCTAACACGAACCAGACCCAAAACAATTAAGCGATGCACAAAAAACTGAACTGAAAAGGAGATTGGTAGAGATGGGCGACGTGCTGGTAGAGGCGTGAGTGGGACACTGGATTTGAGGCGGGCGAAGCGGACGGTCTGGTTCTGAGGAGCGGAAGAAGACGTACGAGTAAGGATACTAGAGTGTTAGACACATAGAGTTTAGCTTTGGAAACGAATTATCTAAAGTCGAGTCGTTGTAACGTATCGTGATAACGAGTTTAATTATTAAGTTAATTATAATTTAGTCTATCCGCGTTAATATGGTGTGAGTGCGTGCCAGTATGAATGGGGTAAGTTTTAATCTTTGTATTGCAAGGTAGGGACAATTCACTAATGTACTATTTATTCTAGCTTGGCGAGTCCTTGTATAAAACCTCCAATCCTACAATCCATCCTTGGCAGGCATTTGTCACGAACATTTGGTTTAGGGACGCGGTTTAGTCTTCTTTCACACTTTCATACCCTAATTCACCATTTATACACTAAACAATTACACATTTGATTAAGGACCTTTATTGAGAGTTAACTGACATTACATACATGGAAGGCGGAACCGCTAATACTCATTTCTGTATAAAATGGGCTAAATATGGCCGCTCGTAATTGAGCACGTAGGAGAACCAAATGTTAGTTGTTAAAATATACTGTTTCCTAAGAAGGTCTAGCTCAGAACACTTCGCGAAATACTTGCTGTCGCTCATATTCCAGGGAGGGGGGTAGGTTTCAGCCGGTAGGCATCACAAAGAACCCCAAATTACATCGTCTAATGACGCTTAGGGAACGTGTCTCGTTAAAACCACACCAAGCCGTTTTGTAGGCAATTACTAAATCGTCACTATTTAGCGAGACACGATATTGGATGGCTGCCGTCCCTGACGGCCCCAAAATCCACGCAATGGGCAGTTTAAGGAGATGAGAAGCGACGAATGAATCCGCTCCGACGTACGGCAAGTATCTTTCGCATTGAGTTTTGCTAAAGACTGAGTCTACGATACGCTTGCGTTAGTTTTGTATTGTCTTAGTAAAGGGTGAATAGGCCGAGAGAGTGCTACTTATTATAGCCCGCGTCCAGTGTAACTGGTAGCATGTCTCGCTCAAATGGCAGAGGCAAATAGGCACAAAACTGACCACTGTCTTAGGACTGGGCAAGGCATGCTAGTGCTTAGGGAGCCTGTACTCTTGGAGCCGCCGCAGATTCTCACTAGAAAATGCAGTCTAGGCCGAGTAGTACACGTTACGACGGACCTGCTGCTGAAAAGCGGTCTCACGTCACTCGGGTGGGAATCTTGACTATTGCAACTTAACTAATTAACGTAATTCAATTAAACGTATTTTCGAATGCAAGCGTAGCGATCCTACCAACTTCCTTTCGTTAGGTAAATAATGCACTTTGCAATCCCCTTTGTCTAATTAACTCCATACTTCACTATTGTTTGACTTCTTTAGCCCTTAAGGCTATCAGACAGAAATGTGTGCTGGAAGTTTGTTTCATCATTTCTTCTTACCAGCTATTACACTACGAAATGATGGCGGGATGGGCGCTTTTGGGGGCTGTCTGTAGGTGAGTTGATATTATCAACTCCAGTTACTTCCTGAGTTAAACTCTCTGCTAATTTAGTTATTTGTATTTGTAGTAATTCAAGAATGTAAATTCATTATCCGCGACCATAATTCGGTCTTTGATTTAAATACTCTATACATTGGTGTATAGAGTTTCTCACACAAGCGTTAGTTAATTATAACAGTTTAGTTTATATCCCCTTAGTTATAATTTTATCCTTCTAAACCACTTCCAAGTTATAATTGTATAACTGTGAATTCCAAAACAAAACAAAACATAATTTGGAATTCATTTGTCGGAAGGGAATTACCCAGTCGATGGTACGAAGTTCATTGAGCAACGCGGATGGCGGGGCGTTGTTCCCTCTTTTATAAAAAGGGGCCGACATTAACACTAAAGCTAGGACATCTTAGGAAAAACGAAATTTTTATCAGCCTAGGGTCATTTAGGAACAGTCACACTTTGCAGCTTATTTAGAGATTTCCAGGTAGGCCATGGCAGTTTATTCACAGCTAGGCACTTTTCTGCAATATCGATATAGTCAGTTGTGGCTCCTCAAATACCCCCCGGTATTTGAGCAGCCACAATTTCCTACGTGCTTCGCCAGGGCTGTTGTCGTATGTTGTTTTAGACGACTAAGCGAAGCTGTTCCGACTTTTTAGTCGTCCTCGTGATTGCTCCGCGTTACCCCAATGGGAAAAAGGTATGATTTTATGTTTGTATGTAGATAAGCTTTGGGTGACTTGCCGTTTATCATTGTTCCATGCCAAACGATTATATCACTAATCTATCAATAGGATTTGTAATCCAGACTCAATTTTGTTGTATTAAAGTACTAGTTTATAAAACTTTATTACAGCTAAGTAGGCTTAAAGTTTCCTACGTTTTAATCTAGGCCATGGTCTACCCGAATTATATTTTCTTTCAAAACCGTTATTTTGTGTTTGTGTCTTTGATGTAGTTACAAATTCTAAAGGCTAGAAACTTTCAATGTGGACACTAGCCCGAAATACATACAAGACAATATACAAATCAGATGCATACAATAGCAATGTCTAATGCTAGTGTATGTTCGTCAATACATCTCACATTAATTCCAATCAAGCAGCGAATACACTGTGTATTGTGGACAGACCTATCAATAACGTGGTTATGCGGCTAACCGCATTCCCAGACAACGGACAGTGAAACAATCAGACTGACCAGACAAGGAAACAGCAGATACAAATGTTAACACATTGATTATATAACATTTTGTTAAGCTTGATTAACGATTCATATATCGTAGTAGTATCAAAATAGTATCAGAAATTATACTCAAAATAACGACTATCGAAAACGTATAATACTTTTCAACTATTGAAAAAAAATGCGGAAGCTCAAAAGGCCAGAGTACAGATTCGTAAAAAAATACATCAGCTACTGGGCTTGTCTAAAAATATCAATATCTTTTTTTTATTTGTATTTGTGCTCGCGTTTGGCTACTATCTCACATGGCGGTAAGCGATGACGTGGTCAATGATGGTGCACGCTGGCGTAGAATAGGCCCATCTTAATAACGATACTTCTTCATAAATTTGACATTTATTTATTTATTAAAACTTCATGCAACATAAAAGTACATAGGCGGACTTAATGCCTGTGGCATTCTCTACCAGTCAACCAAGGGCGGTGAAGAGATAGCATGGCAGGTGCATAAAAAAAAATTAATAAAAATATTATGAACGCAAATTTAGTACAAAAATATATAGTTGAAATAAACATACTTAAATATGTACTATAATAAATACTATATATAAAATAATATATACATAATTAATAGAAAGGCGCATATTGAGACGACTCTGCTATTCGTTCAGAAAATAATGCCGCAACCTCCGCTTAAATGCATACTGACTGGTAGCCGTCCTGATATCGAGAGGAAGCGCATTCCAGAGAAGAATGGATTGAATATTAAAGGAAGAATGAACAAAATCAGAAGTATGAGAAGGATAGAGCAAGAGAAGATTGTTAGATGAACGCAGATTCCTAGCTTATGAAGAACATAGGTATTGAAAGTGAGGTATGAGATAAGAAGGAGGTGTGGGAGAGTTGATTAGAGAGAAAAGCGCAGTCAAGGCGCGCAAATTTCTTCGCTGCCGAATGGGCATCCATTTGAGTTCAGTTCTGCAGCTCGACACATGGTCATATTCCCGGAGGTTGAATATGAACCGGATGCAGTTGTTTAAGAGCCAATCCAGCTTATCCAGTAATACCGCGTTTAGGTCAAAGTAGCACACGTCACCATAGTCGATTAAAGGGAAAATTAACTCATTCATTCATTCATTCCTACATATGAGACAATGTATTATTGAGCAACTACAAGCAAGCAAGTTTGGTTGAATGATTGAGTTGCGCGCAACGGATCGTGCGGTCCATTTCCGCTCGGAACAATATAACCTGCACTGTGGGTACACAGACTAATAGACTATTGTATATGTTGGCTCAGGTTGCAGATGGCTGAATACTTATTATTTATTTTTATTCTACTCTTGATTGTACACCACTTAAATAATTACAGGACAAAACATTTATAAAGATAAGTGTACAATGGGCGGTCTTATCGCACAGGGCAATCTCTTACAGACAACCTTTAATTTAATACTGATCGAAACAAATATAAATTAAGAACTTGGAATCATCGATATGAAGAATAAGATTACAAGTTCTAATCAGTGTTAACGTAAGGTAAAGTTAAAGCTTGTTTGAGTAAAGCAATTATGTTACTAAATAAACTTTTAGTTTGTGAAGATTTTTCTTTATGAAATAAAGTTTGTTTGATTCAAGACATAAAAATGTTAACCGATCAGCAAATTGCTTTTCATATCACGAACGTAATATTTAATACTTAAAAAAATTGATTTATAATTATTACAAAAACTTACGTAGGTAGGTTAACATTTTATTACTAAATACGTAGGTTGGCGTAAGAAGATGTTTTGCTATAAATACTTCAAATTAAAATACTGTTTTTATAAACTCGTAATAAGTGCTGAGCGAAAGGAATCGATCAGCTTTTCGGAGTCGATTACGATGTGTTAAATCGGGTGCGTAAATGACTTCTACTGTGCAGAAACCGCATAGTTCCTGAACATATTTTATAATATCCTCAAAACCTGCTTTCACTAACACAAGATGACACCTAAATATAATTTTATATAAAAAACTGCAGTTTTGTGTAGTACAAAAATGTGTATCAGTATTAAGCAGTGCAAGTTTACACTATTTTTAGTCATAACATTATACAGTATAATAATAAGTTAGAATTAAATTGCTTATTAGTTAGGCTAGATTGTAATCTATTATTAAGAACTTTAGTTTTTACTAATATAGAAAAAAAAATGCAAGTGCGTTTAGGTTTTGTCTAGTGTAAGTAGAAATGCGCATACTATAAGCCTTGCATGTACAAAGGAATCAATATCATGTTGAGATCATTACAACTGCAGTGATGACGTAGCAAACTGCTACGCTGTAGCAAGTTGCTACGTCGTAGGCAACGCGTAGCACTTCTAATAAAGGCAAAGACGTCACAACACTCACGGAACATGACTTCCTAAAATAATTGACCTTGAGACCAAGTTTCACAATGAAAGAAAAAAAAATTCACAAGCCCCGCTGTCTGAGCGACTTTCATAGACAGAACTAATGTAACAAAAAATATTTTGTATTCCAAAGAATAACGCTGAACACTACATCCATCTATTACAACCTCACTCACAATAAAACTGATGATATAATCCGAATCTCTCTTTCATTGCTGAAATGTATAACGCATTACAAAGATTTATTTACTTGTCACTCAATCTAAAAAAGTAGCACATTTTCTTACAAAACCTAGGCATTGTTGATGAATAATGACCTGAAAGAAAAACCTAGCGTCTAGTGTACAGTCGTGTCGTTTATACCTTCGTCAGTTTTTTTTTCTTTTGCGTGACAGTACATGTAAGTCATACCATTTGAAGCTGAGATGCTGAGAAGAGTTAAAGAATTACTAGAAAAACGATAAAAATAGCATCACCAATGACCAATTGACGTCAAACGAATTTATTTAATTAATGGACTGGCTTTTTTTAGATATACATATTTAGACAAACTTCTTTTATTTGATTGTCAGTGACACAAATTTTATAAGGCAACTGAGTATCATTGACTCTAAGACCACTATCGTGAAAGCAATAAACAAAAACAGACCTTAAGGTGACGAAGCAATTTTTACTATGACTGTACATGTATACGGGAACATAAAGTTGATTTAGTAAACGATACTCTGAAGTTGATGGATGGAACCTCAGGATCCGGGTACAGTAGATAGTCACGCGGTCATTTTTCAACACACAGATATGGAGAGAACACATTTTTTGAGCTGTTGCGGTGCTTGGGTTATTAATGTTACGTTTTGGATCAGGGAACTGTGATGTTGTGTTGAATTGTAAAGAATTTTATAGCTGCTGAATAATTTTATTTTTATGACGTATATTTTCTTGTATTGAAACTAACAACTTTGTGGAAACGCCTGGAGGGGACAACCTAAAAGTACATACAGGGTTCTTATTAGTAACTACACGGGAGCTCAATGCAGCTCTTGGTGGACCCCAGCAACCACTGTTTCCGCTGTTGTCGGCCTGGTAACAAAGCCGGCTCATGTAATGCCGCGCCGTTTTGCATCGTATGTGCGGCAGCTGGCAAGCTGGTCGTTTACCGGGCTGGGGATGGTTCAATGGGTGTCAAGAGGGGACAAGATTGTGTGACAGCACGGTTCGGAGAGATTGCCGTGGTAGAGGTATATTTCTCCCCGAACTGAACTTTTGCCAGGTTCCAAAACTGACGGGTCCCTCTAGGGCCTGGATCCTGGATAAATTTGAAAGAGAGTTAACGCACCCCTGGCACAATCAACTGAAGGAACACAGGTGGGTCTTAGTTGTTAAATTCTGACACGCCCTCCCGCTTCACCCAGAACGGGAGAAGTCATTGGAAGATTTCTCATAAAAACCAGTGCCCTTTTGGTGATGTTTTTCAGAAAGGCCAGGTGGGCTTTACTCATAATCGGCGTGCGTGTATGACTAGATGTATGAACGTAAATATAACAAAAGAATTATGTAAGGATCGTAGCAGGCGGCCTTCTGTAGTTTCCCTACCCTCATGGGAAAAAGGCGTCAGTTTATGTACGAAACTCAATCTTCACTTTGTTGCCCCTCTATTTCCAGTTATGTCCTCCAACACAATGCCACCTCGAATCATCAAATAGATTTTTATAGCTTGTTATTTATCATCGAGATTTTTTTTGTTGCCTCTGCGACTGATTCGAGTAGAGGTGAAAACTGACTTGGTTGTTTGTTTGTTATTTTAAAAAACGTTACCCCACTCTAGGAATTTCTTCCTGTATCGTGGGTGCGTTTACAAACATATAAACTCACTTAAACAAGACACCCAGAGCCGGCACAAATATCTGTACACTATCTGTAGGTCACACAAATGTTTGTTCCGCGCGGGAATCGAACCCGCGACACGCAGCGCAGCAGTCAATCGCTCAACCACTGCGCCAACCGTGCGTACACATTGGTATATGGGCTTTAGGTGCAAAACATCGCGATCAGAAAACCTGGGCTCGGCGCACAACTATATGCACCGAAACTCACACATCTGTGTTCAGTGTCATCACCAGTCCCAACCCTACAGTTACGGATAGACAAGGACAGAGATAGGAGACGCCGCTGTAGTGCGAGCGATATCGCGTTAGCCGCCGAATGTTGGCTGAATGTTTACTATTATGAATGAAATGACATTGCAATATGTGCGTATCGTGTCTCTCACGCATGTTTGTAATATCTATCTCGCTCTCACAAATATGGCGAAGCAAACATTAAATATTATTGTAATTTTCAATAAATTAACCTTTTTAACTGTACTTACGAGTGGTAAGTGATCCCGTGTGACTTATTTTTCTTCCTGGTATTACTTAAACACTTTTAAGCTACACAAGATGTCATTTTGGTGCGTATTTATTGCAAAAAAACATAAAAACACTGAAATTAATGAGCTGTGTGATCAACAATGTGCCGTGTGCGCGACTGAGTACCCGCTACGGGCATGCTCTTAGATTAGTAGGACCAAGCGCTGTGAGCAGTCCCGTATCTTCCTCTTTTTAATACATCAATGTCCATCATTTATATTTTCCTTATTGACAGCCAATCATCATGATCATCATTTCAGCCGAAAGACGTTCACGGCTGGAGATATACAAACCCCAAGTGTCGCCCCATCGATCAATCAGGTGCGACTCGCAATCAGCGGATTCCCGCAACCAACCATTCGTTCTCCAAGGAATGTGTCCTGTTCACAGCCATTCTACGGGCTTTGTCGGTAACCCTGGTTCTCCTGCCTTCATTCATGACAGGTAACTATTACATTTAATATCGCTTTCAATATAAAACACCACAGTAGTATCCGTATCGAGTAAGATCCAAGCCAAAAAGGCAGTATTACTTACACTGAAATAGAAAAGAAAATGTAATCTATTCGAGGAGAAGAAAACAGCGTTATTTGTACTGTCTAGACGTTATTCATGTTTCAAATACACGAGTCACGAGTCATATTTCTAATAAAAGACCCGAATTTTTCGAAAGAGGCTAGGAGGAATAAAATCCGGCCTTACAGATCTACAATTACAAAGGAGCCTTAAGATGAGCAGTTGTAATAAAAAAGGATACCTACTTTATTTCGAATCCTCACTCCATATGTTTTTTTTTAACCAATGGTACCACTAATATAAAAATATTTTGGTGGGTATTACGATGTCTTGGTTGCCCAGTGGCTAAGACCTCGCGTTCTCGTGCTTCACGTCGTGGGTTCAAATCCGGGCAAGTACCAATATGACTTCTTCTATTATTAAGTACTTTCGTAGTTTATCTTGGACATCGCTTACAACGGTGAAGGCAAACAGGGTGAGGAAACCTTGACTAAGTTCGAAATCGCTAACCCGTATTGAGTAAGCGTGATGATTAATGCTATTGCCTTCTCTATTTAAGAAGATTTTGTTGCCCTACAGTGGACAAGTTGCAGGCTAAATTTATACTATACACCATCAAATTTAGGTCGTTTAAATCTCGTGGAAGGTCGATCCGGTACATGAAACTGTATCAATAAGTACAGATAAAAAAAAACAACAAAAAAATAAACTGACTTCCAAAACAGAATACTAAAAAGTGCAAAAATAACTTTCGTGCCTGTAGTTGGTGTTGCAAAATGATAAAACAAAAGTACCAAAGATACCGACTTCCGAAAATGTTACGGTATATTTACGATGATTTTAAAATTACACTGCAAAGTTGCATTTTCCAGAGTTATTGAAGAAAAGTTTAGAAGCCGAGTCACGAATAATTTACTTCTGGTTCAGCGTTGAACATAAATATTCAAGTCTAAATAATTTAGCCAATTCATTTAGCCATGTTTTGATAAACGAGCGACTGTTTAGCCGTAAAAGCACAAGTTTTAGCTACATTTGCTCGAAAGTTTAGATTTTCAGCGGGAGTTTAGCGATTTATTTAGTAAACTGTTCGCCGTTTGCAACTGAAGAAGTTTAAACGTAAAGTATTGATACTGGTGGAAATAACGATTAATGGTTTTGGTGTTCGTTTAAGCTCAGTTTTGGCTGAGTTCCGTAAGTACAAGAGATTTCTGAATTGAGTATTTGAGGTTGTTTGTCAAAATATGCTGTGGCCTGAAAACCTGTCAAAATTTGGCAATAAAGTAGAGTGTTTAACGTCAAGGTTTGACACGTTCTTAACCACAAACAATTTTAGAAATCGGCCATAAAAATATAATTTCAACTATATTCTTAATTTTATATACGACAGGGCTTAAGAGGGGACTCTAGTGAGACTTTCTCCATACAAACACATTCTGCTGTTTTCTTCGTGGATAATGCCTCTAGAGCAATGTTTTTTTTCCATAAAATCTAGATCTAATTAATACGTGACTGTATAATTTCCTTTTTTCCAAAACATAATCACAAAAAGAAATATGACAATCCAAAAATCCGAAAAAAATGCCCGTTTTTACCGCCATGTTCAGAAGACTTTCAGTCAAAATGTTTAAGTTTTTAACAAAAAAGGAAATGATAGTAGCATAGATATACTTTTCCGATACGATATAGATTTTTTAGATCAGACCAGTTTTCATGAAGAAAACAGCAGAATACGAAACGTCTTTTAGTCAAAGTTTTTGTAGGTAAAATCAGCCTGAGCTGCAGTTGTCCCTTTCGCACTTTATGGGGTGAGCTTGGAGGTGACGCGATGGCAATAGCTTCTTTAAATACCTATTTTTCAAATTCCTGTTGACTAGAGTCCGCTCTTAAGTATCTGGAAGTGAATAGGTTACTTCTAGGCAAGCGTGCTCCATCATCGATCACATCATCGCTTACGAGCATACATTAGATAAAAAAAAAGTTATTTTATAAAGCTCTTAAACTTATTAATCAGAAAATGTAGGAAATACTCTTCGTGGTAATAAAACAAAAAAAGATTTTTCGTATTTCTCTCAGCAAACCCATACGTATAATAAATAGCGAAAAAAAAGCTTTCATGGAAATCAATTACGTAGACGTTTAAAAAAACCTTCATGGAAACCAGTTACGCAACCCCAGTTTCCTTGACGGCCGAAGCGGATATTATACGCACCCAGCGTACAAATTACTGGTGTAACATTTTTGGTACTACGCCATGTTGGATTTAAAATTATGTTACTTAGTTGACTGTGCATTATCATCTAAACCAAACTTGTTTGCAAAATCTTATCTTCATTGGTTAAAATCCAGTTGCAAAATTTGACTCATACCTACTTACTAACCAGACAATGAAATTAAAGCTTGTAAAAAAAATCAAAAAACCCGACTGCTTCAAAAGCGAACTAAAAAGTTGTAAACAAGGAAAAATCATGCTGTGCACTCGGAGGATACATATTCGCGGCCTGGCTGAACAAAATCTGGTGTATCCTCCGCCTGCACAGCATGATTTTTTCCTTGTTTACGACTTTTTAGTTCGCTTTTGAAGCAGTCGGGTTTTTTGATTTTTTGAATTAAGTTTTTTTATATGTAACTTTTTAGTTAGTTTTTTTTTCGAATTAGATACATTTAGACATATAAGTGTTATATATTTTTGAAATCACCTCTTAAAACCGTTTATTTTGATACCCCACACGATGAGTTTGGAAGAAAAAAAATTGGGCCCCCACAATATGGCACCCAACATCCGCTATTTTTCTATTGTCTAATTTTAATGTAGCCTATGACACTCGCAGGGTTAAGACGAATCGTTTGACGTATGAACCATCAAAATCGGCCAACGCGTTTGGTCTCTGGAACGCCATATAGGAACAAACATACATACATACTTACATACATACCATACATAGGCTGATAAACACATTACTCTCCTTCGGCAGTCGGGTAAAAAAATAACCAAACTGATAGCTGTCTCCTTTTACATCATTTAAAATTATATAGTTTTCAACTATCTCGAAACGCTTCTCGTATTAACATACTCAAACACATTACTCTTAACAAGACCCAAATTGAACGTTCCCCACAAAATATCGAATCGGCGTGAAACGAAGATCTCAGTCACGATAATGTTCTCTCATTTTTACACCATCCCTTTAACTGAGCGGTTCTTTACGCTTGCTGAATTCCTAATGCTGTTCTCGCCATTTTTGTAAGTGCTAGAGTAGGTTTCAAGTCAGCGTTATGCGAAGACAGACTAGTCGGCTTTGAGAAATGTGCTCCAGTTTTACCCATATGGGTATAATGGGCTATTAAAATTGCGACGATGTGTGGGACTGGAAGTATTAGGGTGATATTTCAAGTTCTTCTTGCTGGATTAACGTTTGGGTGTGGCGTTCAAATGTTAAAACGTTTGGTTTTTTGTCGTAATCGTTTTGCTTAACTAATAATAACATGGCTGCCAACTGGACCCAATATATTTGAAGACTTTTCCAGTGACTCAAAAAGAAGAAAAAGATAAACAATGTTTTCTTTCAGTAGATTCTGTGGCTTTTTTCTGTGGAAAAAGTCAACGGCACACGATGTCGGATTTCTTAGTTTGTTTCGTACAATCAATTTTACTTACTTCTTTATTAACTCGTCTCTCTATAACATTAACATGGATTTTTAAAAATGTGTACAAAAGATATTCGTAGTTTCAACAAAAAGCAAAATCAATATCTCCCATTTTAATTTTAAATTCTACAAACTTTTTATTACTCGTTAAAGCCATCGCAATCTTATTTTTTAAAAAGCGAGGATGTATTTTTAAAACAGTAATAAATACGTATAATTTTTTTAATCAAAGCAGGTGAATCCATCCATAAATTTTTAATAACGTCATTGACAAAGAAAATGTTCGTTAAAAACCTGTAAAATACTTGCTCTGTGCACACCATACTGTAGTTACATCCTTGTTTTTAACCGACTTTTTTCATTGAGTTTTCAAAAGT
Organism: Orthosia gothica; assembly: GCA_949775005.1. Lineage (NCBI taxonomy): Eukaryota > Metazoa > Arthropoda > Insecta > Lepidoptera > Noctuidae > Orthosia > Orthosia gothica. Next base: position 2,287,315 of record OX459056.1, read on the forward strand.
TTCAGCCACCAAGTGCATTACGGAGACATCAAAGTAAAAGTTTTAATGAAACCTCCCACTTTTTAACTAATAGCAGAGTGTCGTATCATTAATGTAGTTTTAAAACTCATTTAGTTAATTCTTATCATGGTTTTTTTTTGTTGGAAAATGAAGGTAGTTGGAAAAATATTTTACGTTGAACGGAAAATAGTGAAGTGAATTTACTTCGAATACTTTTTGATGGCGATATTCATTTTTTTATGTTCGTGGCGGTAACCACTGCTCTGAGAAGAGCAGACAGAGTGACGTGGAAGCAGCTCATCAAGGTTGCTACCTTGTAAAAGCGTTCCAAGATGGGCACGACCTTCAGACATGAAGGCAACGATTAAGAAGTAAGTATATTCGTGATGAGCCAGCTATAGACCACAATCTCGCCTAATGGAATGAGAAGGCTGAGGTCTATGACGGAGGCAGTGAATCCAGATGATCACTAGTTCTTCTTGTTTTAAAAATTGACTGGTATAGGCTGTCCGAAAATACAGTCACTAGCAAAGATTCACATACTTTTACTGTACTCATAAATATTAATTATCGATCAAGGTCCAATTCGTTTATTGAACTAGCAATGGAAAGGGAAGTCGGTACCCTTTTTCTATTTGCCTATCCGACTGGCTTATAACTAAACATAGACACTTAGGTAGGTAGAACCGACCGAGACTACCTACTCCTTGTTAGAAGCGGGATAACGAGGCACCGACGGAAATTCTTATAGACGAGCCAGGCGGAAATTGGCGTGGTCCTCCGAGGAAATTAGCGTTTATTATGAAAATAATTGGCCTTGTTGAGCATAATAGTTGCATTATTGTCAATGAATTGCTATGTTGCGTTAATTGAATGTACATTATTTATTGGATTCTTTGAATCTCCTAAAAAAATATTAAGTAAAAGTTAGGTTAAGACGGGCTGGTGTCTGAAATTCCACGTCTAAGCACGTATTTTGCAGACACAATAAAAATTATATTCCATTATTCAGCGATGAATAACTATCCTTGTGACATATATTGTCAGTTAAGTTGTATTGTACTAGTTCGCGTTACTACTGTCAATTAAGGTCAAAACACTACCCCATTGTTATCAAAACCGTTTCTATTCAAAACTAAATGAATCAATAAAACAAACAATCACCAGGTTACACAATCATTAAAATTCGCCCGTTTATATCATAACAACAGGGTTACTCCCTCACAATAAATCATCCACACTTTTGCTTGCCAACTAAACTTTGCCCATTCCAAATTCAATTAAAGTTATGAACAAAACCATGAATAGAGCCTATTTGGTACAATCAAAGTAACCGTTTGTTCTCCTTTGATGGCTTTTACACGTGTATTGTACTTTGTGAGAAGGTTATTGGTTCAACCAAGTGGAAAAATACTTCTTTGTCTTCATTAGGCGTTTACTTTGTCTTGTTCCCAGTTTATTTCTATAGGACACCTTATTTATGTTGATAGTACCTAGATATAATTAAATGTTTCTGGTCTAATTCTTTGCCACTACCACGGCATTGCCGAACCAGTGCATAGGTCACTTTTATTGCTGGTTTTGGGGCACAGAGAGCACTAAATTAGGTAGTACATAGTCTAGTGAAATACAGACTAATTTGAATATGGCTCGTGGAAACTTGGTCTAAACAAATTATATTTTTGAGTATTAGGAAATTTTCGTTTTTTTTTTGCGTGTGGAAATGCTCATGCATACTGCTAACCACGGAGATATAGTGCAGTTATGTGGAACCCACTAAAACTCTACGGTGTCTCCTGTGCCACTTATCGTGGGAATACCACCACGCGTTAGCACTCATTCGTGAACCCGTCACGGCTATCTTTCACCGAACTCTCCTCTGGGGAGTACCCCTCATCACCGGTGCACAAGAACACATTGGACGCAGTGACCACACCAGATACCAAACCAGCACATGTGCGCCAGATGACCCCGTGTATGGCACCCTTGGTCCCTCTGAGACGGGTCAAGTCAATGGCCCCGCTTCCTACCAATTCGACGGTAGGGGATAGGGAGGGGATTTGAGTCTAATTGCTATATCTCATTTTCCATGAAGTACCTGAAAGTGCAATATGAGTGCACTCACACATCCCTGTCTATCTTTTGAGAAATACAGGCATGACGTGTAGCAATATGAAGTTCTATATCTACTCCACGTCTCCACCACACCAATAATGCACTACTAATCTCAAAAGCACCAAACATACACGACAACCCGACCCTAAGCCATCCTACGTATACCCCCACCTCTATACTAGGTCTACCTCTACCTACATACTATAGCTACTACCGTGCATTGTCAAGACCTTACGCCACGTCTCGATATTTAGGTCAAGTCGATCCGCCTCGCCTTAATAAAGTCGGCTTATTTAATAGACAATATTTGCTATGCAAGGAGGATTGTTGGGAGAACACCTGCTTTGGAATTAGAAAATGGCGGACGGGTAGAGGGAGTCTTTGAGGCTTATCTACTTTTATTGCAGGTGTATTTTCGTAGTAGGGAAAGGGAAGGGAGTGAATGAAAGCGTGACAGTTGAAGGGAGAAAGGAGGAAGAAAACGAGTTTCACTATCATCTCAAGTTTATTGTAAATACGACGATGAACAAGTTACTTGGGACAAATGTGGAAAAATGATGATGATGAGGATCTAGGATTCTAGGTACTATGGACAATTGGACACGACTATTTTAACGACACACACGACTTTTACTATGGACCTTTGAGTCTGCAATAAAATTTTTTTTTTTTTTTTTTTTTTTTTTTTTTTTTTGTCAGGCGTCATCGAAGCGCGTTCTGTCTCTGTTGCGTTTTCATCACGTTTTTGTTGCGTTATAAGTGCATTGCCGGAAAGGGCTCTAAGATTTTTGCTACCACGGACCATTATGCATGACTTAATAATCGTGACAATCTAAGAAGTGCGATGACGTTTCTCATTTTACATGCCGCGATAACTTTGTACAACACTGATCAATGTGACAAATCAGTGACAATCCTGATTAATTACTAAGTTAATCATAGACTTTAATAACGAGTATCATTCGTAAGCATGAAGTTTAATTGTCATTTTGTATTTTTATAGGTGTCAAATCCAACTTCTTAAGCGTGTCACGACTAGGTAAATTATTTGAGATTTGAAACTCCGTGTTAGAAACTAATTAAAAGTTTTGACACAAGAGGCACGACATAAATAGACGTGACGCAAATGACATAAATATACAATAGAAAATAAAAGGAAAGGTCTTTATTTATTTTTTAGAAGACTGTGAATATATTTGTATTGTATAAACTCACTTCATCATCATCATCATTTCAGCCGAAAGACGTCCACTGCTGGACATAGGCGTCCCCCAGGCGTCGCCACATTGACCGATCCCGTTCGTTTCGCATCCAGCGCATTCCTGCAACCTTAACCAGGTCATCGGACCACCTAGTGGGAGGCATTCCAACGCATCGTCTTCCGGTTCGCGGTCGCCATTCCAAGATGGTTGAGCTGAGTGCTGCCAATCCATGCGTTATGTTCGTGAACGGGCGCCATCAGTTGGGATGGGTCATAACTTGGTGGTCTCGGCCTGTTTTTAATTAATTATTGTATTTTGATGTAGTTTATTTGACTCTAGACGCTTTTACGTGCCCGTCTTTTTACATCGTTCTCACATATATGTGATTTTCCAAGAAAAATTATGTTACCAAATACTTTTAATCTAAACTTAATGATGGAAAAGAGTATCCGTAGAGTTTCTTACACATTCTTCTCATTTCTTCGCACTGTGTAAATAGATTCATTTTTTTTTTTGTTTGACAATTTAAAAGTACCTTTAAGGTTTTTTGAATTAAAATATTTTAATTTTCTCCAGACAAGACTAAAGGTAGTTCATTAATTTTAAAAGAATATTATATTCGATGATGTAGACTTTGTTACAGTTGGAACTCTGCCTAACCCTTAGACGAATATAGGAGTGTAGACTTTGATCCTCTAAAAAAAAAAACAACTATGCATATGCCTTATTTGAATATTTGTTAATAAAAAACCATTTCTCAATTCTATAATATGTAGGCAATACAAAGTTTAAAGACATTTAGAATTTGGGTCATTAGTATGTCGGCATTTGTAAGCTTTGGCACATATTAAACGTAATAATATATTACTGCCAAATTCGCCGAACCCCACTTGAAATGGAGGCAATCTACCTCTAGCCGTACTTCCTCCACTCAGCAATATACAGGGTACAAACCATATTAATATTATTTACGCTTTTCTTTAAAACCTTCTGTTAATTTAATACGGATTCTCTGAATATCTACCACAGGATAAATAAATAAATTTGATGAAATTGAAACGTAATTTAAATAGTGATTGTTTTGTTTTGGTAGGTCATCCGTCCTATTTGCATTTTTTGTAGGATTCAAGTGTGTAACTTGTCTTGAGTATGTGTGCGTGAGTCAAATATTGCAACAGAATTTTAAAACAGTTATCAACAACCCATTGAGCTGATATTTTGCATAAGTACACATTTGGTTTGGATTTCAACGTACATTATGGTAGAAAGCTTGTTTAAAAAAAAGTGTTTTATTAACCCCCGCCGGAAAAAGAGGGGTGTTATAAGTTTCACGTGTGTTGCTGTGTATCTGTGTGTCTGTCTGTGGCATCAACGCCTAAACGGATGAACCAACTTTAATTTAGTTTTTTTTGTTTGAAAGGTGATTTTGTCGAGAGTTTGAATAAAATCGGTTCAGTCGTTCAAAAGTTATGGGCGTTTACTGTTTGAATCGGGGTGTTTTCGCAAGATAAAAGAGTCGGGGTTTTTTTACATTTTGAAATTTTACTTGTAATTTATTATATATTGGAACTGAATCATTTTCTGGGAGGAATTATAAAATTAAATTCTTTCCCGTGTCACGTTTAACCTTTCAGACCTCCGAACTGCTATTTCAAGATACAATATTTCACGAACTCAAAGCAAAATAAACAGTACTAAAAACATGAAAACGAACAGAACTTTGAGAACATAAAAGGAAAAAGTTTACAACCAGAATCTTTTCGCAACGACCGAGGAGCAGTAAAAGAAAAATCGTTTCAATAAAAAAATAATTTATATTCAATGAAAAAAGGAATCTTTGTAGGCGCAATAAAGTTGAATAAATTATAATAATAGTGAATGCTACGGCTTTTGGCAGAAACTCTGCTTATGTTTATAATAGTCGTAAAAACTGTGTGCTTTTTGGCGACGGACTAAGGAAAGTTTTTGCTTCACAATCCAAGAAAATGTTCCAATATTTTCTTGTAAAAACGTAGCATATATATAAATCAACTAATAATGTTCCACTTTCGGGATATAGGCCTCCTCTCTTTGGGCTGTAATTTACCACGTGGGCTCCGTGCGCGTTGGTAGATGTCACATATCTCCAATTTTTAGGGTTCCGTACCTCAAAGGTAAAAAAGGAACCTTTATAAGAACCCTCTCTTGTAGGTCTATCCGTCTGTCCGTGTTTCACCACCAATTTTCTCAGAAACGGGTGAACCTAGCAAGTTGAAATTTATGCCAGATACTGAGTTCTATAGTTTCTATTAGGTGTATAAAAAAGGTCCTTAGTCAACACGATAAAAAGATATAGGTAAATTTTGATTTTCGCGAAAACTTGTAAGTACCAAAATTTACCGTAATTTTCAACTATTTTTCCAAATTTTCCCTTTAATTGTGCTGTAAGACCTTGGTTTTTGCCAAATTTCGTGATATATATTATAAAGGAAAAATTCCAAAAATCTTAAAATTGTTGAAAATTTATACATAGTTGACGCCACCCTGGGGTACGGAACCCATCGTGCGTGAGTCCGACTCGCACTTGGCTGGTTTTTTTAGTTTTAGAACATTTACTCACGATATTTTCCATTACCGGTTTGAGAATAGTATTGACATGATAAATTATACAAAGTATTACCTAAAACGTTAAGATTGCAAATATTAGGTCTGCATATTTTAAACTGCTGTGCGATTAAATCAAGAACAATGCCTTAATCGTAAAGTTTTAGTCGTCTAATGACTTTATTGAACGACGTTCAAGTTAAAGTTATTATGGTCCCACCCAATGCTATTCCTAATTTTAATTTTACGACATCGTAGAAGGATTAGTTTCATATTGAAACAATTCAAATAGGCTAAAATTATATCTTCTAAGCAAAATGTAGTTACTTTTAGTATACGCTATATTATCCTACATTGCAATATGAGGTCCTAGACAAATGACCTTCCATCATCGAAATCTAATATAATAATATGTCAAAAGTATATGGAAATGTCAAACACTGTCACGTGTTCAATGCCTATAAGGCATTTTTACCATCGCCAAATACACTGGTCAAGGCACTAAGCAAAGAGTCCTTCTATCAGCGATAGTTACTGCCAAATGAAATGTCAAAATATAAGGCACTAGCTGTTGTCCGCGGCTTCGCTCTCGTGGACCACCCCACAGGACCCGTTTTCAGGATAAAAAATAGCTTATGTCACTCAGGAATAATGTAGCTATCTAATGGTGAAATAATTTTTCAAATCGGTCCAGTAGTTTCGGAGCCTATTCGGTACAAACAAACAAACAAAAAAATCTTTCCTCTTTATAATATTGGATGGAATAGATTTTGAACACGTGGCATTTCGATGCGCTTGGCCATTTCATATATATTTTTAACCGATTTACCAAAAAAGAGGAGGTTCTATGTTCGATTTTATGATTGTTTTTTTTTATGTATGTTCACCGAAATCTCCGTCATTCGTGGACCGATTATGAAAAAATTTTTTTTTTTTTGAGAGAGTACCTTTTGAAATAGGTCCCATTTTAATTTGCTAAAGATCTGATGAAGGAATACGGATATATACACCAGAACTCTCAAATAAAACACTCAGAAAAATACCCACTATAGTATTTTTTTGTAAAAATGTTTTTATGTTTTTCACTTTTTAGTTGTACCTCCCTAATAGGCAAGTAGTTAAGTAAGATACCTATAATGCCAGAATAGATTACCCGAATATAATGGAACAACATAACCGGTAAAATGAGAGTGTACCAATGTGAACTGTACACATCTGCTTACCCCTTTAGAGCGTTCTGGCGTGATGTTATGTTATGAAATGGTATAAACAATAAACATACATGCGTTTGCAGCAATCCCAAGAGAATTGCCGTTATTTATTGATGAGTCTCATCTTCATCAAATCTTCACCAAATTAAATGGGACCAATTTCGGAACATACTATTTCAAACAAAAAAGATTTTTCAAAATCGGTCCAAAATTGACGGAGATATCGGTGAACATACATAAAAAAGAACAAACACAAAGTCGAACATTTTTGGTAAGTCGTAAGTATTACAATCACTTTTGTTGAAAGACACACACGAGACACTTTCGTTGAAAGAACAACACTTGTCTAAAGAAACCTTTTGAGACTATATTGTAGAAATAACTTTCCAGATATTTCAACAACACTATTAGTGACGAAAATTGTTTAGCATAATTCAATGAAAATCTAAATTCCTAAAGACTTTAGTCGCTCGTCTGCCTTAGGCCCAGAAACCGTCTTCAAAATAATTTAGATGAAAACCAGGAATGTCCTGAATTGAAAAGTTATGGCGATTATGCCCAGAAATTGACGAACACTATTCTGGAATTCCTAGAATTGGTCCCTAAATTCAGGAATATTTTCAGCTAACTGAAATGAAGTTACGGATAAAGAATTTTGAACTTTCGGCTTAACATAGAGGGTTGAAAATCCAGTACGCGGTTAAAAAAAGACGTCCGTGCGAATAGCCGTCAAGAGAAACATTGGAGCTCACTTTTTATTTTTGGAATTATACTTTATATCCTGAACCAAAAAGGTACAATATTAATATTTTTCTGTTGGGTAAAAAAACGTTCGTACGAACAGCCGTCGAGAGCAACATTGCAGCTCATTTTTAGGGTTCCGTAGCCAAATGGCAAAAAACGGAACCCTTATAGATTCATCATGTCTGTCTGTATGTCTGTCGGTCCGTCCGTATTTCACAGCCATTTTTTTCCGAAACTATAAGAACTATGCTGTTGAAACTTGGTAAGTAGATGTATTCTGTGTACCGCATTAAGATTTTCACACAAAAATATAAAAAAAACAAAAAAAATGGGGGTTCTTGTAACTGAAACTAATATTTTCTTTTCATCAAACCCATTCGTGTGGTTTATTCCCATCGGCCACCCCCCAGTTGCCACCCCGGTGGCCGATGGGAATGATTTAGTGAAATTTCCTACCTTCCTTTATTCCCATCTGCCACCGGGGTGGCGGATGGCACTAACTAGTGGCGTTTGCCACCCCGGTGGTCGATGGGACTTATTTAGTGAAATCTTCCACCTACCTTTATTCCCATCTGCCACCGGGGTGGTGGGCGATTCTCATGACATTTGTCACATAAAAGTGAATGTTGATGCTGTGACCGGTTAACTTTGTTACTTGGATCCAACTAAAGGTGCTGGCCCTGATAACTTAATAATATCATCTAAATTTCTAACTAAATGCGCGCCTTGCATTGCCGTACCTATTTCAATTTTGGTTTTTGGAAGTCTGACTCAAGGTGTTGTCCCCATATTATAGAATACTGTTTATATTTCACCCGCACAAAAGAAAAAAAAAATAAAAAAATGTTGATGATTTAAAATTCGATTCCATTTTTTTACAAAAAATAGTCAAATATGAACCTTGAAAACTTTCTTGATATTTTTTCTATTCACCCCGTTTTACGGTCATGAGAATCAACCACCCCACTAAACTTATGAAGGTGGCAGATGGGAATAAATCGGCAAACGCCACTAGTTAGTGCCATCCGCCACCCCGGTGGCAGATGGGAATAAAGGAAGGTAGGAAATTTCACTAAATCATTCCCATCGGCCACCGGGGTGGCAACTTGGGGGTGGCCGATGGGAATAAACCATTCGTGTCGGGTATTTATGGATAGGTCTTCAAAAATGATATTGAGTTTTCTCATATAATTTTTTTCTAAACTGAATAGTTTGCGCGAGAGACACTTCCAAAGTGGTAAAATGTGTGTAAAAACTTCTAAAATAAGAGATTGATAACACTAAAAAAAATATATGATGTACATTACCATGTAAACTTCCACCGAAAATTGGTTTGAACGAGATCTAGTGAGTAGTTTTTTTTAATACGTCATAAATCATAAACCGCAATTTACCAAGTACGGAACCCTTCGTGCGCGAGTCCGACTCGCACTTGGCCGATTTTTTTCTTTAGATTTATACTTTATATCCTGAACCAATAAGGTACAATATTAGTATTTTAATTGTGGGTAAAAAAACGTCCGTACGAACAGCCATCGAGAGGAATTTTTTTTCATCGAGAGCTCATTTTATTCTTATCCTGAACCAAAAAGGTACAATATTAGTATTTTACTTTTTGGTAAAATAATAAGGCAGTTTTAAAACAAGTCAAGTTTTATCTAAAAATCAAAGTTTGTATATTATTTTATCCGAGTTTCCTGATCAGTTGGTAAGAATAAAAATTGTAATCTGTAGCACGTGAATGGCGTCGAGTATTTATTTAGTTTATTTTTATGATTTTTCATTGGGTTTTCTCGGATATACTATGATTATGCTAAGGATTGGAATACCCTGCCGTAGCCTTTGTTTCCTGATAGCTACAACCTTGGAGTCTTTAAGTCAATGAGTGAATAGGTTACTTCTAGGCAACCGACCACACCGTTTGGTCTCGCCTGATGAGGCGAGAGTGTGTTCAAACGCGAGCCTACAGAAAAACAAAAAAAATGCAGCGGTATAAATACATCTTAGTATGTAAGCACTAACATAGGTTATAAGTTTTTATATTGTTACTAACACCCTTTAAGTGTATTATATTTTTGTTTTGTGAGTGGACCTTTTGTTGTCTGAATAAATAAATAAATTATTATTATTAATTATTAAATATCAAAAAATATTATTTTTGATGTCAAAACAGTTACAGCTACACAAATATTGATTGAATAAGACTGGGGCTTACAAAATTAATATTAAACTAGTCTACGCTCCATAGTGTTTAAATAATAAAGATACGGCCGTCTGAACAAATATAGGTACTCATTTACTATACAAGAAACACGGCATTTTTAATGTTTCGCGCACAGGATCACTCACAAAGATGCATCTGTGTGATGAGTTCGTTACGACCTGATATCACCTATGTTTGCTCATATTGTGGCGATAGAAAAACGCACAATCTGCCTTATCCTTACTTTATAAGTCAATTTCAAACTCTTTAATCTTTGTCCATATCAACAAGTCTAGCCAACAATCTTTAGCGGGATTAAAGTAGTAATGTAACTTAGTAACTAGACTCTCTGAGATAGGATCAAAGAGTAAAAACTGGAGCCAAAAGAGCCTAACAAGAAAACTAACAAATTATCCACAAGGACACAAAAGTTACAGTAACAAAAATATAGTCCATTACTCGCTCAGCTTTGACGAGATATTGTGAGCTTTACGAAATTCTATACAAACAAAACGGAATAACCTCTATGGCGAAATCCTTATAAATCTGAGTACGTGGTCGAACCTCCTTTGTAGTGCCCGTGTGGGTTGGCAAAGGTCCCTGGCTATTTGTTTTACATTATCAACCTGGACCCTCTGCTTCAATAGACCGCTGTATTAAATGAATAAAAGATACGTTGTATAAAATATATCGTCGAATGGTTCAAAGTAAGTCGTTTTAAATAGGGATATTACTTGTACTACCTTTTATAGATGTTTTAGGAGTGTGGTAAATGTGAATGTTTATTTGGCATTTTAAGGTCGGATGGGGTGATTTGACCGTTTAGTGTTTTGATTAATTAATTCATACAACGTAATAATAGGCTTGTATTCTCAGAAGTAGTAGACGCAAGTGAGTATATCATCCACGTTATTACCAAGTACGTATGTTAACAATAACATGAATATGCGAATGTTATGTACAGGGGTCCGAATAGGTAGAGTATATATAACTAAACTTGGGTTGTTGGGCATAGAAAGTAGCACAGAGTGGATAGCACCTCTTTTGAATTACGGTAAAATGATCGTGGCGTATTAATCCCGGGCTTTATTAATGACGATATTTGGTAACTAGTTACAGTTACGAAGCATATTTTTTATTATAGTTTAATATTTAAATTGTGCCAAATTTAAAGGTTAGGTTTCATGTACCAGACTCTTTGTTAACAAAATATCCAAAATTCAATAAAATCTTCTTATTATCTTTGCCCACGATTATTATTACTTCTTTTTTATAAATCCAGAATTTCAGAGTCGGGGAATATACCCTATGATACTTCCTTTGCTCAAGTTTAAGTTAATTATAGTCAACCTATTTCGATCCCTAGTTATATTTTTTTTTAATTATAGAAAAATAACCAATCAACAATTAAAAACCAACAGTAATCAACTCTGAATTAATTGAAACCTACAGCAAATGAGCTCAGGGTTTCGAATACACGACGACGATACGAAATCTGCATTTCAGCTATCCCAGCGCGGCTTTAGGCCGGTGTACAAACACCAGGCGAACACATTAACAGCAAACGAGGAAATCCCCAGCCATTTTGAACTCAGGTGATACTCTGCAGTGTAGCTGTAAGTCTGCAGAATAGCTTAATGCGGTATCGATTCTAGAGGGAGCGATATCTTTGCTTTTCATTTAGTTTCTATGTATGTTCACTGAGATGTTCTTAGCATGTGATATTCTATGTATTATGTACTTATGCTAAAAGCACAAGACTTGCACGTAATTCTCCTAATTTCAACTTATTATCAACATGGGGAGCCATAATCGTTATAGCTGCTGTCAAAACATATTGTAGCAAGCATTAATAATTTAAGGGCGATTGACGCCGCTCTCAAGATCTATTTACATAAAATCAATAACCGAAGCAATGTAAATTGGACATAAGAGCGTTGGTAAACTGTTATCGCTAACGAGGTAAAAATATAGTAATGGGTGTTAAAATATATTGGCTTAATACTTTTTGCATTGATTCGTTATAACCAGTAAACCCGGCTTCTGGAGGAATCAATGTACTTTTGTATGCATCTCCATCATCTCATGTATCAAAAATATAAATGTTTTAATCTAATTCTAGCATAAGAAGATGTGTATGCCGATCCCAAGTTACAAGGAACAAGGGAAGGAAGAATCAGATGATGATAAATAATAATATAGTACCTACTTTTTAAAACCACAAAATCAACTCAGAACCTCTAAGAAGTACGGCCGAAAGAAAATCTTTTATATTACTCGTATAATGAAAAATATAGTGTTTAATATTTTATTTCAGTACTGTGTAGTCATGAAATAAAATATTTATATAAAGTCAGCAATATTGTTAGTCTAGGATTTAGCTTCTGGCGCTTTTTAAATATCTAGGTAAAAATTTTTAGCCCGATAACTTAAATATAACTGAAAGATACCTATATATATATATACCTAAGTATAACTCGGCGCGTTAAGTTATTACAACGCATTTAGTGGTGATAGATGGGCCATCAATCGCCATTCGCCTGGGAGCGTAGGCACCGTAATAATCAATTTCGTTTAGTGATTGATTGACGAACTCTTTTCGATGTTTTTCACCTACTTAAAATAAGGAGTTATGGTAAAAGGTTTATTTTATACAACGGTCACTTCAGTAATAAATCAAATAGCCTTTAATTTTATTGGCATACGTTTGAAAGTTCGACATTCTTCAAATTAACATAAATATAAACGATTTGGGATAGCCGACTCTCTATAACTCATGAAATGTAATAATATATACCTATACCTATTTCTGTAAACAAACAACTGACTACATCACGATTTAAGTCTGTAGTCCACCATTTTGTTTTCCTATGACGTCATAGAAAATGTCTGAATGGCCTACACTTCTACAGGCAGTAGATGACCTAACAAGCTGAGTTCTTATACATAGGCAGCCTGAAAGATCTGAAAAATCAAGACCTTAGGCAATCACCTAGCGCGCGTCACTGCTTAATATGCACCGAATCCGCGCATGAAGCATTGCGTAAACTGCACGATTGCAGTTTTACTGATTTAGCAATAAGTTTATTTTATAGAACAACTAGCTGACCCGGCAAACTTTGTTTTACCATAAAAACACCAAACATTTTACACTACCTGCCCTACACTACCCTACCCTACCCGACCCTACACTACCCTACCCTACACTACCCTACCCTACACTACCCTACACTACCCTACACTACCCTACACTACCCTACACTACCCTACACTACCCTACACTACCCTACACTACCCTACACTACCCTACACTACCCTACACTACCCTACACTACCCTACACTACCCTACACTACCCTACACTACCCTACACTACCCTACACTACCCTACACTACCCTACACTACCCTACACTACCCTACACTACCCTACACTACCCTACACTACCCTACACTACCCTACACTACCCTACACTACCCTACACTACCCTACACTACCCTACACTACCCTACACTACCCTACACTACCCTACACTACCCTACACTACCCTACACTACCCTACACTACCCTACACTACCCTACACTACCCTACACTACCCTACACTACCCTACACTACCCTACACTACCCAACACTACGATACACTACCCTACACTACCCTACACTACCCTACACTACCCTACACTACCCTACACTACCCTAAACTACCCTACACTACCCTACACTGCCCTACACTACCCTATACTACCCTACACTACCCTACACTACCCTACACTACCCTACACTACCCTCCACTACCCAACACTACCCTACACTACCCTACACTACCCTACACTACCCTACACTACACTACCTTCCCTACCCTACGCTACACTACCCTACCCTACACTACCCTACCCTACACTACCCTACCCTACACTACCCTACCCTACACTACCCTACCCTACACTACCCTACCCTATCCTACACTACCCAACCCTACACTACCCAACCCTACACTACCCTACCCTATACTACCCTACCCTACACTACCCTACCCTACACCAAGCAAAAATAGCTTATACAATAGCAATAAAGCTCAAATTTACTCTACGTTTTAGTTAGAAAACTTTTGTATTGGAAAAAGAAAAGGGCTGTTTTTATTTTTTTCCCGGCAATTATTAGAATTTTTCTCCCCGTAAAAACCATCTTTGAACTTCAACGAACATTTAAAAAAAAGAATTGGCCAAATTGGTCCAGGCGTTGTTGAGTTATGCGCTTACCAACACATTTTGCGATTCATTTTTATATTATAGATATTGTAATCTTCATGTTAGTCTTGCAGTTGAAATCATACAGTAAACAAGCCCAAACATAACTTCCTTTTCTTAAAAATAAAAGAAAAGAAAGAAAGAAAACTATTAATATGTGACCCGCACAGGAGACACGAGAAATATGCATAAAATAAAACAATAAAAAAAAACCGGCCAAGTGCGAGTCTGACTCGCGCACGAAGGGTTCCGTACCATTATCATAAAAAACGGCAAAAAAATCACGTTTGTTGTATGGGAGCCCCACTCAAATATTTATTTTATTCTGTTTTTAGTATTTGTGGTTATAGCGGCAACAGAAATACATCTTCTGTGAAAATTTCAACTGTCTAGCTATCACAGTTCATGAGATACAGCCTGGTGACAGACAGACAGACAGACGGACCGCGGAGTCTCAGCAATAGGGTCCCGTTTTTACCCTTTGGGTACGGAACCCTAAAAATTAAAACCCCGTGCGAGACCAAAAAGGCTCCTATCCCAGCATGTGCAGAGATATCCAAAAATGAAAATAACGCTTCGCTGATATTCTGATAGGACCCACTGTTAATGCCACGGACACACTTACGGGTCCATTATTTATAAAAAAGTTATTCACTGTCCTTTCTCCAATACGTAGAGTAAGGCTTGTGAAGTGAAATATATTGATTTCCACCTGTCTTCAAAATAACACCCCAATAAGGGTGACTGTACTAAGAAATACCAACCCCAAAATAAATCAAGTACACAGACAGACGTGTAAACATTACCACCCTTGACATAAGTTGTTTGAACATGTCCCCCTAGCCGCTTCAATTAATTTACACCATGACTAAGAAATTCTCCTCCACCTGTGTTTAAACACAATTCGATCGTTGAACTTAGCAGCGCATTCGAGCAAGAACTATTTAACGTGGTGTGAAAAGCAATTGCTCTAAACGTTTCACATTAGTCCCTCGCACTTCGCATTGTGAAGCCACTTTCAGCAAAATTAAATACTACAAGAACTCATTCGGTTAACACTTAGCACGCATTTAATTAATGAAACTGCAGAGTTTAAGCCGCGCTGCAGAGTTTATCGTAAGTGGGGAATTGTTTAATTAAACACTTTTGTGTGTGATTTTATTGTGTACAGTCACATACAAAAGAAAAGCGTAAGCTAAAAAGTTGGGCAATTTTCACGTAATTTTTCTAAAAAGTGGGTACGTATAAATTTTACCTTTGCTAAATATTATTTTCATTCTTGAATATGTATAGCAGTACAGCAATCAATGAGTCTTGTGCATGCTACCAGTAAAATATTTCATAAATGTGCCTAACTATTTCATTCTTTGAAGGTTTAATAATTTTATTATAATAATATTAATCAACATTGGTCTTATGAAGCTCACCTTGTTTAATTTAGGTATTAAAACAATGTTTACCAAATTAATATAAATACCTACGCAGATCTTGAGACGAGTATCTACAAATTTAATCCTATACATTCCGGAAAATTCCGGTGAATATTTAGACAGTCGCAGACGACATTGCGGCCCTTTGGGGAGTCTAGCGAGGGGTTTGTTATAGTTGGTTAAGAGGAATGGACGGAGCGTTCCGTACCCGGCTTTGAATTAATACGGATAGAAAAGTGTGAGAGAGATAAAGCGATGCTTGCCGTCAGTATTTTGCCTTTGCTTTTCACCTTAATTGCGTAACACACTTTTTATCACAAACGAAAGATATTCCTGTTTCTTGTTTTAAATGTATTTTTAACAATTTGCCTGCACGACAGCGAAAAACCTTTAAATTGTCAAATGTAAAGGAAATGAAAGGCATTATTATGACTTGTGAACTTGTGTGTTAAGCAATTACCCAGCTGGTTAGTTCACATCATAAGTTTATAGTATCACCTTCGTCAAAGAAAAGGTGTTGACCGCAGAATCACTCTGTCTCGTTCTAAAAAGCAGTAATTTTTTAACGCTCAGTCCATTCCTCTAACTCTACGGTTGTTACAAGGGTAGTGAAGATTTTTTGTCGTCTCAACGTTCCCTCACGCACACTTAAGGCACCCCCTGTTTATCTAGAGCTTCAACGTTTCGCTGCACGGTATACGAGTAGGTACCTACACTGATTTCACTTGCTAATTCAATTCGACCTTTTTCAGACTTACTTAGTCAATTCCTTTGGAGATAGACGATGTTCTTTGATAATCTCGAAAGAAGTTATGTAAACTGCTTATTTGATTTAAGTTTGGTAATTTGGAGATTTCGGTATTTCGGATCGCGAGAGATAGGACCTAGTATTGTAGAAGTGCCCGTTGCTAAGGATTTCGTTTTCAAATAAGTTATAGTAGTAACTGAATTACAGGTCATCATAAAAGGTACGCAACATTTCTGTTTTAATATAGGTATGGGTGGTTTTTAATCAAATCGTATTTAATAAATTACTATTTGGTTGGTTTCGACAAATGATCATTGAGCATCGCGGACGTCGGTTTCTAGGACTACCTACAGGTCATCATGAAAGGTACGCAACATTCATCTGTTTTAATATAGGTATGGGTGGTTTTTAATCAAATCGTATTTAATAAATTACTATTTGGTTGGTTTCGACAAATGATCATTGAGCATCGCGGACGTCGGTTTCTAGGACTACCTACAGGTCATCATGAAAGGTACGCAACATTCATCTGTTTTAATATAGGTATGGGTGGTTTTTAATCAAATCGTATTTAATAAATTACTCTTTGGTTGGTTTCGACGAATGATCATTGAGCATCGCGGACGTCGGGTTCTAGGTCTACCTACATTTAATATGTTTTATTTATAAATTTGTATTATTAAGTATGTGTAATACTTTGACCCACCCACCTTCAGTGTTTTATTATATTTTGTTTGTTATTTTATTATATAAGTACCGTTTCCGTAAGTGTGTCCGTGGCATCAACAGTGGGCCCACTGTCAGAATATCAGCGCAGCGTTATTACCTTTTTTTGAATATCGCTGCACATGCTGAGATAGAAGCCTTTTTGGTCTCGCACAGGGTTTTTATTTTATTATTGTTTAATTGTATGCTTATTTCTCGTGTCGCCTGTGCGGGTCACAAATAAATATTTTTCCTTCTTTCTAAATCATTAATGCTGTTATGTTCATCAATAACTCTACTTATGCAATACAGTGAAACAATATCAAATGCCAGGTGAACGACGATCAATACATTTTCTATTATGCCTCATTGTCTGACAGTTAAGTTGTTAAGGTCTACACAAAATCATATTTATTATTATATCATCACGCCAGTATTCCCCGAAATATTAGGCAGGGATTCACTCATAATACATCCACAAATTATGTATTTAATTACTCACTACATTGTCTTCTACTTCGCATCGCTGCTTAAAAAAAAATATAAATCAAGTGTACAATTGGGGGGTCTTATCTTATCTTATTATTGTTCAATGTTAAAGTTCACAATTATCCCTACATTGCCAACTCCTTATGTGCACGATAGGTATACTATATCATCCCCACGAACTCCCCATTTCTCTTAATTAACTTTAATACCGACCGTAAGTCGTTTACGATACACCAGGGACCTCGCTCTTAGAACAACTAAGATATACAACTAAACTAGGAAGTAAAGAAAAACAACGTCTATTTAATGTTTAAGTAACATCTTAGTGTTTTTGTCAAAATAGGCATTTATTCCCACACTCGTTAGCGTCAGACAAGAACTGTCTACTGATTGATGTGTACAGGGTGAAATTAAATTGACCAGCAAGACCAAGCAAACGTGTTAGCTACCGATATTAAAAGGAAACAAATCAACAAAATTTACTCAATCAATTCAATTAGAAAAATACATTATCAACGATCTTTGACCCCATGTCTCGAAAGTCTTCGCGGTAAGTGCTAACGCGTGCCCGAGTTCTCGCCATAAGCGGCACAGGAGTACACCGTGGAGTTTTAGTGGGTTGTAGTCCCACATAACTGCTCTATCTCCCCGTGGTAGTGCAGTATGCATGAGCTTTTCAAAAGGCAAAAAAAAAGTCTCGTTCCCTGCTGGGACACAGGCTTCCTCTCGGTTAGAAGGGATGGCTACGCGGGCCCAGAGCGTGTGGCATATGTCTAGAATTTTTGGTTTTACGACATGCCCATGACATGTTTTTTTGGGTTCTATAATTATTATATGTTATTATAGACTGAATATATCGAGTTTTGGGCACACCCATGGGTTTTTAAAGGGACTAAGGGAAGATTGAGGGGGACTATGTCTTTTTGTCTGCTAATAATGACCAGTGCTGGTCACACTGGTCTCCAACTACCAACGTTTGGAAGTTTTATTCATCAGCCATCGTTGCAGTTCATATGTTGTTATGTCTAAAGTAAACGGCCTCGAGGCAGAGCGGTTGATCTTTATAACTGTTTCGTTCGTTTATTTAGGGCATTTTTTAATTTCAGTCTATCAAAGATATAATTAAAAATAAACATGTTATCATCCTTACACGTGGAAACAAAAGGATGTGGAATGATTTGAGTTATCTATTTGGATAATCGCACTGAGCATTCTGGAAGTTGCATGCTTTTTCTGGTAACAATTTCCGAAAGTTTATTAATTCACTTATACGACTCGCAAACAAACAAAAGAAGATTCGAGATGTTTAGATTTGACTAATCGTGCTATAGATTGTTCAACTCAATTTTGCTCGCAGCGCCATGTGTGCGTGCGCTTGTAATTATACAGCTTTCATTTGTGTGGCAGTAGTCGTCCGAGCAAACAAGGTTACCCACACATAGAGCCGCGCGCAAAGATGAGTTGAACAATCTATAAAGATTTCATGTAAGTCCCAAATTCTTGCTCCTTTTGAAAAAGGCTCTCGAGTCGAGAACATTAATGTCTATTGATAGTGACGCTGAGTTGAGGTTGAGTCGTGTGGAGCAAGTGACAAAAAAATATCGATAATATTGGAGTATAGTAATATCAGCAATGTATCTAGAAACTTGTACTCAAGCTCATAAACCACAAAGAACACTCAAAAACATCGACCAACACTTTCATTACAAATCAATAAACGCTACCCCAGTCTTGAGACAGCAAAAACGACGACATCACCCACGTTCCCCACTCAGCCCCAACTAAGATAAATGTGTGGGGCTCCCGTCCTCAAACTATTGTGCCTCTATCTCACAAATGGCCGATTTTAGTTTTTTTTATATCGGCGTTTTCAGCAAAAAAATCTCTATCAATCTGTCTAAGTAATATTTTTTTTTGGAATTAATAGATTCCAGATAAAAATAACAACGCCCGCAAATTGCTACGTTACGAAACGTACGTTACGTTGCTATGTTTACAAACCTAAAAATGTGCCTATTCGAACGGTTTTTTTTTCTTTCAATTTACATCTACAATGAGAGCAGAGGTGGTCCAATGGTAACGGCCCCGACTTAAGTGTCGTAGGTCGTGGGTTCGAACCCAGACAGGGCGCTTTACTTTATGTAAATTATTTCATCACCACTGCTCTAAAAACGGTCAAGGAAAACATCGTGAGGAAACCGGCATGTCTTATTACAAAAATTCGAAGACATGTGATATCCACCAACCCGCACAGGGCATGGGCCGTAATACATCCGCGTGGTGGATTACGGCCCATGCCCTCTCTATGTGAGGAGGCCTGTGTCTCAGCAGTGGCCACATTATATTATTATTATTTATTTATTTCAGATGTGATATCCATATTTTGTTAGAACATACAAATACTTATAAACTATGTTAGTCACTTAAAATTATATACACATACAATACATACACAACATGTCAAAATCTAATTTAAATTAAATTCAAAATTAATGTCAATAAAATAAAACAAAATGTCAAAAAAAAAGACTGTGTTCAGAAGAGCTCAAATTGCAAATTTATAAAATATATTACTTCTTGACATGTAATCGAACACAATGCCACAATATTGGGCAGTCTGTTCGGCCCGCTACAACGCTGAGAATGCTGTTGCCACTGCCGCGGACACGAGTTAGCAGCGAGGCGGCTCTTTTTCTAAGGATGGCATGAAAGCCATCGACATGTGCGTCTGCAAACATGCCCGATGCGCTACAGTGCCGCGGCAGCCGCATCAGCATCCTAAAAGCGTTATTATACTGAACTCGCACATTATAAGGCTGATAATGATTTCAATGAAATGCCAACTACAATTAGCCTCTCTTCGAAAGTGTGCAACTTTCGCATATGGTTTGATCTAATCTTACTTCTTACTAATATTATAAATGCGAAAATTTGGATGGATGTATGTTTGTTACTCAATCACGCCAGAAAGGGTGAACGGATCTGGATGAAATTGGCACAGAGATAGACTATAGTCTAAAATAGCAAATAGACTACTTTTCATCCTGGTATAATATTCTCTTGGGATAAGAAAACACTTTTCACGTGGACAAAGCCGCTAGCAGAAGCTAATAATTGATAAACAACACCAATTTTTATAATACTGCAGTTTTTTGTTGTTTGTCTGTAATTTAAAATATGATTTTGTCAGATAGTGGCACTATGGCTTGAGGACGGGAAGGGGGTGTACCACCATTCGCATACAAAAGTTGGGGTGGAAACTTTGTGATCACAGCCCATAGCCCTGGGCAAGACTGGCTGTCTTCCGCTCTACTAAATACATTCGTCTTTGATGTGAATTTCTGGCAAATATCAGTGTAAATACAACTGGTAAGAGCGTGTAAAGGGTGGGTTCTGTGTACATAGTGTTCGAGCGTGTAATTGCTAAGGGATTGGTTAGTTGAGATCTCTTTATTGGTCTGTCTGTGGGTATTGTAGTGGATTGAGTCTTCGATATTTATTCCTATTCATACTAAAATTTTATTATGTTTTTTATTTGATATTTAGGCTACAGAAGCGATGCATCAGGTCAATGTGCGGTTTTAAGTCTACTGATAGCTGTGTTCCTTATTTTAAATCGTTAAGAAATTTAACTCTGCCTTGTTTATATATAATGGAAACGGCTTTGTTTGTGAAATCTAATCCTCATTTATTTAAAAAAGAGGTCAGAAAAAATCCAACTCGGCTCAATACATCAATCAACTATGTCAAGTAAAATGTAAAACCGCACTTATTAAAATACTGTTTTTGGTATTGCCCCACTTATATATAATAGAGTACCAAATATTATAAAAAATATGACTACATTAAAATTTAAAAGGGCGCTTAAAGAGATGTTGATTATGGAAACGTATTACACGATTGACGATTTTCTTAATGATTATTCGCTAACTGATTGACATACTGTTACTCTGATTGACATATTTATTGTGATCCTCTCATTGATTTATTTTATTTTATTTTTTATTATTGACATTTTTTAAATTTAATAAATATTGTAATTCCAATGATCTACCACTTAATTTGGTTATGTTATACTTGTTATTATTTGGAATTGTAAAACTTTGCATGCCCATGTGACGGAAAAATATGGAGAGCTTTATTATAAAAACACCTATGTACTCTACCCATGTTGGCAAAGAAATAAATGATTATAATTTTGTTTTTTTTTATTTGAAACTAGTGACTATCCCGGCTTTGCATGGTATAAACTAAAAATCCTTTTGCGTGGCTTAGTAGAAGTAAGCGGACAAACATATAGAGGCAAATAGTGACTTGGTTTTATACTATTAAGAGATTGTACCTAAATCATCATACTCTTAACCCTTTTCCCAATTTTCACGGGGTCGACGCAACATGTATTTTTCTTTCATACTTCTCTATGAGTCACCATTGCACTAGTCAGTCACCTCTTATCTACCACCATACCACCTTAAAAAAATATTTGATGTGTAGGAATACTTGAGAATTATACATACTTAAAGTACACCAAACTTTTTTCGAATTGATGAAAATGTATGTTTTATAAGTTCTAAGAGTACAATATCAACTTATAAACAGTTCGATGAGAGATTTATGGATTCTGAGAAAATTCTCAGTGTTTGTTTATTGATTGTGTTTCTTAATAGATAAAATATTTCATTAATTGCTTCGAGTATTAGACATATGCAATGCAAGAATCAGTAAATACGTTTAAGTTTTAAATAGTTCAATATGTTGACTTGAAAAGAGAATGTATTTAGTTCAGTTAACCATGACTTTTATTTTTGTGTTTATATGCGTTTTTCTTCAATGTAAATGAATGACTAGAAGTATGAACTGAAACAAAAAGTGTAATAAGGATCATAGCAAGCGGCGTTTTGAGTTTCTGTCTACCCCAGTGGGAACAGTCGTGAGTTTATGTAGGTAGGTACGTATATTTCAATTGTAGGGTTCCGTACCCAAAGGTAAAAACGGGACCCTATTACTAAGACTCCGCTGCCCGTCTGTCAGTATTTCATGAACCGTGATAGCTAGACAGTTATAATTTTCACAGATGATGTATTTCTGTTGCCGCTATAACAACAAGTACTAAATGCAGAATAAAATAAATATTGAATTTGGGCTCCCATACAACAAACGTGTTTTTTTCCGTTTTTTGAGTTAATGGTTTGGGGTTATGTGGAACAGGGTGTAAAGTCCCACAAACCTCCATAGAAAAGGGAGGATCCTCCGACCAGACGGGTGCTGTGTATGGTCCGGGCAACTGCCCAACGGTTATTGCTGGACTGTTGTATGTGTTCAAATTGTGCCAAAAACTTTTCTTGCGCGATGCAGGGTTTGTGTGACGTCATGTCATTAGTTCGTAAGTGGCAGCGGTGCCACTACAATGATACAGAACCCTTAGTGCGCAAGTCCGACTCGCTCTTGGTCAGTTTTTTTATTAATCTTTTCCCAAATTACAAAGAAATAAAAACGTTTGAACACACGTGACTGTATAAAAATAAATAAACGATCTCGATACATAAAAGCCAATAATCATTGGGTCAAAAAGCTCTTTGAATGGAGGTCAAGAACACAAAAAACTAGCCAAGTGCGAGTCGGACACGCAACGAAGGGTTCCGTACCATTATCGCAAAAATCGGCAAAAAAATACGTTTTTTGTATGGGAGCTCCACATAAATGTTTATTTTATTCTGTTTTTAGTATTTGTTGTTATAGCGGCAATAGAAATACACCATCTGTGAAAATTTCAATTGTCTAGCTATCATGTTTCATGAGATACAGCCTGGTGACAGACAGACAGACGGACCGCGAAGTCTTAGTAATAGGGTCCCGTTTTTACCCTTTGGGTACGGAACCCTAAAAACACGCTTGCAAGGTCCTAGAAAAGCCCGCTCCTAGAAGGTTCGGCTTTCCTAGAAAAGCCCATAATCATTGGGTTAAAAAGCTCTTTGAATGGAGGTCGAGAACACAAAAAAACCGGCAAAGTTCGAGTCGGACTCGCGCACCAAGTGTTCCGTACCATTATCGCAAAAAAACGGCAAGAATATCACGTTTGTTGTATGGGAGACCCACTTAAATATTTATTTTATTTAGTTTTTAGTATTTGTTTTTATAGCGGCAACATAAATACACCATCTGTGAAAATTTCAACTGTCTAGCTACCATGGTTCATGAGATACAGCCTGGTGACAGACAGACAGACAGTCGGACCGCGGAGTCTTAGTAATAGGGTCCCGTTTTACACTTTGGGTATGGAACCCTAAAAACACGCTTGCAAGGTGGTCCCGCTCTAAGATGGTTCGGCTTTCCTAGAAAAGCCTATAATCATTGGGTCAAAAAGCTCTTTGAATGGAGGTCGAGAACACAAAAAAAAACACGTTTTCAAGTTTCAAGAAAATTCTGCTCCAAGTACTTTATATCTATTGTTTTTAGTTCGCAAATAAATAGCGATGGCATGTGTATAGTATTGAAAAAAATAATGTATTTCACCTTAAAGTCATTTTTTTTAGTTATTTCTTGGTTCGCAGAGTTTGATGTGCGAGTTCCTAATCTCACTTTAAATTTTACGTTTAAGGTTGTATTGAATCTAAATCCTATATTTATAACACACATCACATATCACATCATCAGCCTATTAATGCACCACGTGGGCCCAGTGCGGGTTGTTGGATGTCACATGTCTTCGAATTTTTGGTTCTAGGACATGCCGGTTTCCTCACGATGTTTTCCTTCACCGTTTTGAGAGCAGTGGTGGTGAAATAATGTAGACAAAGTAAAGCGCCTGCCTGGGCTCGAACCCACGAACTACAACTTGTAAGTCGCGTCCGATACCACTGCGCCACCACTGATCTGCTCTGCTTTTTATAACACAAGGCATAATATTTTTGTTGACTTAGAAAACATTACCAATAAATTATATGTAATTTTGATAAAATTTGCTGACTACTGTTTTCATAAGAATTTTCTTATAACCGACGATATTTAGGCTATAATATATAAAATACTCGAAAATTATAGTATTAATCCTTCCCGTTAACACTATTATGAAAACCTAGAAACCGTAATCCGTTGAACTGAGAAAGGCAAAATTCTATCCATCTCTGAAACTACTTCATGAAAACTACTCAGAAGAACGCGCATATACAGAATTATTATAAAAGCAAAACGAAGCGTAATTACTGTTCAGAATTCCCGTTTAACCTAATAAATGTTTCCGTTTGAAGTTTAAATAAACTTTCGTACGATACGAAATGCAATACAGACGAATTAAATTACAAACTGAATTTTATTAATGCCATTTCTGAGTATCCAGCTGCATTAGGCAAAACTCTAGTACTTAGATTAATTTGTTTATATAATGACTAGCTGAGCCCAGCGGCTTCGCTCACGTACCGATTTTTTAAACGAATTAATTGAATATGTAATAATACTACAATACGAATGTAAACAACTTTTGTTTCTACCGGCGATCTAATTAAAATTTAAAACATAAAAGCTGCTATTGTGACTTAACTATGATAGTAATATGTATTCTCTCGTAGACTTTTTTATAGGTAATAAAGAGTACTTTAATCATGTAGCACATAATTTTTATGTATCACCAATAGTTTTCTCAGCGCACGCCAAATTAATTTTATAGGTAACATTTTGCTACTTTAGGTTACATTTTGGTGGTGCAATTTTCACCAGGATCTCTATTTAAAAAAAAAATATAGCTTATGTCATTCAAGAATATTGTAGCTTTCTATTGGTGAAAGAATTTTAACAATCGGTTCAGTAGATCCAGAGATTGCCCCCTACAACCTTACAAATTCACAAACTTTAACTCTTTATAATATTATTTATTACAGAAGTATACGTATAGGTAATTAACTGCCTCGTTAGTCTAGAGGTTGGAAGCGATACTGCTGAGCATGAGGTTCGATTCCCGGGTACGGCAAAGTGTTATTGGGTTTTTCTCCTGGAATTCCTCAGTATATGCCAGGAGTCTGGATTTGTGATGGCAATAGGCTCGTCCCTACATGGGACTTAAGCATAACTGGAGAAATGAGGGTATACTAAAAGTGCATCTCTTCTAAACCCTTCGAATTATATTGGCGTGATGTTATCCAATGTTAACTAATTGGTATATTACCACGTCCCCGAGGCCATTTCTGTTGCATTTTTAGGATTCTGCCTCATCTCACGGCGGCCATTTGCAATCGTTTGACAAAATTATATGTGATGAATGTTGAAATTAATTATATGTGTTTCTTCCGTATTTTCTTTTGATTTGTTTTATTTTTGTATAAATTTAATGATAATTTAGCAATTTTAATTATTATATAGTGTGAAATTTTATTTATTTCTATATAATTTCGTTTCTTTCCTTTTTCCTTTGCATGCCTGTTTAGTTGTATCTAAAGCACTTAACTGGTTTTTATTTTGCCGCATGTCGCATTACTTTGTAATTTTTTTTATATTATGTGGAAAATGTCGCTGGTTGCACATTAATTTTTCATTGTGCTCAAATTGTATGTATTGCTGTAGTGTGCAATCGTTTATTTGCCCACATAAATAAAATAAAATTAAAATGTCAAATGAAATTTGAAATAGGAAGCGAAAATAGAGGAGCTTTAATTAGGTTAAACTGGCGCGTAATAGTATGGTTGAATGTTTTGTTACGTTCGTTAGTGAGAACTAATTTTATAGAGCTACATTTCGTGTGTTGACTAAACATTTAAAATTAAAATTAGTTTATTTAGTTTTGTAAACGTTACTCAAAGTTAAGTAATAAATAACGTCTTCTGACCATACCTTCATTTTATTATTGTTAATATGCTCACATTTGTCCTCTATCTCAACTGATGGTAAACGATGATGAATTTGACGGTGAAGCACGCGTGTCTAAAAGTAACTTATTATCTCTTTACTTAAAAGTCCGCAGTTTGTATCTATTAGGAAACATAGACTCCAACCGGGAAAGCCTATACATAGCTGTAAGCACAATGGAAGTATTCCCAAAACGTTTCCGCATCGTTGTATGTCTCTAGTCCGATCTTGGAACAGGCTAGGCAAAATTAAATTGTGTATTTTTTTTAATGTTTAAGTGCCTCATAAAAAATCCCAAAATTTAATGAGTGCTTTTCAACGATGTTAACATTATGCTTCAGACAAAAAATATGTCCGTATTGCGCAATTGACGTAGTTTAATTTTATGTCTTTAGAAGAAAACTACTCCAAAATCCTACATAATTTATAACATCAAATTGTAAATTCATATAACTCATCCCCAGACTTCACCGAACTTTCCAAAAATATAATAACACAAATTCAGTTTCGTTCAGACACTAAAAACAATTTCCTCGAATAATAACTGGATCAAAATTACAGTTTACGAATATAATGTAGTTTCGTATTATTATCCCTTTTCGTTTAAGAGGCCATTGAGGGCAGACAAAGGGTGACTAGGTCGGAAGTTCCCGCTAGGCCGGAACCACAGCGCTAGGGAAGAACCACTAGCGCGAGGAATGCTTGCATTTTGCGTACTAAGAAGTGGAAGTCCTTGCCCGAGTCTTTGATTCCCGATAGCTACAACCTGAGGGTCTGTAAGTTAAGAGTGAATAGGTTACTTCTAGGCAAGCGTGCTTCACCGTCAACCACATCATCGCTTACCATTTCAGGTGAGTTGATTGGGACCGGTTCAGGGAGCTACCGCTAGGAACTTGATTTGAGCTTTGTTATAAGAGTAGTATTTCAAGTTTTATTATATATGTCCGTGGTTTCAACAGTGGGCCCTATCAGAATATCAACGCAGCGTTATTACCTTTTTTGGATATCGCTGCGCATGCTGAGATAGGAGCCTTTTTGGTCTCGCACGGGGTTTTAATTTTATTATTGTTTAATTGTATGCTTATTTCTCGTGTCTCCTGTGCGGGTCACAAATAAATATTTTTCTTTCTTTCTTTCAAGTAATTACGGGGACGTTATTACGTTGTACTTCAAACGAGTATCGCAGTTTTGTCGTAGAAGGGTCAGACTATAATTATCATAGTAGGCAAGTGGATAGTGATTTGTTTTTTACCCGGCTACGGCGAAATTAAAGGGAGAGTTATGTTTTTGACCGGTATGTGTGTATGTATGTACGTTTATTCATCTGTTCCCTCATAACTTCTAAACTACGAAACATAATTTGATAAATGAGGTGGCGTTGGATGCGTCTTGTTTGTCCGCTAGTTAGAGGCTATGAGAAGTCACATTAAATTGAAGGTGAATTGAATTCTGGTGCCCTCTAGGGCGCCCAATTTTTTTTTCACCCCACCCCGTTATTTGTGATGTCGTTGAACAGAAATTTTAAAATGAAGGTAGGGTTTCATACAACACATTTTTTTCAAGCGTACCGTTTGCAAGATATAACTCATCAAAGTTATGAAAAATATTTTTTACGGCACGTTGCATGCACCATTGACCTAAGCTGCACCATCAATGGTGCAGAAGAGACTAATTACTTTCGTTTGCACCATTAATATGAATACAACTACTTCACCATACTTTTGCCGTATGCACCTTTGACCTGCACCATCTTATTTATTTTCGTTTGCACCATTTATATTAATACACTATACTTTCCTAGTCATAGGTAAAATAAAAACCAATAATAGGCCGTATTTTGTTAGTGTGTCGAACAACAAAAAAAATACGTCCGCGTTCGTGATGATAGTCAGCCAAAAGGAAATCTTTATGATCGTTACCAATTTCGACTTCAGTTCCGACATTATATGCCGTCTTTTTATTTATCCGTCTATAAGCAACCGACTTATAACTTTCGTACCGTGTTAGTGTTTCAATAAGGTTTAGACCCTTATCTTTGAAAGAGGTAACGGTCTTTTTATAAATGGCAGGTACTGTTTCTTCTGCAGTTGTCGCGGTATCTGTACTCTGTAATACGGTATTTTTGTTTTCATCAGGCATACAGTTATTGGAATGTTCACGTTTTGTCACAATCTTCGATTCGTTTCAAAAAAATAAAATGTCTATGTATACTTCCATCATTCTGGGAAAAATATGCTTATGAATCATGAAAAACCCTGCGACCTGTACCCTCTGGCTTCAACCACAAGTGCTTACATATTTTCTATATCATGAATGCTACGTACGTATCTCTGTAATGGTGTAATCGTTCCTCTAAATTTGTATAAATAACACTGTATACATAACAATTTCAGATGAGAATATTTTCTTGTTTCATTCTTTTTAGAGCGTGATTGTATTGTATAAAATATTCGAACCCGTTTTACAAAGTTCATAAAGGTAATTAAAAAAAAAAAAAAATCTACATCATATAATTCATGAAGAATATCATTTTTTTTGAGATTAAAAGTAACTTGCCGAAAAGAATCCACGAAAATGAGAAAAAGTTACCTATTTGTCCAAATTTCGTTGTAATAAATGTCGTCTAATAAACCCCATTTTTGACACTCTAGCACACCCAAGTAGGTTGACAAAAAAAAGTGTACTCTTATGTTCAAAGTCATGACCTCCGTCTACACCTCGAATCATCAAATCGAAAATTGCCAATTAAATCATCGTTAATTTTTTCCGATACCTTTGGTGATTGAGTTGCGTGGATTTCCCTCAAACTGACTTGGAGAACGGGCCTTATTCCTGTCCAGCCAATGAGACGAGATCTCAAAGTAAAGAAAACGCGAGAAAATTGTGAGGAAAACTCGCATTCCATCTCTATACAAGCAAAGGCGTTACCAATTCTAACTTAACATTATTACGTTACTAATATAATAAGGTTCCATTCTTCCAGCCTCAATTCCCAGTTTGAGGACTATTTCTGTCACCAAACACGAAATTCTTTGCCGTTGTTGTCTTAACAAAATAATCCCTTAGTCGTCTTACAACCCCCAGGGGTGATGACAGCCGGGTAGTTTCAGCTAGTTTCGAGAGTATAACAGCATCCCATCCCATTTTCTTTAAGAGTTCCTTGAACTCTGGATTTATATGCAGAGATATATTGCAGTAGTTTTCATTAGGGAAAGAGTATGATGCAATTAAACAAACTCGAAAAAAATGCTATTACCAAGGCTTTGCTTTGTAGTGTACGTATATATTGTTTGCAATTTGAATTTGTGGATTCATACCACCGAAAAACAAAAAGAACATTCGCAAAGGTACTGAAATGGATACCAATTTTAATTTAAAAAATAAGAATGCATCTGTATCCAACGAGGAGTAGCAAAAAGCTAGTAAAAGGCCAGATGTTTATATTTAAAAAATAAAGTCATGCATATTTCAAGTATGGAATGTGTTCCGTAATTTCCACGAATCGGTGCACAAGAGCCGACATGAAAAAAAAAATTGTCTATGAACGCTTCTCGCTCCAATGAATCCTTCATTCGTCACATTTTCTATGGTCAATTGTAGAAAACCTTTTTTCATATTCATTGGCGTTGGAAAACTTATTACGTTGTTTTTTTGTGGAGATTCTTATAAGAAAATTCAAGTAACGAAAACTCGGTTTTACTTGTTCGTCGGAAAATGTTTGACGTTATTTTAAACTGCTTTGGTTTATATTTGCAAGAAACAAATATTAAAATGAAAGAAATATATACCTGTATATATATTTGACGCGAAATATTACTCAGTTTTAGGTTTTAATTAATTCATGTTTCATTTTTAGTTCACGATGTTCTAAAATCGTTTACGTTTAGTGTTCTACGTTTAATTATTATTTTCTCGAAATAATTTTAAAACAAAAAATATTTCACCAAAACCAAAACCATTTGCTTAATGAACAACCCCTTAATAATAAATATAAATCATCAAGAATACATACGTGAAACACATCCCGGATAAGAATCCACACCAAACGAGTATTTGTTTGTAAGTGCATTTATGTATGAAACATCACTAACACACACACTCCATACACTGATCATTCATCCGACACTTTTCACAGTACTATGCAGTCAACATATTTAAAATTTTGGACACCGTGTATTTATAGGGTTATGATATATAGCGACGGGAACGTCGTAACCATTCGAGGGTTGGTTTTGACTGAAGGCGGGGTGGGCAAGAGCGCGGGGGGAGAAAGGCGCCGCGCAGGCGGGTGGCGGAACCCGGCTCTCCCCTCGCTTCGTCCACTATCTGGAGTTCGGGGTGAACTTTATTTTTCTGTTTTCGGATCGGCCACTTATCTTTGCCAGTGCCGATTGATACAAAAGCGCAATTAAAATACGTATCTTTTTTTCTTTTACTACCTTTTTCGCATAATTAAAGTTTTTTGCTGAAAGCTAGGTACGAAATAGTTTCGAACGATTTGTAGTCCAGGTTTGGATTTTTTGTTTGGGTCGTATTTTCAGCTGAATTAGGCTGACTTGCAGAAGTGCCTACACTCTTTGTGCTGTAGCATGGTGCGGGTGACTAATTCAGTAACATTTTTTACGCATATACATATACGCATTTTTTGTGGTTTAACGTTATACCATAGGTATACCATATTCCATAGTTGCCTGTAGTTTTAGTTTAGTTCATTTTAAAGAGTGTAGTAAAAACATTTAGCGCTAAATCTATTTAAAAACATTGTTTACCGTTTGGAGTTGATAGATACAAAGATTTCAAGTAAGCTGACCTTAGATTTGATATAATAAAATAACCAAGAAGCTTACTCCAGGTTCCTGGAAAGAAATTATCGACATGTCACAAATTACACTCAAATGAAGTGATGAGATTACCACGACAGCTAACGCTCGTTTGACAAATTTACACATAATTTCACGATAATTTTCGTTCTAAGAACTGAGCCCTTGGTTATTTCAAATGTAAAGACGGGGCTCCCTTGATTCTGTAGTGCATTAGGGATCTTCGCGTCGTTCGGAAATACGAGTTGATTTAGTAAAATATAGTGAAACAGCTAGTCTGACTGATGTATATTAACAAAAAACAATCGGTCTTACATTATTATAACCTGCCAGTAGTGGCTAACAAGTAATACAGAGGTTAATATAAATACTCCAGTTTTTTTTAATGCAATAATGTGTCAAAGACGCTCATCCTTAGTACGTAGGGTTAGCCGTACAACCAATGACCGTTGAGGTACTATGTTTTCTTGAGTGGAGACCACGAATAGATAAACGTAAGGTACGAATGGTACGCCCCAAGGCAAGGTGGAGCGACGATCTACGCAAGATGAGAGTTGCCGATAATCTAAACAAATGGCATGTTATTGAAGAGGCCTATATCCAGCCGTGAACTGCTATGGGGCGGATGATGAGGCTGAACTGTTGCGTTGTTAATCGTTGCTCCAGTATTGGTAGAATGCTTATGTAAACAGGTCATTGCTCCACTTAGAGGAAGGCCTTCCAACGCTGATGGATGCGAAATGCACAGGATCGAAGTGTGGCGATGCTTGGGGGAGGCTTATGTCCAGCAGTGGACGTCTTTCGGGTGAAATGATGATGATAATGACTGAAGCAATGATTGTTATCTGTGTTAATATATTGTTTGATGTTAATGTTGTTACTAACACAGTTATAAGTTTATCTCAATTATTGCTGAAAATGTAAATGATAACCCTCGTTGGTTCAGAGGTCGCGCCACGCTACTAAGGAGTATCAAGTCTTGGGTTCAATTCGGTATGTTTTTTTTTTTTTTATTCATTTATTTATTTATATACACTTTATTGTACACCAGAAAATACAGGAACAATTGAAACATAAAACTAAAAATATATATGCAATGGGCGGCCTTATCGCATTCTGCGATCTCTTCCAGGCCAGGCCATTCATTATGCTTGACCACTATCTCACCTGATGTAAAGTATTTTTCAGGTGTTTTCTTTATATTTTTAATGTGGGTGTATACATTTATGGTGTTTTCTTAATATATGTTACTTACAATAAATAATAATTATTATAGCCGAGGTTCGTATTACCAGTATTATCAATAGAGCTAATTAATCTATGAAACCACAGATCACGATACGTGTTACTGAAACCAATGAGTTAAACGATCCGATCATTCAAGAGATGATTGCGTTTTGGTCGATGATTTTTAGTTAGTTTGTTCGTGTTGCGATTACTTTAAAGGAACGTCCTCACTGAGAGTATTCACGTGTAATGAGCATTTGACGTCGAATATTCGGGTAGTGTGGACGTTGAGCCGAACGTTACAAAGCTTACACGCTCGGACGGTGTGGACGTCGCAACGATTTTCGCGAAAACGGCTTGCATTCGAATGTTTACGCAAATAAAACGCTCGAAAGCGAGTACTCAGATAATGAAATCAATGAGTCCACTTGTCAAGCAAGGAACAGTGCCTTGATCTTAAGTTTTTGTGACCTTCTTGGTCAATCGTATTATCGAAATGACATTTAACGAGATCGTATTCGAATGCTACAAGCTCGCAAGGGAATGTTCGACTCGAACGATCATAGTTTTGCTCGAAAGTGAATGCTGGGCTCGCTGGGAAGCATTTGTTGCTCGCCTACGATTGCTTGTTTACGAATGCTCACGAAAGAATGCTCCCAGTGAGGACGCTACTTTAGATGAATTCACCGAACATTTTTAGATATTTTTAAATAATTGTCATTATCTTAACTTTCATTTTCTATACTTAGTAATAAATTGTATTCTTCATATTAACAGACATGGCAATATAGTCTTCAATGATTTATCGAAGACGTGCTTTTATTATAATGGTACTCTATATATTTTTCTATGAAATTGAGAAAATTACAATTTCAACAGGATTTTTATTGACAAAGGCAATAAATCACCTTAATAGCTTATTCAAATCCTAATGGGTTTTCTTGTATTTTTACAATAATTTAGCTTTACTTTTAAAAAACTTTACTAAACTATTAATATTGTAAATTTTAGATAAGCACCTATTAAGGCACTTGTCCAACCGCCCGGCGAACTATCGACTATTTTCTCGCTGACGATGAAACGAACAAAAGATACAGTTCCCGTGTCAATAAAAAATCCATATTACATTTTTAATTATCATTTGTAGGCTCGCGCTTGACCACCATTTCACCTGAACGTAAACGATGATGTGATAGTTGATCACACTGCCGGCAGTACTCTCTAACGACGAGTTTGTCACAGCGACAAGAGCTATCGAAGATAATACTCGATCGGCGATGCTCGCTTGGCGGTCAGATCTCACGCCGAGAGACCAACAAACGCATGCAGGAATGAACGCCCGAGCCAGTGGTACGAGTGATCGTCTGTCGCACAGAAACACTCGCTTATAATCGAGCGGTAAAACTATTGAAACTACTCGTACACACTCGCTTCTCGCTGCTCGCCATCTCGTATTTAGGTTCTAGCTCTACTCGTTGCTCGCTGATCGTCAGCGGTTGGACAAGTCCAGACATGAAGACACACTGTTTACATTACCACACATTATTTATTATACACTTTGTTTTTTCCTAGTTTTATCAGAGTTTATAATAATGCTAATAATGTTCGTCTTTTTTAGGGTTTCGAAAGGAAATCGGACGATAATGTGATTTTGGTCCATCTGTAACGGAGACTTTTCAAAAGATCTGTGCAAAGCAGGAATTTGAATTTTATGCGTTGACGAGCCTTGTCCGTTCTTCTCCACGTAGGTATTTTCCGAACGGATGGTAGAATCACTTAATCACGATCCAGCCTTTGTTGTCCCCCCAGCGATGCCCTGAGCCAAGGTTTGACCTCTTAGAGGGTAGTCCTCAGCGTGGTCGCTTAGGTTTGAGTTTAGCCTGGCTGGAGGCTCTAGGTTAAACTCCACAAGGTAAATCTTTTGATTTAACTGTGAAACGCCACTTTTTCAAATAAACGTTGAGGAGCACATAGATCGCTGGTCAAAAACCATTTTTATAGATTCTCAGTTGGTATTAAAAACTGAAATGTTACTCGACTTTGGTTACGAACTATATGGATGGCGTGTCACATAAACTCGAGCGGACACGAGATTGATAGCGGAGCATTTTCAACTTTCAATTTTTAGCAACTGTTTCGGTATTTGCGTCGCATCGCATAGCACCAACTAAATTTTAACGTGGGCCAGGAGTGCCTGTGGGGTAAAATGATACAATGTTAGCAAACTCTCTATTAACAGATATTTTGATATTCCATCATGTATGCAATGTCATGCAAAAGTTATGTTATGTGATAAATTGTATAGTTTATATCTCAGCAGTGGGAACATTAAAAAACTGTTGATGATGATGTAAAGTTTACATTATAAATTGCCATGTAGATTGAAAAAATATTGCTGTTTTCTTTCGTGAATATATCTTATATTTTGTATCTCTCTAATATTACTAGAACAATGATAGTTTGATTATTGTTCAATAAAGGATGAGTCATCTTCACATCACACGCAAGCCGTTTTTTTGGGTAATAGTACCTAAATAGGTATTCGGTTTCTTACCAGGGCCTTTCCAGCTTACTAAAAGCTTTTACTATTCATTTTACTACTAGTTT
This sequence comes from Orthosia gothica, assembly GCA_949775005.1. Classification (NCBI taxonomy): domain Eukaryota; kingdom Metazoa; phylum Arthropoda; class Insecta; order Lepidoptera; family Noctuidae; genus Orthosia; species Orthosia gothica. Next base: position 2,322,481 of record OX459056.1, read on the forward strand.
CATTTTCGTTTACTAACGTTACGAAAACTACAATCTAAGTGCATCTATAGGTATTATAATACCAGATGGTAACGGTCCCACTGCACTTCTCAAACAGAGAAGACAAGAGCATTGATCACCACGCTTGCCCAAGACGGGTTGGCGTGTTCCTTCACCGTTGTTTGCGATGTTTAAGATAAGCTTAGAAAGTACATAAATGAAGTTGAAAAAGTTGCATTGATACTTACCCGGATTTGATCTGAAGTCCAAGAGGCGAGGTTTTAGCCTCTGGGCTACCACTACATTATACTCGTAGGTCGTATTTTAAAATCTGAAACTGTATCTGACACTATTCTTAATCAAAGTATTATTTAAAAACCAAGGCGATGATAGTGGATCGAGCCGGAAAGCTTGCAAATATCACCTGCAACATTCCTGGCATTAATATTGTTGACCGCTAAATCTGCTATGACAGCTGCTATGTGGCCCATACATTGAGGCAAAAGCTCAGCTGGCTGCCAACAAGCTGGGGATCCTTGCAAAGGTGAGAAGGTACTTCACGCCAGAACAGCTGCTTAGCTTGTATCAAGCGCAAGTTCGATCATGCATGGAGTACTGTTCTCATCTCTAGGACGGATCCGCCAAATACCAGCTTGATGCACTAGAGTCGATCGAAAAGCGGGCCAAAAGGCTCATCGGCGATGAGGCACTGGTTAAGTCAAAGCTCCAGAGCCTTGAACATCGTCGCCGAGTTGCCAGCTTGTCGGTCTTTTATCGGTTGCATTTCGGGGAGTGTGCAATGGAATTGCATGATCTAATTCCACCAAGCCCGTTTCATCATCGGACTACAAGACGTACGGCGATGCGCCATCGCTACATGGTAGATATACCACCCATACGCACTAAACATTTTGGAAATACTTTCATTATGCGTACAGCTAAGGAGTGGAATTCCCTGCCGGAGTCTGTGTTTCCCGATAGCTACAATCTAGGAGTCTTTAAGTCAAGAGTGAATAGGTTACTTCTAGGCAAGCGTGCTTCACCGTCGACCACATCATCGCTTACCATCAGGTGAGATAGTGGTCAAGCGCGAGCCTATAATATATAAAAAAAATAAAAAATGTCCCCGAGATAAAAAGGTGAATTGAGATGTCGAAGGATGCGATGACCCGTTTAAGCAAAATCTGGCAGAAGAGAAGAATTGCTATAAAAACCAAGATCAGATTGATACGAGCCCCGGTATTTCCTATCTTCCTGTATGGAGTGGAAATGTGTACAATCCTGGCCCAAGAGAGACAATGGATCGATGCATTCGAGATGTAGTGTTGGAGGCGAATGCTGAGAATACCTTGGACTGCGAAGCGCACCAATGCGTCGATCCGGGCCCACTTAAAAACTCACTTTTCCACCACATGCCAGCAGCTCATTCTTTCGTATTTTGGCCACACAATGTGCAGAGGCGACAAGAATCTGTAAAGACTGATTGTAGTTGGAAACACCGAATGCAAAAGATCGCGCAATCGTTCACCAACAAGATGTATCGATCAAGTGAAAGACACGTCGTCCTCCAAATTCTACCCGGTCGTAAGGACGCGCTGGACAGAAATCGTTGGTGGCAGATCATCCGCTCCAGATGTAACCCTGATGCTGACCGCGATCCTGAGACATGAGGGACCGAAAAGAGAGATATCCCTAAAAACATCAGTGATTCATCTCCACAGTAGATGTTTAAAACAGAATAGTAAGGCTATCTCTCTTCATATTTACGAGTAACTCGCGCACATTTGAAATAAAAAAACTTTTCTTACCAACAGGAATTCGGTATAGCACGGAACCCAAAACAGCGGTACTTTCATGAATTTCTCGAAAAAAATAAACAAATTCTTACAGTACTGTAAGAAAATAGCGTTCTCTAGTTGTTTGCTCGAACAAATATAGTGAATTAGATCGCTTTTTCTTACTTTTAAGTGCTGTTGGGTTTGTTTATTTTGTAGTGGAAGTATCCTGTTGCCGTTAGTTTGGAGATTTTTATTTGAAGCATCCCTTTGAGAGTTTGTTGTGACGAAGTAAACTAAGTCAGAAGTGGGATAAATTGGAGTACTCAGTCAAAGACCAAGTACTGTTTCCTCCGTCCCTCTACGATTCAGTTTCTAAAACAAAATCATCGTAAAATTAATGTGACAAATTTTGAAAAGCGAGTTACCTTCTACATGTATAGTATTTGGTTAGATAAATTAAAAAGTGTAATTTATGACGCTTCGATCCTAAACCGGGTGGTATTTAAATTGCAAACAATGATTCCGTAAGATGCAGTTATATGTTCGGTCCTAGCCAAACTTCTTGGCCGCCCTGAAGTTGGTTTACCGGATGCGCGAGGCACGAAACGGTGCTGTTTTTGTATGAGATTCACTACTGCGCAGCCATTGTAGCCAACTTCAGGGCGGCCAAGAAGTTTGGCGAGAACATATTATGTGAATCTAAAATCAAGCTTTAATTTACTTGAAATTTAACAGAGATAGCAATTTCCCTAGCGGTATAAATTTATCGATTTTATCTTTGTTAAAAACTATAGGTAATGACTTTGCAGTTTTGCTGCTATTTTCTTATCTTACAGTAGTCTCACTTGCAAAAATTATCATCATCCGCCTACCTAAATCTGACAAGCCTAAAACCTGCCACCAGTCTTGCCAAAGTGTATCTTGCTACCTTTTTTTTTTTTTTTTGATAAATTCTTATGCATACTGCGCTACCACGGGGAGCGGCCCCTCCTCGGGTTCCTCTTCGCTTCACCGTGGGTGACCAAGCCACGGTTACTGAGCCCCCCCGCATCGACAATGCGGGAACCCACCGGGGGGGGGAGGGTATCTTGCTACCTAGTTACTGGTTTTTGAACGTCAGGTTGCAATCTGACTCCAACATAGGTGGCTAGGCCGATTGATTGAGCTAACATCAGCTGCATTCCGAACATCAATTACAGCTTACACGCGACAATACAAGCCAGAGCTTAGTGAGAAATGTTTATTTGAGATACAGACATAAATTCTCGCTGATGTTTGTTTTACTGCATTATGTCTAAACTATAGACGGCTTGGCTCGTTGCCTATATCTGATGTAGCTGTACATCCATATAATACTTCGAAACATCTTAAGACTGATTTATTATTTTAATCTTGAGATTTAGAAACAATAATATAGGGCAACCCTGTATTATAGTTTCTTGGCCTCGACGTCTAAAGTAAAAATCCATTATGCAGATCTCAATTGGCCTCCTGCAAATATTTATAATTTAGGTTCTTTTTTTAGGGTTCCGTACCCAAACGGTAAAAATGGGACCCTATTACTGAGACTCCGCGGTCCGTCTGTCTGTCTGTCTGTCTGTCACCAGGCTGTATCTCATGAATCCTGATAGCTAGACAGTTGAAATTTTCACAGACGATGTATTTCTGTTACCGCTATAACAACAAATAAAATAAATATTTAAGTAGGGCTTCCATAAAAAAACGTGTTTGTTTTTGCTTTTTGCGATAATGGTACGGAACCCTTCGTGCACGAGTCCGACTCGCACTTGGCCGGTTTTTTTTAATTTGACATCACACTTTTTAAAAACGTCTAAATCCTAAACTACAAACAGCCAGAGAAACATGAATTATGAATTAAATTGTGTAAATGTATGTAAATTTAGGGGTGATGGATAGGGGGCATGATTAGTGCAATATACGCCGTTCTTGTCATGTGCATTGATTCTGTAATTGTTGAGATTTTCCTTTATTTTAAATCTATAGCAATATTATAAAGAGGAATTATTTTTTTGTTTGTTTGCACCGAATAGGCTCCGAAACTACTGGACTGATTTTATTTGATAAGCTACATTATTTCCGAGTAACAGAGGCTATATTTCTTTTCAAAATATTTAGAGATCCTTATGTAAATTTCAATAATATAACCCGAAATAGCAAAATGTTGCCTATAAAATTCATTGTTTGGCGTGCGCTGAGAAAACTATTGATGATACAAAATTATGTACTATATGATTAAAGTACTCATTATTACCTACAAAAAAGTCTACAAGAGAATATATCTCACTTTCATAGTTAAGTCACAAAAGCAGCTTTTATGTTCTAAAATTTAATTAGATCGAGGCGCCACAGCCGGTAAAAACAAAAGTTGGTTACATTCGTATTGTAGTTTTAATTCTTATTCAAATAAATAGTTTAATGAATTGGTAGGTACACATGGTAGTGTAGGGTAGGTAGGGTAGCTGGATAGGTAGGTAGGGTAGGTGGGTAGGTAGGGTAGATAGGTAGGTAGGTAGATAGCCAGTTGACAAGAGCAAAGCCGCGGGGCTAGCTAGTAAATATCTAAATTATAAACATACTGGCCAGATGCATCTAATATTGGACTTTGGACGTCGTGAAATAAGCCATTTTTGAAACCTTTACTTGTTTATTTTTGGTTATAAGTCACAAAATTTCATTTCTCGTTGCCTTTTCAAACTAAGATTAACTTTTAAAACTGGAACACCGACCCAATTTCAAATTAATTTTGAGTCACCGTGATGCAACTTTTAACAAAAAAAAACCTTTTCACGTATATTTTACTTATGGATTTAAAAATTGATGAAGAATTGTGATATTATTATTCAGCAAGGCTACATTTCGGCAAAATAAATATCTTTTTTAAGGTTTAAAAAAAAATTCTATACCCACTACATGATTAAATTATTCATTCATATTCTGTGAAACCCTTCTCTATCCTATTCCTTGTTGATTAAGTTCCCATTATTTTCTATGATTGCCTCTGTCAATGTTATTCTTACCACGTAACCCAACAGTAACTAATAATATTTTCTACACTGTCTTACTGCAGGGCGCAGGACGTGACTTTTGCTTATAATTATAATAATAATGCTACCAGTCGGTAAATGTACTACTGCAGGTCAAAGGCTTTTCGTCATACTGAGAAGGCATTTATCACCACATTTGCTCTAGGCTGGTTGGCGGTTTCAGGCTTAGATCCGGTCTCCTCAAGATGTGTTCCTACACCGATGTCAGTGAGGTCTAAGACAAACTTAGAAAGTAGATATATTATATCATCATCAGCCTTATAATGTTCCCACTGCTAAGACACAGGCCTCCTCTCTGTGACAGAGGTAATGGGCCTTAATCCACCTCGTGGGCCCAATGCGGGTCTGTGGATGTCTCATGTCTTCGAATTTTTGGTTCTAAGACATGCCGGTTTGCTTCACCGTTTTAAGAGCAGTGGTGATGTAATAATTTACACAAAGTTAAGCGCCTATCTAGGTTACACCTTGTAAGTTGCGGCTGATACCCCTGAGGCACCACTGCTCTTAAGAGACGTCCACTTATAACTTACTTTATATTAGGTTTATTCGATAAATAATCCATTAGATGCCATACAATCTCAATAATATGAATGAGCTCTTAATTAGTAAATGATAATTTGCGACAAAGGGCCCTCAAAGGGCAATGGAGAGGGCTATGCTCGGAGTTTCCTTGCGTGATCGAATCAGAAATGTAGAGATCCGCAAGAGAACTAGGGTTACCGACATAGCCCGAAGAATTGCCAAACTTAAGTGGCAGTGGGCAGGGCACATTGCTCGCAGAACGGATGGCCGATGGGGTAGAAAGGTTCTGGAATGGCGACCACGAACCGGAAGACGTTGCGTTGGAAGGCCTCCCACCAGGTGGACCGATGACCTGGTGAAGGTTGCGGGGATCCGCTGGTTACGAGATGCACGGGACCGGTCAATGTGGCGACGCTTGAGGGCGGCCTATGTCCAGCAGTGGACGTCTTTCGGCTGATATGATGATGATGATGAATTTGCGACTATTATTTAAATCGTCTTTACCATCTTTAGTTAGGTATGTATTATCAATACCTAAACCTTTAACGTATATACAACAACATCAAAGTACTATCAAAACAAATTGCTTTTTCGCCTCATCGTCGGTTCCTGGGAGCAAATATTAAACTCTTAATAAGGACTTAGTTCGAAAGTTTCACCACGATATTCTGGCAAATTACGCCATACCCTTAATATACAGTAATCTCTTCAGGAGTTATTAAAAGAGCGTTCGATACAAATTGTTTTATAATACCCTCCGGGAACCGGTACATAAAGTGGAATAAGAAAGCGAACAAGTTGAAGGACGAGGGGTGTGTTCGATGACCTACATATTTTTATTCCTGACTTGCGGGAGAAAAAACATCTCCGGTTTGTTGAAAACTTCGGGCAACTTGTCGATTCTGCTGAATTTTAGTCGAAGCGGCGATAGAAAATGTAGTCGAGCGTTTGGTCAACAAACTCGTGATGCTTAACAGCGTGAACAATGTGTGAACCCGCATGGTATTTCTATCATGATTTCTCTTTTAAATTAAATTAAAAGCACAGAGGCTTTTAATATATCCAACATACTGGCCAAATTAGTGCAAGTGTATATAATCCTATGTTTTATAAAAAAACAACTGCTATTTTCTTATCAGGCTTTAAATTTGTTTTGCCGATATAGAGAAGAAAAAGATTTAATCACAATCACAATTGTATTATTTTGCTTGATTTTATTGCTCCCACACCGCTGTTAAAAATGTTTACAAACATTTTCTAACACTAATTCTAACAAATGTTCAGAATGGTTACATTCTGTTAGGAATTGTTAAATGTTTTGAGTGCTCCTACACTGATCGAAAATGTTTACAAACATTTATAACATTTGGAAACATGACATTGGTTCGCAGTTTGAATTTACATTCCGATGCGTTTACACGAAAATTGAAGAAGATTTTTCATTGGATAAGCTTTATTTTTTTGTTTAAAAAAAAAGAAAAAGCGCGCTCTAGCTGGATGCGCCAAACGCTAATAGCTAGAGAAACGTATAGTGCTACAGATTACCTCAAGGACGTGGGCATTGACGGTTGCTTAAATGTTTTTAGGGTTCCGTACCTCAGCTAAAAAAAGAAACCCTTATAAGATCACTCCCTTGTCCGTCTGTCTGTCCGTGTGTCACCACCGATTTTCACAGGAACGGGTGGACCTAGCAAGTTGAAATTTATACCAGAGACTGAGGTCTCTAGTCCTTATTAAGTGTATAAAATCAAGGTCCTGAGTCAACACGATAAAAAGAGATGGGCAAATTTAGATTTTCGTGAAAACTTGTAAGTACCCACCAAAATTTATCTTAATTTTCACCTGTTTTATTTTTCGTAATTTTCTCTTTAATAGTGCTGTAAGAACTTGCTTTTAACCAAAATTGACAATTCAAGGTCAACCGTAAGTACCCTATAGGTTTTGGGTCGAAAACCTATATGGTAGTTCCCGTTGACCTAGCATCACGAAATTTGGCAAAAAGTAAGGTCTTACAGACAGCAAAAAATTAAAAAAAGCCGAAAATTAAAGGGTGTATATACCATACATAGTTGACGGTCTATAAGTTGTATGGATGCTCATACAATTTAGAGGACTAGCTTAATTGGCACTAACATCCAAATAAGGTACCTATGAACTTCAACTTTGGTGAAAATATTTATTATTACGTATATTTTATTAACAAATACCAATATATCGATAAATCAGATTTTTTTCTCTAACTTGTTTTTGCAGTTTGATACGGAACCCTAAATGTGACAAGGCGTGACTGTTCTGAATTTGAATATCTACAGGATTAAACATACATACATAAACTCACGCCTTTTTCCCATGGGGGTAGGCAGAAACTACAGAACGCCACCTGCTGCGATCCTTACACACTTCTTTTGCTTCACACACATTCATACATCTAGTCATACACATACACCGGCTATGGGTACTGCACACTTGGCCTTTCTGAAGAACATCACCTATAAGGTCTATATATGTCTTTCTAGGGCGTCCGCTCCCGACGTTTCCATTCACGTCTGCCTTGTAAATACCTTTCGTAAGTCACCTTTCATTCATCCTCTCAACATGGCCAAACCATCTTAACATACTCTTTTCAATTTAAGTCACTACATCTTCTTACAGGATTAGATTGGGGCGAAAATAATTAAACAGGACACTAATTTTGGAAAATCGGCACACATCACATCGGGTCGCAAACAAATGAATACAAATGTTTTTATTTGTTAAAATTTGCTAATTTGAATTTTGTGCTTACTAACATTAACTAATATGAAAAAAAAAGACATGTACCTTAACAATGCGATCAAATGTTTGTTTAGAAATGTTTACTAATGTTTGTAAACATCTTTAACAGCTTGCTATGCTCACCTTAATCAGAAATCAAAAGATCCGCAAGAGAACCATGGAAAGCAACATAACCCGAAAAAAAATCAAACAAAAATAGCAATGGGCAAAGAACACTATTCTTAAGGTTTTGAAGTGGTGACTGCGTATCGGAAAACACAGGGCTTCCTCTAAGGTTAACTAGGAAACTGCAGGCTTATTACGTATTTTTTGCAAGAGCAAAACGATAGCGATCAAACGCTTTATGTCAAAAAAGTTGGAATTACCTGCAGTAAAGGTATGGTAGGTCCTACACAATTGATTGCTAATCGCTCGCTGTTTGTCAAATGCACTTATAAAAAACCATCAACAACTCTAAAACTTTTGTATTGAAGAGCAATTATTGCGCAAAAATCGCTATCGGTGTGCACTTGCAAAATATACGTAATAAGCCTGCGGGAGTAGGAATCCAAAGGATGCGAGAATCATAAGACGATTGACAAAAGCCAGCAATGGAGGTATTTTAGCTGAAATCATAATGATGAACTGTTTCACACCCGGGAAAAAGCCCCCTATAATTTCTCTGTTTCTGTATCCTATTACTGTATCCTACAGAACTTTGAACTTCTTCGCCTCACTCAGATAAAGTACTACTAGTTTAGGAGCTCGGCATAAAATTGACGTTATTTATATCCTATGTTACGCTAGTATAAGAGCGCTTCGAGAAGAATTCGCTCAAAAGTTAAGCCGTTAGTGTTTATAACAAGTGGTTTAGTACACACGCGTTTACATACTTTCAGGGTAATGTTTTTACGTAACAAAATACGTGGAACAAAGGCTTCTTAATAACTAAACATATATCTATTCCCCATAGAGGTAGTCAGAGGCGTATACACACAAAACGAATAAAAAACAGTTAGTGGATTAATTCCTTCCGAATATATATTAAGTGGTTTGACTTATCCATTTCCATTGTCTTACGTATATATACATCTTACTACTTGCTAATATTATAAATGCGAAAGTTTGGATGTATATGTATGTTTCTTACTCAATCACGCTAAAACGGTTGAACGGATCTGGATGAAATTTGGCACTGAGATAGACTATAGTCTGGAATAGCACAAGGACTTTTCTTCCCGGTATAATGTTGCCTTGAGATAAGAAAACACTTATCACGCGGGTAAAGGCGCTGGTAGAAGCTAGTAGGTAATAAGGTAATGCCTTAAGTATACATATACATATGTCGGATCTTGGCATGTTTTTTTTTTTTTTATTGTCATTAGGCTCGCGCTTGACCACTATCTCACCTGATGGTAAGCGATGATGTGGTCGACGAGAAAAAACCCATTCACTCTTGACTTAAAGACCCCTATATTGTAGCTATCGGGAAACACAGATTCCGGCAGGGAATTTCACTCCTTAGCTGTACGCATAATAAAAGTGTCCTCAAAACGTTTTGTGCGTATGCGTGGGATCATCGTTACATGGGGAGGTCCACCATGTAACGATGACGCATCGCCGTGCGTCTGGTTGTCCGATGATGAAACGGGCTGGGCGGAATTAAATCGTGCAATTCCATCGCACACTCCCCGAAATGTAACCGATAAAAAACCGACTAAAAATGGGACTCAAGTACCATTGTTTGGTATTTTTCAGAGTCTAGTTTCAGGTATGGTGTCAATATGGTTCATGGAGACCAACAGTGATCGTTCGGACATGGCTGTGCATGGGCGCCGCCAGACGACCCCGTGTATGGCACCCTTGGTCCCCCGTGACGGGTCAAGGTCAATGGCCCCGCCACCTACCATTTTGCGGCCGCAGGGGATAAGGAGAGCGGCTAACGCAATACCGACACTCCTCTTCCCCTGTGGCCCCACCGCGTCCGCCATCAGACGGTGGCAAACCTGTCCAGGCCGCGGAAGGTAGGGAGAGTGGCGCACCGCAATACCGGCACTCCTCTCCCGCCGCAGCCTCCAACCCTCAGCCGCCACATTGTATGGGACCTGAGACGCTCCATAAGACATCGCGGCCCGCCTCAGTTGCGATGTCGCTTGTCACCAAGTGCCACCGCAACCTACTAGTTGGCCGCTACGTCGTCGGTTAAATCGGCAAAAGCCCGGACGAGCAGCCCCTCTTCGAGTTCCGCTTCGCTTCACCGTGGGGGACCAAGCCACGGCTACCGAGCCCACCCACCTCGACAATGCGGGAAACCACCGGGACACTAAATAGGACACCTGTATGTCACTAAGTAGGTCAAATCCCGATCCGATATACCTGGATCTAACACATATATTAGGCGTCAGCGAAGCCGCGAGTAAAGTTGTTAAAATGAGTTATCTACGAGTACCTAGCCTTATTCCCGTCTTGTTTGGGACCGGGTTCCAGTCTAACCGGATGAAGTTGAGTACCAGTATTTAACATTTAGTGTCTGTGTAACTAACCTGCACAACCTAGCAATTGGATAACACGGTACTTCATGGCCAAGACTGGTATCAGATGATCATGCTTCTGCCTACCGTGACGACTTTCAAAGAGCGTCAACTGACGCCGGCACCAGCGGCTTAAGGCGCTTTCAGAGTCACGCAGGAGTCTTGAGACTCTAGACAAGTGGCATTCGATGTCAGCGAAGGCGATAATCGAAATGTCAAAATGTAAAGGATTGATCATGTGGTTGTTTGATATCGCTTGTCAATCCCATACAATTTTGCCTTTTTGACAATCGCTATCGCCACGCTTTCGATGATAGAAGGTCACTTGTCTAGGACCTTAGGTATGTAACGGATATCCCATACACGGACCGTGAATGATATATAAGGAGGACCATAGCCCCGAGCAACGAGCTACTCAATTTACTCCAATTCTAGAATCCCAAATATTCGTAAATCAAATATTTGCCTATTTTTGCCATCGTAGTCAGTATTATTTAATATAAATCAGTACTTAAATAATTCACTGCTTTTCGTTTTCTTCTGAAATAATCTTGTTTTAGTTAGTTCATGGAATGTGCCAGTGTTTCAATGAGTATAAGATTATACCTAAATTATAAATGGAATATTTTGTGAAAACCTTCATTAAGATTATTTATGCGGTTTACTTAGTACCTGGAATTACTGGAAATATGGTATTCATGATTAGGTATTATAATTGCTCTAGAAATTATTTATCTAATTTATGTTTCAGAAACAAACAAAGATTTTAAATTAATTACGAATTTCATTCACTTACAGGATTTTTTTTGTAAAAGATCGTGTAACTTATTTGGTGTACAATAAACGATATTGTATTCTATTATTTGCCAGACATTTGAAGCCATAGGTAAGCAAACAATAGATGAAATTATAATATTATTTATTCACGTTTGAACATATTATTAATATTTTCCTGGAAATGTTATTTCTACGAATCATTCTTGTCAAAAATATTGTAACTATGCTATCACAATGAGCTAAGTTATTGCTTTTATTACTAAGCAATATTTCTCAGGATATTAGGTACCTAATTCTTGAATATTTAATAAAAAAACTGTTTTACGTACGTATTATAAAACAAAGTTTTATTTTTGTGTTACATCCTTTCCTATATAATATAATAATATAATGTTTAGTAGCAGAACAAGTTTGACACATATTAACGTACACATAATTGTCAACTAGGGTACAGAGCAATAAACAACAACAGTAGTGTGCGAAAGATATGAAAGTACAGTCAATACAATAGATTTTAGCCCTGACTCCTAAACTAGGAAGATCCTGTATCTTAGGAGGCAGTGTCTTCGCTTAAATAGTGGACAACAATATTATGAGCGTACTAGCAGACTCGGATAGTCACCGACATGATACAAAGTAAATGGTAAATAATATAATAAAATATAATATTATATAATATATATATAATAAAATAAATTGAATTTATTTTTCACTGGTTTTTAGTTTTCAATCACAACAAACCGGTGGAATGAGAGTATACCAGGGTTAACTGTTCACACTTGCGTACCCTCTTTAGAGCGTACCAGTGTGATGTTATGTTATGTAATGGTAAAAACAATAAACAGACATGCGATTGCAGCTATCCCGAGTGATTTGCAGTCATTTATTGAAGAGTTCTGATGTATATCTCCAAAGTTCTAAATGGGACCACATGACAAGCACCAGCTTTCAAATAAAAAAGAATCATCGAAATCGATTCACCCAGTAAAAAGTTATGAGGTAACAAACAAAAAAAAAAATACAGTCGAATTGATAACCTCCTCTTTTTTGGAAAGTCGGTTAAAAAGTAAAACGAGATAAAATGTTAACAAGCATCTAGAAATCTAGAAGGCCTACAATGTTCACACATTTACAAAACAATCGGTAAAAAGAATCTATACAATCAATCAATACACAGGTACACACGTAAAACTTATCTACACCAATAATATAAAGAGGATTTTTTTTGTTTGTTTTTACGGGATCGGCTCCGAAACTACTGGACCGATTTTAAAAATTCTTTCATCTATGGAAAGCTACATTATTCCCGAGTAACATAGGCTATAATTTTGACGGGAGCGAAGCCGCGGGGGTCAGCTAGTAATTTATAACGCCCTGACGCCCCTCTTTTTGCGTCGGGGGTTAAAAAATTGCCTATAGACACCAAGGCCCACATGCACGAAAAACTTAACTCACAGTTAGTTGACGAGGTTGAATTGACAATATTTTATGACACACTGTCAATTTAATCGTCGCATGCTTCGTGTGTACTCCGAGTAAGGTTTTTCGTGCATGTGGTCCTTAGCGAAAGAGTAGCTTTCTTACAGTTAATTTTCTTTAATGAAAGATTTTTTTGATCGGATCAGTGTTTATAGGGCTTAATTAACTTTTTCCAACATGAAAAAAAAAAACAAGCAATTTTACCTGTTTTCATTTACCTAAGATTGATGAGGGGTAATGAACTTATTTTAAGGCAGTCGTTGCTACCCGGATACCCGATATATTTCCTTGGTTTCCTTTTACGACACCCACGGGTTCTTTAAGGTCTATGAACGCTATTAACATACAAGATGGTATCATACTACCCTCATAAGTGTAAGTAGCGTATCGTTATGATACCTGTCTTCATCTGTGTTACGAGTAAATAATTTTATTGAGTTGACACTGACGTTTGATAAATAGATAGACTCATAAAAGGTGATGAAACTTTACCGTTTCCCTGAAAAATATGACAGGTTGGGCATACCACATTTGATGTTTTTGCTTTATGACCGCGGGATCGAACTCTTTTTCTCCAAACGAGGTAGTTATGCATGATTATAATAACCTTACTTTAGGAATACCCACTATGAAATATTATTAAGTCCGAATGTCGAAGATTTATCATAAATTTACCCTAGTTTTAATTATTGTTTTCATATAAGTGAAATGTGAATTTCTTTATGAAAATAAATATCTTTAACCAGACATTTTATTTATTAAATGTGATTAGAATATTGTCTTAAGTTTTAAACTTCAGAACATTTTTACTTATCTGTCGCAGAGCATCAAAATAGGTCTTCTTTTGTTACCTCGTCACCTTCAAATTCATTTGACAAAAGTTAATGTACTGAATTCAAACTTAACGCCAAAATACGCCAGCATAATAATGTTTGTTTAGCCGAATTGGTATACTGTATTTGTATATTGGCGAACAAGTAATGTAAAAAACATAATATTTTATTATATCTTGGTATTGAAACAACCACAAGCCATTTTTAACAGACTTTCCAAAAAGGAGAAGGAGGTTCTATGTTCAATTTTGTTTTTTTTTTGTGTTTGTTCACCGATTGCTCCATCAATTGGGTTGTTGAATTTAAAAAAAAATACGTTTTTTTTATGTATTTCGAAACTTACGGAACCACGTGACTACAAACGGGCTACAATTGGTTGCCATGTTGGTGACGTCATAACGTTCAAGGAAATCATGACAATATAGTGTCAACTACACGTAGATTGACTAAAAATATCCGAAAATGAGTGCAAAAATATTATTAAACAATAAATTTTATTTAGTTATGTGTGATAAAGGATTTATAAAGGCTAATGTCGATAATATACCCACCTGATGGACGATTTGGCAAATTTGAGCATAAATAAAGTAGTCGTAATGAATAATACGTGAGAGTGGACCGGTGTTAGTTATTGTTGTCTACCAGGTACATTAGGAAACATAATTTTCATAACGTAATCGTTTTTACATATGGGTAGGTGATATTGGTGTAAAATAAAAAGTAAACAAACACGATTGGCGCGAAACTTTGACTTAGGATATCAAAAAACTTCATTAGATACCACTTAATATGAAACACATAGTTACACATATAATTCTCGCTAATGCCCATTATTTACATATTCCTTAATAGAGGAGCTCGTGGCTAAATAATAACAGCCACACTGTTCGATCATCAAGATTAAGCAACGTTTGACGAGGTCGGTCCGTGGATGGGTGACCATTTCAACAAACCGAGTTTCCGCCGTGCCTCGGAAAGCATGTTAATCCGTTGGTCCCGGCTGTCATTTGAAGATCTTTGACAGTCGTTACGGGTAGTCCGAAGCTCTGACACCAGTCTTGCCAAGGGGTACCGTGTTACCCAGTTACTGGGTTGTGGAGGTCAGATAGGCAGTCGCTCCATGTAAAACACTGGTACTCAGCTGAATCCGGTTAGACTGGAAGCCGACCCCAATAAAGTTGGGAAAAGGCTCGGCAGATTGACAATATCTCTCAATAATATTGAACATTAATGTCTATATTATATATTTACAAACCCTAAAAAGTTTGCAGAAAAGAAACGTGAAAATATTAACCTGGTAGATTTTCGTTACACTAATTCTTCAGTAAATATCTCTTAATACTTCGACCGATTTTTACAATTCTAACAGAAATGTTTTTTTACACCTATATCTGTCATTTAAGTATAAAATAATTAATATATCACCATAAACAAAAAATCATGTTTTCAAGTTACGTAATTATACAACAATGTCAACTTTGCTCGAAAGTTCCCTTAAAAATTTACTATTATCAGTCTTTAATGATCAAAGTAAGAATTTAATACTGAATTAGAACAAGATAACAACAGAATCAACACATTATATGTAATTGGAATCAAGTTAGACGTAGAGCACTGTTTAAATTTAGTAGATTGCTAGGTACTAGGCTATTGCGCGAATCACATATAATTGGGATATTTTTGTAGTATTCGTACATAATGGTACGAAACAAGCACGATAACTTTTAAGGTTCGATATTTATGGTCAATATATTCGATTTTCATCAATATATTGACAATAATAACAAGATTGAATCGGTTAAAAGTCAAAACACTGTATCAGCTATGTGCTACAATGAGTAGTAATGAACGTTGTGACGTCACACGGGCTCGGTTTTGTTCGGGAAACTATCGGGGTGTTTTCGGTACTGGATTCAAAAAAATGTTTACAATGCATGTCCTCGAAAAGAGCGGTTTTCCAAGCAGCCAAACTGTGCGGAAAGTGACACTTTTTTTCACTAGTGCTTTTTACTTTCCTGTACTTTTTTAATTTTTTATTCCAACGTCAGCCCGACGCATAGAGTTTTTATTATTTGAGAAAAGTTTTAAAAATTAGTTATGTACAGATTATCATTCATATAAAAGGTAAAATAAAACTAATACTTTATTTTAGGCGTTTTTAATTACTCTAGATTTAGTTTTTGATCAATAAATTAATTTTAAATATTCATTAAATATGTTTGGCAGAACGTATATTTTTCTCGTGCCTTATTGCGTTACAATGTGAAAGCAATTCGCACATGCGCAGTAGATATGCCCGAGGAACTATTAGTTAATCTGTGGATATGTTGAACGCGCTTGAATAAGCCCGCCATTTTATTAATTTAATTTTATTAATTTTGTTTATTTCCTCGCACAATGCATAGTAAAATATTGTATGATACACGTACGTAAGATGATTTCCGACTTGTGTCGATTTATCCACTCACTCGCTTCGCTCGCTCGTGAATAAAAATGCCACTCCACGGAAATCACCTACCTTCCGCACTTGTAGCATAAATAACTATTTCAATTGGATTTTACTTTGTAAATACAGTGAAAAAAAATAAAATAAAAATAGTTTTTTATGAAAACTTATTTATGATCATTTTCAACAAACCAATTATTGTGGACCGAATTTGAAAATATATTGTTTGTTTTAAAGAGTATGTTCCAAATTGTTTTTTTTAAATTTGGTAAAGGTCTGATGAAAAATTTCGGAGATATATAACAGAACTCCTCAATAAATGACAGCAAATCTCTCAAGGTTACTGCAATAGCATGTCTGTTTATTGTTTATACCATTTCATAACATAACATATACGCTAGTTTGCTCTAAAGCGGTACGCAGATGTGTACACTTCCCCTTGTTACACTCTCATTTCACCAGTTATGTTCAAGTTTCATGATATTCGGGTTATCTTCACTGGCATTATAGGTAACTTCTAAAAAACTTGCCTATTAGGTACCACAACAAAAAAGTGAAAAATATGAATAAACATTTTTACAAAAAATAAAACCGACTTCCATTTTGTTGATTCCATGAAAAATAACTTCTTTTTCGGATGTCGGTGTTCCTGTTTTCTTTTCTTCGTTTTTTGACACTGACTGCCGAAAAAGAAGTTAATTTTCACTTTGTAGTGTTTTTATTTGGAAGTCGGTTGTTAATTTTTTTGTATTTTTTCTGAATTCAATTATAATAAAAACTGGCTATCCAAATGAATTTACCCCAAAGCTGGAAATTCCCCTATTTGTCTACCTTATCCCAACCATGTTAAGACCGGCTTCCAGTTTAACCGGATGCAGTTGAGCACCAGTATTTTACCTGGAGCGACTGCCTATGCCGGAAGACACAGCATTGGAAGGCCTCCACGACCTGGTCAAGACTACGGGAGTCCGGTAAATGCAAAACGCACAGGACCGATCAATGTGGCGACGCTTGGTGGAGGCCTATGTCCTGCAGTTGACGTCTTAACGTGCTTCCTGAGGCATGAAATGCCCGGCATGTAAAGGCCATCCACCAACCTTGGTAAACGTTGTTTAACCTTGCAAATCGGCCCGAGCTCCCATTGTCAACTATTCACAAATAACAAAACAGTTACTCTTAGTACCAGAATATGGAGTGACTGCCAATCTGACCTCCAAAACTGGAAGACAACATACCAATTGGCAAGATGGCTGGTGTCAGGTTTTCTGACTACCTGTCAATGATTTACAAGTTACAGCTGGGACCAACGACCTAAGGTGATTGCCGAGATACGGAGGATTCCCGGTATGTAACGGCTGGTCAGAGTCACCCATTGATGGAACAACTGCGGCAAGCGATGTTTAACTTTGAAAATCGGCCCGTGCTACTATTACGTGTCAACTATATAACAAGATGACAAAACAGTTCTTTACGACACCAAAGCAGAAGCTACAAACCAAAATGCGAATCAATACACTGCAAAGTAAACCTCCGTTAACACCCACTCAAACTTTAGATTTGGGCCCAGAGTGACGGCGGATCTGTGACGTCACACCTCGTCATTTGCTCACGTCCCGAAGTTGGCAGGGGCTTAAAAGTATTAAATATAGGACGGAAACAAGAGCTTTATCTTTATGTTTTGTGTAGGATTTAGAAGTTTCAATTTGTGTTTTGGAAATGTTTGATGTAGGCTCAATGACGTGTTTTAAAGATGATGTAAATAGTATATAATTAATAAAGGTCATTTCTTTTTCATTCTTCTCTAGACATATGTCATTCGATGTCAAAGATAGAAATGACAAAATGTAAGGAATTGATTACGTGACTTTTCGATGGTATTTGACATTCTTGCAATCGCTATCGCCACCGTTTCGCCGATAGAATGTTAATTTTCTAGAGCCTCGGGTTGGTTTAATTCCAAATCGTCCAGTAACTTTTAAATGAGTTTAAATTGATTTTGAAATTGAAATTGATATGTATACTTCAATTATATTATTAAAAAAAAAATGGTGACTTTACTTAAAGTTTTATATTATCTAATAAAAAAATATATATTTTGCCATAGTATGGGAGAAAAACAAGCCTACCAACTTTACAATTACTGAGGCTACTTTGATAGCCTATTGTTTTTCCATTGCAATATAAAGTAACCCCATCATCACCTTGCTGCCCTTGTCCCATGTTACTTGGGGTCGGCGCAACACGTTTTCTTCTTCCATACCGTCCTGTCCCCAGTCACGCCATCACTGACTCCCTTTTCTTTCATATTACACCTCACACAGTTCATCGTTTTTTTTGTACATCTCCTCTCTCTCCATCTATCCATCTGTTTTTTGCCCGTCCCCTCTCTCTCCATCCATCCACATAATTATTTATAACCCCAATTTCTTTTTAATGAATTCTCTGTGCAAATTAAAGTATTTATTCTGCAAAAAGTAAACATATTCTTGCGCTGACGTTGATGCAAAACATGGCTGTTATGTCAGTTTTACAATTTTTTTAAATAAAATTGAGGTGCGTTCCGTTTTCACGGAGATAAATTTATCATCATTATCATAAAAGTTGCCCCAGATCTCAATGTAACCCCGTTCTACGGATACACAGCCAAACAAACCATTAGACGAAATTTCGTAGAAAAACTATTTGGAGACCACTTCCCTCGAAATGGCAAAGGATATGTTGACAAACTACACTGTACCCCCATTCCTTATAGCATCGTAGTAAAAATACATTGTTGTTTTAAATAAGTAACCCAAGAGTTTCTAGCGGAATTTTCTTCATAGGAAATGACAAATTAGAATATTGCATCTAGCTTCTATCAATTCATAAGTGTAGTATTATATGAATAAAATACATATTTTGAATTTAAATTAGCTGAATATTTGAAAATGTATCAAATAGTTGATCTTAGGATAGGACAAGAGAAATAAAATGAAACTTGCGTGGGTCGGCTTTGAAGTTTGCCTCGATATTGGCAGGTCTGTTCACCTTCCTAGAAACTTCAGAATAAATTAGTACAA
This sequence comes from Orthosia gothica, assembly GCA_949775005.1. Taxonomy (NCBI): domain Eukaryota; kingdom Metazoa; phylum Arthropoda; class Insecta; order Lepidoptera; family Noctuidae; genus Orthosia; species Orthosia gothica. The sequence goes on from OX459056.1 coordinate 2,341,704, forward strand.
GTGTTGTGTCAAAGGTTACCCGACACAGCCCGAATAATTGCCAAACTTAAGTGGCAGTGGGCAAGGCACATTGCTCGCAGAACGGATGGCCGATGGGGTCGGAAATTTCTGGAGTGGCGAAAGACGTTGCGTTTGAAAGCTTCCCACTAGGTGGACCGATGACTTGGTGAAGGTTGCAGGGATTCGTTGGATTTGAGACGCATGGGACCGGTCAATGTGGTCACAGTTGGGGAAGGCCTATGTCCAGCAGTCGACGTCTTTCGGCTGAAATGAAAATCAAAATCAAAATCAAAAATCAATAATTTTTATTTCACATAGGCCTACATGGGCACTTATAAAACGTCGACAATGTGCACGGTTCGGGTTGGTCGATTCCTATGGAGAAGAACCGGCAAGAAACTCCATGGTTACTCTTTTAAAAAATTGTTTGGTTTTACAATATTTCCATGTTACAGCAGTACTTAGATGGGGGGACAACGCAGGCCCGATAATAAGTCGTAAGAAACTAAAACAAGAAATGATTATATAATAAATACACCAAAGATTAAAAAAAGTAAAACGAGATAAAAGGTTAACAATCTAGAAGGCCTACAATGTTCACACATTTACAAACCAATCGGTAAAATAATCTATACAAAGTATAACAAGACTAAATTTAACATGTGGCACAAATGTTGTTATCAGTGCTGTAACTATTCGTAGCAAAGGGCTATAAAGATAATTGAAAACCATTGTAAAAAGTCTTATTAAATGAAGAAAAATTTGATTGTTCGTGAGTTACCAGGGAAGCCAGGAAGAATGATGATGATGATGAAGTGTTGTAACACTTGTACTAATTTACACAGGACGAGGAGCTCGTGGCTGAATAAGAAAAGCTCACAGATCTTCAAGGGTAAGGAATTCTTGCCGAGGACCGTCTGTGGATGCGTGACCATCTTTTACAATCGTTACGGCAGTCAAGAGCCATAAAATCTGATACCAGTCTTGCCATAACCCAGAAACTGGGTATCGTGTTACCCAGTTACTGGGTTGTGGAGGTCAGATAAGCAGTCGCTCCATGTAAAATCCTAGTACGTGGCTGAATCAGGCTAGGCAGATTGATTCATCATCATCATCAGCCTATTTAATGTTCCCGCTGCTATGATACAGGCCTCCTCTCTGTGAGAGGGAATGGGCTGATTGATTGTCACAATACTAACTAATTTACGAATAACACAGAGAGCAAAAACGAAGTATATAATCGTCGTAGAGGGATTAGCAACTGCTGCCAAACCGTTCTTGTATATTCCCTTAACTAATCATTGTGAGTTGTCCGAACTCGTTACAGTCCAAAATTTTAAACATCTGCTACTGTTCATATACTTTGGAGTTCTTTGTTTGTTAATTTTAAGTTGATATATATTTGTTTAATATTGGTTTGAAAGTTTACTTAGTTAAAGTTGTTAGGTAATTAAAAAAATATATTTCATGGGGCCTATTTCTAGATTTAGTGTTTGGAGTTTGGAACGTGTCAAACCTTAATTTAATTCTAAAGTTTGGCAGGTTTACGGGCTAAAGTAGAGGTTGACAAATACTCAACTTCTAATTCTTAATTCAAGTGAAGAGTTAATGTGATAATCAATTTATTTTATGGTTTTAGGTAGAACCAGCTGTGCCTGCCTACCCTACCCTACCCTACTTACCTACCTACCAATTTGTTTCTAGGGTCATCATTCTTTCGCGTAGTATCTTAACACCGCCATTCAGAAATCGACTTCAAATGCACAACGCCATCTATCAAATATCGAGTTCAACTACCCGAGTATCTGAATTGCGTGTGTTGTGATAATTTTACTTCTTGAACACTTTAAATTCATCCAACTTTTGATAGAGTGAACCGATTGCGATGAAAACAAAAAAGAACTTTATGTGATGCGTGCACATTTAAACAGATAAACAGACATAAATCCTAAAAATGCTGGAAATGGGTTCTATTGGTTATCCTATTGCCTATTGGTTATACCCTTGCATTTTTTTTTGGAAATTTATTCAATGTACAAAATCGACATTTCTACAGATTTATTAATTATGTATTGATAAGTACTCTATTAGGTTGCTTTTATGATGCGAAGTGAATGTGCCTGCTACGAGTTCGTACCACTGTGCTACGCCGTAGCAAAGTTCGTAGCGTTCCGTGACCTTAGCAGCTTACAGTGAGGTACGTCCTTCTCGTTTGAGAAGTGTGCTGTTAATTTAATTTATTGCGTTTTCTTTCATGATTTAAGACAAAGTAAAATATTATTCTCTCATTTTAGATCGAGTTACATGAAGTGCCAAACTGCCAAGAAGTAATAGACCGATAGCTACAACCTAGGAATCTTTAAGTCTAGAGTGAATAGGTCACTTCTAGGCAAGCGTGCTTCACCTTAGATCGCTTATTATCAGCGAAGCCCGAACCCACCTATTAAAAAAAAAAAAAGTAAAATTTATTACTTTAATAAAATCGTATTCTTTCATTCTCTGCAATAACTGAAGAATAATAAAACTTAAAATGTAGAAATAACACAATTTCATATTTTATTCTACAATCATAACACAATAAAATTTATATGTTTTCTAATCCATTGTTTTAAATCATTCCCAATTTCAACATGAATATTGAAAACAGTTAAAACTTTCGTGGAACAATTATTTTCATTCGAATTTCTACGAAAACCAACGTCGCCTTTCGTCGAAATTCGATAAACCATAAAATGCGACGGACTTACGGTACCATAAACATTTTACATCGAAATAAATTGACAAATTGAAGCTTCAGATGGGTAAAAAAATAAATATAGGTATATATTCATTGTCATCGGTCGTAACTGGGTACATAAGCCTAAAACCAAACAAATGAATCGTTTGAACGAAACAGGGTTTTTTTAATACTTTTTTTTGTTTTCTGAATGTTTGATTATAAACCGCTTTGAATAACAGCCGTGAGGGAGTTGGAACAGTAAATCAATGGTAGGACTGTGATGGAGGTGCGAATTAGTCAAAGATTTTTTTTTTAAATTGTGAGAGTAATGGAAGTCTACACTATACATAAACACATAAGGCGCACGTCTTAATATTCTGATATATGGAGGTTAGAAAAAGAAAAAAATATTGTCGGACTCGCGCACGAAGGGTTCCGTACTTCGTATTAAAAAAAACTACTTACTAGATCTCGTTCAAACCAATTTTCGGTGGAACTTTACGTGGTAATGTACATCATATTTTTTTTAGTTTTATCATTCTCTTATTTTAGAAGTTACAGGGGGGAGACATTTTACCACTTTGGAAGTGTCTCTTGCGGAAACTTTTCAGTTTAGAAAAAAATGTTATTAGAAACCTCAATATAATTTTTGAAGACCTATCTATTGATACCCCACAAGTATGGGTTCGAAGAAAAAAAAAAATGTGTTAGAACTGACTAAGTATGGGGAACCCCCAAAATTTATTGTTTTTTTTTCAATTTTTGTGTAAAAATCTTAATGCGGTTCACATAACACATCTACATACCAACAGCATAGTTCCTATAGTTTTGGAAAAAAGTGTCTGTGACATACGAATCCATAAGGGTTCCGTTTTTTGCCATTTGGCTACGGAACCCTAAAAACGCCATTTCAAATCCTTCTTACTGATTCCATCATGTTTTTCATTTAAAATCCATTCTTCTTTCTTTACTACCGCCATCTTGATGTTGCTAGTATTTAGATTATGAACAAATGAACTCCATAATTCAATATTAAATAGAACCTCCCTCGATCTCAAGACCCACTATACTTACTACCGAAGCGAGTAAAGCAATTTATTTTTTCTTTAATTTTCCAAAGGACCCTCAGGAATGGTTCTTATAGCTATACGAAATAAATTCACTCATGAAATATGTAATAGCCACAGCTAGGTCGAATTTTTGGGGCGACTCGTTCCAGTTTCCATGGTGACTGGATTGGGTGCTTCTTCGAGGAATCAACTAATGGAATTAGATCAATAGCGAAGGAATGGAGTCGTACATTGGCCATCCTTGAATATCCTATTTCACTTTATTGCAATTGGTTAAATAATTGAGTACTCTGAGAACTTAACCCCTATATTCCAAGCCATGTCCTCGAAACATCACCTCTAATATTCAAATTGACATTTATAACTTGTATTTGTTTTTCAATTTTCTGACGAATGGGTAGAGTTACTTCAAACTTGTCAACTTGGAATACTCTTGGAATGTTCTTGAAAAGCTGTAGACAAAGAACTTTAATAAATTAAACATACAAATTATTTTGTAAATTGGTTTAAAATAACCATTTCACACGTATATTTTGTTTGGCAATTTTAGCTAGATGAGTCTTTATTCAATCAATCAAAAATGGTGCGAGCTAGCCATTAAAGTTCATAAACTTTCATTTGTTTTTTTTTTTCAATGTATACATGCAAACAATAGTCTATGCGCACTTTAAAATAAGCGAACAAAATAAATGGGAGCCGACATAAAGGATTTCAATAAAACAGCTCCAGGATTTTTGTGTTTCAACATATTTTTGTTTTTAAACAGATAATGCTTTTAAAGCCATTTTATTTCATTTTGCTTTAAGTGTGTGGAATGGGTAAGTTTTGTTTTTTTTAACCCTCCGGGCCCTATCAATAAAATCTCAGATTTTTCTAGCAACTGATTAGCTGAAATTCAAAGCGTAATTCAACTTCTATGTAAATAATTAGAATTAAATTTCTGATAATCAGTCGCTAAACAGCAAAGATATTTTCAAAGATAAGGGTAAACTTATTTCTTCTAAATCTACGCTAACTCTTTGATCACTTAGCCACCCAGATTACTATAAGAACACTTTACAAAAAACTAACAAATTATTCCCCTCTAACTCACACATCCTAAGCACATTTTTTTCAGTCCAGGGCCAAAGAGCTAACATAGACAAAATCAGTACTAAATTTGCTCTTTATTGCATCTATTACTTAGGATAAAGAGACATTTACTTGACCTAGAAGAGGACATTTCTATAGCAGTACATACATTATTCCAATCTTAACGGCATTCAACCAAGGCGTATATTTCGTACAGCTTTTGTTAGTGGCTACGCCTTCGTCAATGTCGAAAGTTATCCCGGATTTGCCAAGTGCCCGGATTATACGTATTATATGTATGTTATGAATCCGGGTTAAAAACTACCTGTGTGCCAAATTTCATCCAAATCCAAAAGAAAGTAGTAATCTTCGTGAAAGAGTAACAAACATCCATCCATCCGTTCATCCATCCATACTCACAAGTTTTTAAATTAAGTTTTTTTAAAAGCATTTCGAGCCTGCGTCCGTCTGATCTAGAATTACTAGATATTATAAGATAAAGCCCTCAGTTAAATCTGAAATGTGCTCTTTTATAGTTGAAGATCGGTGATAACTACGAGGTTCAGTGATACGGTCGCGTTCGATATTGATTTGAGGATTTATAAATTGCGAAGTTGTATTGGTATACATGGCATATTACTTAGAGTAACAAATATACTAACAGGGAGAGAGACGTTCAATGTTTTTTAATGTTTGATATGTTGGTGTCGCAGACGCAGCCCAGAAAGCCGTGGCGAGATGACATGGTTGCCCACCACGGAGGCTGGATGTAGTTGACACAAAAAAGTGTCTAGAAAGACATAGGGGGCAATACCAGTTTTGGAACACAAGGGGGAAACATATTCACGAACTGGCTGACCACCTGATCCTCCGACTGCACAGCATGATTTTTTCTTGTTAACAGCTTTTTAGTTCGATTCTTAATCACTCGGGTTTTTGATTTTTAAATTAACTTTTTTTATTTACAACTGTTTAATTATATTTTTTTGTTTCGAATTACTTTTAAACATATAAGTGGTATATATTTTTGTAATCACCTCTTAAAACCCTTCATTTTGATACCCCATTCGACGAGTTTGGAAGAAAAAAAAATTGGGAACCGCACAATATGGCGCCCAAAATCAGCCATGTTTGTTTTTTTAGAACTTCACCTATCTAAGAACACTTGGGCGGTCAAGACTTATCTATCGATGTCTTAATTATATAATTCGGTCAAGTGGTTTAAAAGATATGAGGTAATAAAGAATATTACATACATACAAACATACATACATACAAGATACGCGCAAAACACATAACCCAGTCGGGTAAAAAGAAATGGAGTTTTATGATGATCTGGTTGTTTTCAAAGACATATAATTAAAAATATAACGTTCACAATCCTCTAGCTAGACGATATTATCATGATATCAACATTCCCTGTAACTGAGTGAAGAAAATCTATGCGACTTAATAGTATTTTCGTTACTTCTAAATTATTTGTACTGATAAGCATAAGCTGACAAGTCTACAAGAAAACTGTGCCTAAAGTTGACAAGCTAAGTCCCCCAAACGTGACTCGTTGAAACTTGGATGGATTGATCAATATATATAAGTTTTTATTAGCGGTATGACAAATTTTAGTGTTGCGAGAAATATTACCAGATATTTTTAGAGCGTAGTTACGGAAAATAGTCTTCCAGAATGATTATTAAATGGTTGAACGAGTCTAGATTTATTATATGGGTCTTTTGAAGATTTATGGTGAATAGCCTAGATTTTATTGGCAAAATTATAACAACTTTTAGATTTATTATTGGGTTTATTATTGGATTTTCTTATTTCCTCTGTACACACGGTGTCTACGTATCTTTTTTTCAACTGTCCTCTCGCAGGTATGCTGCATGATATTTCTTAAAGAAACAAGTATACCATGGCACCTATTTTCTGTTTCTTCTTCTTCTTTTCATTTTTTTATGTGTGTGTACATTAATGTTTAAATAAATAAAACTGAATTAGTTATTATTAGACACGTCATCATTATCCTCATCATCATCAGTCTTTTAATGTTCACACTGCTGGGACACTGGCCTCCTCTCTGTGAGAGAGGGAATGGGCATTAATCCACCACGCGGGCCTAGTACGGTTTGGTGGATGTCACATGTCTTTGTTTTTTTTTTCTAGGACATGCCGGTTTCCTTACGACGTTTTCCTTCAGCGTTTTTCAGATTCAGATTTAGATGTATTTATTTGCAGCACTGTTTGTGGTGTTTGTTGTATTTGTGTTTTTTGTGCAGTGTGTGGTTGAGCAGTGGTGATGAAATAATTTACACAAAGTAAAGCGCCTGCCTGGGTTCGAACCCACGATCTACGACACGTAAGTCGGGGCCGTTACTAGTGGATTAGACGCGTATCTAATTAGTTTATACAGTATCGCAGTAACACAATAGACGATAAGTACCCTGTCAGTTTGTCACCCAAGAACCTTATCAGCCATCATGTCAAACTTAAAACAAAACAAAACAAAACTTTTAAGCCCAACCCGAATAAATTATGGAAATCCAAATGAGGAAACAATCGCTCTGTCATTAGCTTATGGCCCTACAAGATGTGATATTAAAACGAATCAAGAGAGGGTTGTCAAGTTCAGAGAACAAATGGCGAGCTCTACAGGGGTGGGAGAGGTACAGACGAGCCCTCAGCAAAGAATTGATAGATGCAGAAGGTTAACTGCAAGTAACTAGTGAAAACGCATGCACAAATAAACACGCTTCATGAGTGTAAAGGTCGTGGCCGACTTATATAACCCTACCCGGAAAAATAATGTTTATTGAAATGTAAGCTTCAGGGCGTCCTCTGTAGGAATACTTTACATTGACAACACTAATTAGCAGACAGCTGCAAGCGAGCTTACCGCCATCGAGCACTCGACAGCTGATGTGTCGCTTACCGCTTGCTATCTTGTCGAAAAAGGTAAGGTGAAAGTAAGGCGGTCGGCATGGGATCAGTTAGTTCACTGCTAGCTATAAGTGCGTGGACAGTTGGTTGCCTGATAGCTGTCGGTGCGTGGAGAGCGAGCACTCATCTGTTGTGCGTGAGCAGTGTAGGGGCGGGCTGGTGTAAGTGAGCTACGACCTTAAACACCATCACGACCGGCATTTGTTTTAGGTTGCCGTACAAAATCAAAAAAAATCAAAGTCAATAATTTTTATTTCACATAGGCCTACATGGGCACTTATAAAACGTCGACAATGTGCACGGTTCGGGTTGGTCGATTCCTATGGAGAAGAACCGGCAAGAAACTCCATGGTTACTCTTTTAAAAAATTGTTTGGTTTTACAATATTTCCATGTTACAGCAGTACTTAGATGGGGGGACAACGCAGGCCCGATAATAAGTCGTAAGAAACTAAAACAAGAAATGATTATATAATAAATAAACAAAAGAGTAAAAAAAGTAAAACGAGATGAAATGTTAACAATCTAGAAGGCCTACAATGTTCACACATTTACAAACCAATCAGTAAAATAATCTATACAAAGTATAACAAGACTAAATTTAACATGTGGCACAAATGTTGTTATCAGTGCTGTAACTATTCGTAGCAAAGGGCTATAAAGATAATTGAAAACCATTGTAAAAAGTCTTATTAAATTAAGAAAAATTTGATTGAGAATAGTTAGAGACATCCACATATTTACGTACGCTAGCTCCTATTTTCACACGTTGTATGGAGAAAACCTTCTGAACCTTCTATTATTTGCTGGGCAACTCTATATACTGGCTCAGTTGATATGTGTATAGTTGATACCGAACACAATAGCAGCATATAATAATCAATTCATTAAGCAAAAATCGTTTAAGACGCCCAGCTGATTACATCTTACTTACGGAGGAAACATTTTAACAAGGTGTGCATTCGTACAACGTGCCATAGAAAATTCTGATATTGTAATGACATCAAAAGGAAGGCTTTACTGTTACTGAGTTCTCAAATTATTCAGAATTAAGGGATGTTCTTTGAGTGACGTAAGGTAACGATGATTTCCGAGAAAATTATGTGCGGCATATTACATAAAGTAGAGTCGACTTCAGGTTGGCTTTTCAGTATTTTCACAGGCGATTTTCGAGGAAGTCATTTATTTTTATATTATTTGATACATTAAAAACATAATCTTGTTTTTATTTTTAGGGTTCCGTACCCAAGGGGTAAAAATGGGACCCTATTACTAAGACTCCGCGGTCCGTCGTTCTGTCTGTCTGTCTGTCACCAGGCTGTATCTCATGAACCGTGATAGCTAGACAGTTGAAATTTTCACAGATGATGTATTTCTGTTGCCGCTATAACAACAAATACTAAAAACAGAATTAAATAAATATTTAAGTGAGGTTCCCATACAACAAACGTGATTTTTTTGCCGTTTTTTTGATAATGATACGGAACCCTTCGTGCGCGAGTCCGACTCGCACTTAGCCGGTTTTTTCAAGCAGTTATTCATTCAAATAAATTTGGTTGTTTTTCGATTTCAGGCTTTCTTTGAATATGGTGAAATGAAAATCATAATATGGCCACCTATTTATTTATTTATTTATTTAATACTTTATGCACACAAACGTACAGAGGCGGACTTAATGCCTTAGGCATTTTCTACCAGTCAACCTTTGGGTGATGCAGAGACAACTAGTGCTAGGTGCAATATTGACAATTAAACGAATCAGGTTCATGCAAAAAATATATAATACAATATAAAATAAATACAATATAATCAAGAAAATTATACTCAAAAGAATAAACTAAATATATAGATATACTTAAACATTAGTAATATTAGATTAATAATTGAAAAATATTAGCGTTGTGACGATACTACTGCCAACTTCTTGCGAATGTGCTCGCGAACTTTAACTTTGAATGTTAACCGGTTGGTTGCCATCCTGATTACCTGTTACCTATTATAACTGATATTTTAGTTTCACCTACCCGGTTTTAAACTAGCGACCGTTGACTCGGTTGGCTACTTTCGCAAAGTAACCATGTAGTCATTGCCGCTAGATGAGCATGACTTTACTTTTCATAAAACATTCCTCATTGTTGACTTCCAGTTTGTTACGAACTGCGAGTAAACTCAGCGGAAAGTAAACATAAATCATTGTAAATTATCATAAAAACCAGCTCTTTTAAACTTTGTTCAGAGTTACGAGAAAATAATGTTACGTTCGATCTACTTGTTCGTTTCCTTTAAGGTTACACTAGTCGAAAATTCTTCCATACAAACGTAGTCTAGAGATTACTCCACTGTTTGACGATGTACGTTCAAAATAAAAAATGATATCAATTTGTATCATCATCATCTATGTATGGAAACGAAAATGCAAAAAAATATATGAAAAACTATATGTGAAAGTTATGAGCGTCGAAAGTGCCATATTTCAACACTGATTTTAACGCATCTTTAGGCGGAAATAAATACCATAAGAAGTAAGAAAATTGCAAAACGGCCTCCATACAGGGATAGATTAGAAATTATAGAAATTAAACAATGCAAATAATTTTATTTTGAAAATACAAATTTAGTAGTTTTATCATGATATCTAGACTCCCAAAGGTCTGTTTATAAAAATCGCACGCTCGTTTTCGTCCTAAATCATCATCCATTTCGCTACAAACTTTTAAAAGTGCTAATTCGTAGACGAACTAGCTTTTTACTGCTCATCACAGCATCTATTTCTTTCAGTGTTGTCGGATAAGATAGTATGCATTTGAACCCCGCGCACAGAACAGTTCGTGCCTTCGCGTCGACTAGTTCAACCTTAAGTTCTGTCTTCGCAACACTTGTATAAACTTCACATGAATGTTTCTCCAAAGAACAAGAGTCATGTTATTCTTCTACCCTCAAATTACCAAGAAAATTAATCTTCTCCCCTCAAACTTTACTTTCATTAACTTTATCTTTAAATTCCGTAATATGCATTACCAAGTTCGATGTTCAATTTTCCCTCTCCAACGGTTAATTGCTTTTTAAATTCAAATTGCGAATCGAGTTCACTAACAAGGGTCAACTTACGCTGGATCCTGTTGCTTTGTTAAAGTTACCAACTTATAGTTGAACCTTGAAAATGTTCTGGAAATCTGTTTACATGTTAAGTGGTCGGTTTAATCTAAACTGTTGGATGGCTGAGTAATTTAGGGTTTATTTTTAAAGCCTATTTTAGGTGGATAGCGCACGGAACTTAACAAGTAAAATGTGCTTGTCAAATTTTTACTTTAGCTTCTCGAATATAAGGATTAGATTAGCATGGAGCGTATAACGCAACAAAATCGATGAAAGGTTGATGAACGGAAGGTGTTGTAGGAAAATTCGAAACCGCTTTCATTTTTAACTGCTGCCATACATAATGTAGGAGAATGATAAAATACGCGTTTTCGTGAACATAGTCTGGCTGGAACAGATGCTTTTAAGTCTACAAGTATGGCTGGGTTTAGATAAAACGCGTTCCTAGTATAGCCTCAGATTATTTCGTGTAGAAATGATGTATCATTTTACACAAAAAATCGTGACGAGAGTGAAGCTTATGTATCGGGTAAGAAGAAAGCTTTTGCTTTCTGAAAGACATTTGACAATCTAAATTGAGTGATGGAATACCTGATTTAGAGTTACGGTTTTGATATTCGCTGTTACAAAGTTTCTTGTTTATGTACTATGCATGTACAGCATTTTCTTCATATTTGTGTATCTTTGTATATTTTGAAAGTTAAATAATGATAGAGGAATACCGAAAGATATGATGGCTGGATTGTTAAAAAAATAAAAACCTTAATTTTAAATCTTGATAAAGTTTAGCGACTAGAGTTGACAAAATATAAAAGGCTCGTTTTGACAGCTATAAAAATATTTAATAATAAATAAACTTGATGCTTGCGAATGATACTCGTTGTTTTAGTGTATGTGTAACATATTAATTAATTAGGATAATGAATTTTATTTTTTAATTTCTTACGTAGGAAGTTATCGTGGCATGTAAAATGAGAAACGTCAACGGACTTCTTAGATTGTGACGACTTTAGCAGATGTTATATTCTCTATAGAGAATTTTAAATTAAAATATGCGAATCAGATTCTTAACTGATTGAAGCTCACTGATTTTAACCCCTGCCGGAAAAAGAGGAGTGTTATAAGTTTCACGTGTGTTGCTGTGTATCTCTGTCTGTGGCATAATAGCGCCTAAACGAATGAACCGATTTTGATGACGTTTTTTTGTTTGAAAGGTGATTTTGTCGAGAGTGTTCTTAGCTATGTTTAAATAAGATCGGTTCAGCCGTTTAAAAGTTATGGGTGTTTTACTGTTTGTATTGGGGTTTTTTCGCAAGATTTATCTTGCAAAAACACCGCGTGGTGGAGGTTTTTAAATTTTGAAATTATACTTGTTAAATAAAAATAAGGGACAACATGGCTAGACAGGAGGTGACATGATGACAAACACCAAAATATAAATTAATGGAGCAAGAAGACATGGAAAGCCGACCCCAAAAAAAAAGACGAAACAAACTACCCCACTGCGTAAGTGAACTAAAAAGATGTAAACAAAAAGAAAAACATGCTGAGCATTCAAAGGATACACATATTCGAGCTGGCTAAAACTATAAATAACTTTTAAACATGTAAGCGGTATATATTTTTGTAATCACCTCTAAAAACCCTACATTTTGATACCCCCAGTTGATGGGTTTGGAAGATGAAAAAAGTTGGAACCCCACAATTTGGCGCCCAAATCCCGCCACGTTTTTTTTTTTTTTTTGTTTTTTTTTATCAAAGATCACTTGGGTAGTCAAGAACAATTTCCTATTTAAGAAAAACACAAAAGTAGAACACAAAAACATAATAACCAGATCCAAACAGTTTTATACCAATTCAATATACAGATGTTACAGTGCTCGAGATGAAAACATTAAAAATGCATTAGGAAGATTTTCTTTGAGTTTGTACGAAGACTCTGAAAAAATCGCTTCTGAATAGTAATGACGAAGAACGCGTGCGAAGTAAGTTTAAATGTGACAGCTTAGCTGAGGGAGATTAGATGCAGGGAGGACATTATGGCTTTTTCATAGTATAATTTTGTGCTAATCTTCTTTTTTCTTAGTAGCACGTAGTATGAAAGTACTGAAACTACGTTTCCTCTTGCGGCTTACTCTTGTAGCTGGACCTGGAAATGCATAGTTTCTAATGGATAGAAACCATGCATTTCCAGGTTAAAAGGGAGCCTAACCGAACACTCAGCAATAATGTAAAGAACAAATATTTTCTCAATGTTCCTTGGCAAACTTCGTGTTTCATCAGTCTTCGGATTTCTATCAGATGCCCTTTGCACTTGATGCAGACCGGACATTTGCCAAGGGACAAAAATAAATAGTTGTACAGTACCTTTATGTAATCTCAATTTACTTTTATATAGTTGGTACTACTAATACAGTAAGTACTTTGGTATTTCATGAATTAGAATCGAAAATGCAGAAACAATAGATATGAGAAACTCTAGCTAGCAGTATGATGGAATAACAGTTGATTGCTACACTACAAGGCACAAATTAAACTAAAGTGGATAGATGCATTTGGCTGTTGAAAATTCATTGAAACCAATCATAGCATCTAACGCGCAGTTGAAAATTTATTGCATTCATTTTGTTTAGATATCAGCTAAAAATACATTAAAGGAGTATTCTTACCATCTCCATATTTTAACTACTACACAATACACAGCTCAATTTTTTAGTAAACACAGCCTTATCTTTCATCAAAAACATTTCAGGCAGGCCTTAATGAAACCGTTAAAACCAGGTTATTTTTTACTAAGTTGCTTAAGAAATTCCACCACCGAAATGCAGAGCTTAAGCACATTGCGTGTATCATTTAAGCTTATCTTTAATCAGACTGACGTAACTTCAAGCGCGATTTATATATCCTCTAAGCTAAACAAGTTTGATTTAAAGATTGTGATAGTGCAGCCAGAATGAATAGCTTGCTTATAGCTCGTGATAACAACCCGTTCTTTAGATTTTTCAAATTCCTGGTAAATATTTTAAAATATTCCATTTTTCCTGCTAATTTTGCCATTTGTGAAAATGGTTTTGAAGTTCAGTTGATTTTTATCAAAGACTTTGGTATTGACATTTAGACTATTAATCTTTTTCAAAGGTTTTTTTATTTTACGTTAGAACTTTACGACATTTACTATAAAGTCACTTTTTATCTGAAATGTTTTTCACAATTTTGTTTGCCCTCTACGTACAATGTTCAGTACATTTTATGATCGGTGTACAAATTATTTCGACACGGTAGTTTGCAGCAACAATGTTTATAACATAGTATGTAGCCAGCCTCTCAGCTAAATGTATAACGTGTGAAATTGGCAACAAATCTGTTTTACACGTTAAAACTAACTGCCGACCGCATCAAATTAAAAAAATATTCCAAATGGTCCAGAGATCCAAGCTATAAAGTATCTGTTTGAAAAATGTCATCCAAATCTGATCAGTCGGTTTTTGCATAATTGTAACACAAGCATACAAACTTTTAAATTTATAATAATTACTAGCTTCTGCCTGCAGCTTCTCCCACGTTAGAATTGTTTTTTTTATCCCAAGGGAATATTATACCGAGATGAAAAGTAGCCTATGTGCTATTCCAGACTATAATCAATGTCTTTGCCCATCCAGATCCGTTCAGCCTTACTAGCGTGATTGAGTAACTAACTTACACACATATCCATCCAAATATTCACATTTATAATATTAGTAAGATAAGATTAGGATAATTCATTGTTCAATGTTTAATTAACTGTGTATAATAGCCTTACATTTTGACTGCATCCACTTCAACTGTAAAAGCGGTCGCACTCGACATCAAATTAATTCCCCAACTATTCTTGTCTGAAATCTAAACTCAACTACTGAGTGCCTTAATTCCTATATAAAGTTGTCGTGTCTCGCCAATATTGGCGCATAATTGGTCGAGTTTTGAGTCGGTCTCGGTAAATGATATAGATTAAGGTATACTGCCTCTCCCGTTGGTTTAAGTGTTTATCTTCTTGGGGAGATCGGTAATGGTATCACTTTTACGGATAATTGTAATTGGGAGTAAGGAATTATGAGAATCCTCCGAAATTTTAGACGAAGCCAAAATTTCCCAGAAATCAAATAAGAGAGACTTTAAAGGGAATATTTTAATGTCGCAATTCTTGGAAGAACTAAACCAAATGAAGAGTTGGGATAAGACATGATACGCGTTAATCAACGTCTTATAAAAAATCACTACAAGTTGATTAAAACCTTTTTTATTTTTGCTCTGTAAACATGAAATAAGTCATGTCGAACCTTGTCAGTAGCTAACCATACGAGTACTTGCTAAACCACCGGTGGTATTTTATTGAAAGAGACAATTGAAGCCATCTATTTGAACAGACTGATAAAAAAATAATTAATCTAACGCTCACCCGTTGTGCGACTGCGATATTGAAGAAAGATGTCGAAAAAAAGTACTAAATTCCAATATTTTACTGCAAAAACCCGTTTAATATAATTTTATTAATAAAATCTTCCACCACGTGTAACTTTTATCAGAGGAAAAGTTGGAAAACGAATTTGAGCTATCTCTATCGACGAAAAATTATTATTTCATTTCTCCATTACATTACAGTGAATTGAATTTTTGTATCATTACGTGGTGAGCTTCTATAGTTGTATCGAGGTCGGATTTTTTTTCAATATGAGCTCTTCCCGAAAAGATTTAGGTTATTTCGGAATATTGTCATGTTGCCACGTTGCAATCGATAAGCAGACGCATTAGGACGGAATTAGTTGGAATATTGAAACGCATTTTTGTGCACTTTGTTTTTAAGAAATTATAGATGTACAAATAAAGTCGTATAAATTAATATGTGTGCGTTAAGCCTCCTATAATGCTACCGTTTTAAAAGTGTTCTATGCATTATATAAAGACTAGCTCCCACGCATGGCTTCGCTCGTATAGAAATAGAACACCCTCCAAAATCTTTATTAAGTAATAATAGCCTTTGTCATCAAAATCCGGTCAACAGTTTTTGCGTAGAAAAGCAAAAAACATTGATACTCACAAGCTTTTAGATTAATAATATTAGTATTAATAATGAGGACTATTAAGAATACATTTAGATAGAAACAGCATCAGTTGGTTCTTTAAACAATTAGTTGGAGTAAACCATCAGAGGCACACCGCGATCTCTCCTCAACAAGCAATTTGTCATCGTTTGTGCACTAATTCTATTATGCATGTATTTATGTGACATAACTGAATGTATTTATGTACTTACTACAGCATTTATTCAAGAATACTGCACGTTTTATTGAAAAGGTAGAAGGAAACGTACAAGTATTGAATATAAATAAGATCAAATAGAAAATGTATGATAGTTGAAGCATCTTGAATAATTATGCTATTCGCTCATCTACATAATACCATACTAACCTAATTCCAAGAAGAAACAGAATGTCTTCTATCTATCAAATAAATGTTTTATTTCCTCATTTTACTTCCATTATCAGCTCAGTACGTGAAAATAAACGCTCAGAAACTCAATTAAGCGCAAGAAAATCTGCCACAGCATACTACGCTTACTTGATAAAAACCTTTTCCCAGATCCGAGCGGAAATTTAAGATAAAGTGATCGTATTTGCATAGTTAGTGCATTTCTTTTGATGGTCGATGTAGAGACAAAGGCTTGTATAATCAGACGAAATGTTACGGTCACTTGGGTAAGTAGGCCATCGTAAGCAGAACTTCAAATAGGTAATTATGGGGTGAAGTTCAGTACTTGACTGTTCTAGTTTCTACCATTTTTTTATGCTGAGCGATAATATCTTTTGGGTTCGAGCCAAGTTGTTGTGGTTTGAGCCTCCTTTGATGTTAAAATGATAAAAAACATGGTTTTAGAATTATTACAAAAATGGAAAAGTTTTATATCTGAGCCATTATAAAACCCGTAAAAGTAATGATAAAGTCAAATAATGCAAAAAAAACTGTCAGTTAAAAGGAAACCAGCTTTGTGTATAAAATTCCGTGGGAAAAAATGAAAGCGGTGTCATAACCATAGATATTATGTAGGCTAAGACGAGCTTAGTTACGGATTTCTCAACACGAGAGAAAAAATACGATAAATATATGTACATTCCATAGGCACATTTTCACGCATCCCCCTAACCTTTATGAGGAAAAGCTCACGAAAAAGAAGATAAGAAACGCTCCTCGTTTAATAAAATTTAATGTTAAGAAGTCTAACCTAGATGTGAAAGGAATTTCTCTTGAATCACAGCATTATGTGTCAAATTAATTTTAAGAAACTGCGTCTGCTAAAAGAGCAAGTTTTTCATAATATTTATTTATTACTTATAAACTTATTCATAGCTGGCGAGCCATTCGAGCTTGGGTTTATGTCGGCATATTAACGTAACAAAATGGAAGATCTATTTTTGTGGCGTCTTCGATTTGTCGTAATGTATGACTAGTATTATTACGAATTCTCGGATTGTATTCTATTATATTATTAACTGCCTGCTGCCCGTAGCTCCACTAATGTAGAGTCAGTAACTTTGTAAATTTAGCTTATGACAAAAAAAAATTGTGTTATTTTTATGTATAAGCTACATTACTGTAAAGTTTCGTGAAAATCCGTTCAGTTATTTTTTTTTTTAAACAAAAATCCTCACAAACCTACACATTTATAATATCACAAGCAGGATACATTCTGTTTACTCAAAAAATATGCGAAGACAGATTTATAGCCGTATATGAGAATATCTGACTATAAATCCGACTATAGATGAGTATTTCACTGATATCCAGGTTCAAATAATTGGACTAGCTTCACCCTTTTTTTCATTTATTGGGCACCGTTTCAAACTCCGGGCTGCTAATGAGAATTTTCTAGTCGAGAGAATCAAAAACACTGCCGGATCCGGGATTTTACGTATTCAAACACTGATTTCATTTTCCTGAAAGTAAGCAATCTCTTTGATATCCAGTTTAACATGAAATATCCGTTTATTTAACACCCGCTTAAACAAACTAGATTATTAATCAAAGTTCACATCTGAATTATTACTTTAAACATGTAATAGATTAACTTTCGATCGTTAAATTAATTAATATGTGGATACTAATTATTTCGTATGTAGTTTAATCGTTAGGACATTAATGTTTCCACTGTTGGAATACAGGCCTCCTCTCATAGAGGGAGTTGGCTATAATCTACCACGCGGGCTCAATCGTTAGGCATTTAAGATTAATTAAACGGTAGTGTTCAAGTAAAACTTAACTACAGTATCCAGAAATATACTAGCAACTATGTTTTCACAGTCAAATTCAATCGTACACAACAATATTGAAAGAAAAACTAAGTAGACTAACTGCAGCAAATATGTAGCATAAAATAAATTCGATAATAAAATACAAGTAGAATGACAAATGATAACACATGAATAAATGATGGTGATGCAAGTTTGACGAGTTCACTTCCGTGTTCGAAGCGACCAGCCCAAGTATGGCGTTAATTCATAAATGGATCTCTGAATATTTTAAACACAAGTTCAGTCCTCCAACTTGCAAAGAATTATCCAGTTTTTTAGCCACCGTTTTTTGGCCCGTTGATTGCATTATGTATGAGATTCAGTGAGAAAAGTAAGTTGGTAAAAAGGTAAGCTTTTTATCTTTCTTTTGTCAAATATCAACGTTCTGCAGCGTTCCTTCTCCGTTCAACTGTGTATAACTTAATGTTTGAGTAATCTTTTCACACATTTCCTAAATAAACCTAATTCTATAGGTTTCCTAGGAATTGTATACAGTGCCTGGTTTTCACAGATTTCCTATAACAAATAGTATGTAAGGAAATATTTTTTTAAAGTAGACATTACGATACATAATTTACTTATTTTATGTCAGTTGAAAGTACTTCGATGCTTACAGACAGATGATAATCAAGGTAAATTCAAAACTTTACAAGTGGTTTCACATCAAAGCTATTTTATACATAAAAATATCAATGACTTCCTAAATATAATTCGTCAGAGGAAATGAACAATTCAAACACGGGTTCAGCGATTACCTTATAATGCGTGAAGTGTAATAATCAAATGATGCTGCGCAAACCGGCGGTAAATCCACATTGAAATCAATCAATGAATTTATATTGTGTTTATTATTTATTCTTAATCGGATCACCTGAAATTCTTAAAAATATTGTATATTGAATAAGTAGGTATTGTAATGCACACAATATTTTTTTTTTGCCATTAACTATTTGTTACTTTTTTTTACGCAGAAGTTATTCTTTAATTTAATATTATTAATTATTGATAATCTCGTGTTTGACCACTTCCTATGTTGTGGTCGACGATGGAACGGCATAATTCTACTCTCATCGACAGGTCTCTGATGGCAACGAGCCCTATTTCGAAGTCTTCAGTGACAAGTCACTAAGGTGACCAAAGAGGAGCAACATTTGGAAAGCAAATTCTCACATCCGCCCACTTTCAGATTCCTTGAAGCCATCGCTTCATCCCGGGCAGCATGTTAGGCATTCATCGCAACACTTTGGGTGGCCTGAGCGTGCTGTCTACGCTGCACACACATCTGCGTGACCCACGACATCGGTGTGTGAGTGCGCAGTGCGGCTGCGACGCGGCGCGGCTCGGCGAACCACTCGCTTCCACGGACTACACCGGAACAGTCGACACCTCTCTCTTAAAACTCTAATATTGTGTGACCGGTACAGATGACTTGTAATAATAACGACATTAAAACCATTTACCTGATTAATACAGTCCACTCATTTCATCCACGAACTAACATTTGATTGGTCTTGGTCAATAGTGAATGTTTTCCGGTTTTATGATAATAATTTGTAATGTTATTGCAAAGATAGACTAGCCTCATTATTTGATAAGCAATATTGATATAAAGAACACTGTATACCAAACATAATATTATCAACCAAAAATCCGCAACAGAAACTACATTCGTAACCTCTTAAAACTGAATTACCACTAAAACTAAGACAAATTGCGTGCTCAGATCGTACAAGCTCACACACATCCATCACTCACACTTAACGATACCACACACACACACACACACAAACACACAGCGGTCCGTCTGCGTCTGTGGAAATTACTCGTCATTAAAATCGGCTTTTCACGGGACAGTCAAGCTACCCTTTGCCAGAAATTGAAGCCTACTTTTACAACTTAATAAAAAATAAAGTATGGTTGGTATTTTTTTGTAACGCAAATCCTGAGAGCTAATTCTAGACAAGCGTGGAAAAGGAATCTTAAAATTAGAATATTTATTAGAAATCAAGTATCAACATTTAATAAACATAAAAAAGCAATGCAGTTTTTAATAAAAAAATATTAAAAATGCTATGTGCCAAATGTCTGCTCAATCGGACACTGTGTAGTATTTAAACAGAACGCCACTATATCCCTAGACTTGTGAGAAAATCTATCGAGATTACCAAATACAAGAATTTCAACCGGGAGGATGGGTTTCAACTATCGAGAGCTTGGAATCCAGTGGTTCAGCTGTGCAAAACCCGAAAAAGTGCCGCAAAAAAATTCGCGAGCGGACACAGTGAGTTTCGTGTATCGGGAACAGAATCGAGTTGTGAGTGACAATGGTAGCGGTGTTGAGTGCAAAAAACGAACAAGAAAGAGAATAGACCGTTTTGTCTCCGCATAAACACCCACCCGCAAGAACATCAGTATATCCGTGATCATGGTGCTTGCAACAGCACCGAAATATCGGAAACTCGCAACAAACAGTAAACATGGTAAATATCCCGTTTCGAATGCTAAATAAAAGATTGTGACTTGACTTGATTCATTTATGCCCAACAGTGGGACAGGAACGGAAAGTATAGAAAAAAAAAAACTAAGACTTCTTAGATAGTCGTTTATTTGCCAGAAATATGGTTTTGTACAGATCTTATACTACACACACAACAGCTGTTCATATTCCGCCTACTTAATTCGGCATGCAAATTTTGGGATCATAATAATGATTCTAATTTACTCGATTTAAACAAAACAATTAAACTCCAATGTCAAAAAAATATTAAATCAAAAAATATCTACAATACAATAAAAATCAATTTACAAATGTGAAAGAAAAATAATTAAATTACAATTTGTATAGATGTCAACTTTAACACGACAACCAAATAAATTAATAAATTCTAATTTACACAATTATAAAAACCGGCCAAGTGCGAGTCTGACTCGCGCAAGAAGGGTTCCGTACCATTATCGCAAAAAACGTCAAAAAATTTACGTTTCTTGTATTGGAGCCCCCCTTAAATATGTATTTTATTATATTTTTAGTATTTGTTGTTATAGCGGCAACAGAAATACATCATCTGTGAAAATTTCAGCTGTCTAGCTATCACGGTTCATGAGATACAGCCTGGTGACAGACAGACAGACAGACAGACAGACAGACGGACCGCGGAGTCTTAGTAATAGGGTTCCGTTTTTACCCTTTGGGTACGGAACCCTAAAAAAAAAACAGTTAAATTGAAATGTCAAAAAATACTAAATCAATAATTATTCTACAATACAATATATTTATATCCAAAAAACTTAAAACTGTTTACCTAGGAAATTCATAAGCATGACGTCGCGCTGGTGATTACCAAATTACCAAATTAGAACATGATCAAAATATTACATTTTAACGATTGTTAAAATGTAATATTTTGATCATGTTCTAAAATCCCTATATTCACTTATTTTTTTAATCCCAATATATATTTGTGGTCGGCTCAACATGTCTTCTTCTTCCATATTTCTTATAATAATGTCATCCCAACTGCCACCATCTTTCTAGACATATATGTATATACCCTTCTATCTGCAGTTTATTGTTACCTCGTGAGCAAGACGTCCATCAAACTACATAGTTAGTAATCCAATAACGTACTAATGTCGGAAATGCAGTTGCTAGTTGTGTAATGCCATTAAACTCAATGTAGCTGTGATGGATTTGTTCATTCCAATTGGTTAGAATGCAATTAAACACACTGTAGATTGTATACGATTTGTAGCAATACAGAGAGTTAAGCCATCATCATTTCAGCCAAAAGACCACTGTTGTAAATAGGCCTCCTCCAAGCATCCCCACACTGAGCAGTACAATTCATGATGTTCAACAATTTTTTTTTTGGAATAAAACAATCAATAAACCGCCTTGGCTGATGTTTTTCCTGCTAACATAAAATGTATTCATGAATATAGAATTTCTTTCAAACAAGACGGTTTCTCTCATTCCTTCCCGCGAAACCTACAAGTTGTGAATAAATAAACTAGCAGGAATTTTCCATTTTATCACTACCTCTATTGCATTGAAATATTTGTTATTAATTCTAGTCCTTTATTTACTAGTCGTACAAATAAATAAGAGTTTTGTTTATAATGACCAAGCATAAAAGTTTGAAGAGAATCCAGTTCAGAAATAATGTATCTTGTCAAGGGTCTGTTGCTATGGCCCATCTGGAAATCCCTAAACCGGTTACGAAGCCAAGTGGGCCGCTGTAGGCATAACTTAGTCAGATGGGGTTATTCCAATCAGCCACAGTGTGACTGTGGAACCACCCCACAGACGATGCCCCACCTCCTGTCCTGATCCTTATGTAAAGACACCTGCACCATGCAAGACCTTTGTGAGGCCAGCGCTAAGGCTATTGACGTGGCTGAATACTAGTCGAAGAAAATTTTGTGAAGATTCCTTCACAAAATTTTGATTGAAAATTGAAATGTATTTTGATTTCGTGTCGATGGAATCATGGAAGAAGAAGGAGCGTCTGTAATAGTTTTGTAAAATAATAACAAATTGACGTGATAGCTATCTAATCTTCAATCAAAACTTAGAATGCTTCTAGGCAGACATTTCTATATGATACTAACATTAACATTAGAAATGGGATATGCGATATGCTTGCAACAGCACTGAAATATCGGAAACTCGCAACAAACAGTAAACATGGTAAATATCCCGTTTCTAATGTTAATATTAGTGACCATGACAGTTTAAAAAAATTCTATATGATATTCAAAATGTATGCGATTGACCACGTGGTATTTAGATGGTACTTCCATCTCAAAGAGAGATCCAATGTAACCGGCATACATTGCTCGGATCGGGGGATTAATGGCAGGGTTGCGAACATCAGCATCCACGAATTATCAGCATCATTTCCAATATCAGAATCATTTCCATTATCAGCATCATTTCCAATATCAGCATCATTTTCAATATCAGCATCATTTTCAATATCAGCATCAGCATCCACATTGATATATGCTGATTATTATTGCTGAAGTTCGAGTTGTGTCATGACTGCAGAAGGTTCGGGGCTTAAAGCACGTGTTCTTGTCGGTTGCGAGTTTTGACCAATC
This sequence comes from Orthosia gothica, assembly GCA_949775005.1. Taxonomy (NCBI): domain Eukaryota; kingdom Metazoa; phylum Arthropoda; class Insecta; order Lepidoptera; family Noctuidae; genus Orthosia; species Orthosia gothica. The sequence continues at coordinate 2,365,021 of OX459056.1, forward strand.
GTGGGTCGAACGCACCGATTGCGATTGTAAGCAAACACAAACTTGTCTCATCAAATCATCATTACCAACTATTCATTACCTTCTAATACATCATTGCGGATGAAAGTGCAGTGCCTGTTGAAAAGTGAAATACGTACATATTTTCAATTTAGTAAATAAATTCTTTTTTTTAAAGAAAATAAAAAATACAATGAAATTTACTTTCTTTCTTAAATCAGTTAAAACAGCATCAGCATCCGCTGAAGGCAATGACAAAATATCAACATCAGCGGATATGAAAAAAATTAACTCTGGTCGATGGGGTCAAAAAAAATTTGGTGAAGTAACCCGGTACCGGAAGACGTAGGGTTGGACGGCCTGCCACAAGGTAGACTGATGACCTTGTAAATGCTACAAGAATCCGCTAGATGTTAGACGCATAGAAGTCTTATGCATCGATGTGGCGATAATTATGTTTGGCTAAAATGATGATAAGAATAAAAATAAAAATCTTTGTTAGTAAACAACAAGAACAACAACACAACAACAGTAACAACAAGAAGAAGAAAAAGAAGAAGAAGACAAGGTGTGAGAGATATTACAAAATTAGTTTAGATTCACTGTGCCTTATTACAAAAAGCGGTACTAAAACACAGGTTTAAAGATTGATACAAACTACATTATAGAGGTTTAAACCAGCGTTTTTAGTAAAACCGGATTTTGTAATAAGGCAATCTATGTTTTGCCTAATATTTTCAAATTTAAATTTATTAATTAAAACAAACAACACATTATAGTTTAGCGTAACATTGAATGCAAATATAAATTGACAATTAATCAAAACAAAATAAAAATAATGATTAGATGTCACATAATTAAAGTAAAACAATTAAACAGAGGTCAATATAAAATGATAATGCAAACCCATACAAGTTATTCCTATATATTTTAGCATTTATCAATCGGTTATGTTAACACATTGTCACTTTATCTACGCCCATATTTTTCACCAAAACAAGCAAACATCCAATTATTTTCATTCATCACATAACATGATTGTGAGTACGGATTAATAGTGGTCATAAAGTTAGGACTCTACCATTTGTACAACGGTTGATAGAGCGTCTGTCTCTATGGTCTCTTTGTAGAGGTTTTATTGCTACGATGATGTAGAGTTGGCAGTTAGGGACGACGCCATTTTGCTTTAGATGTTTAGGGATTTAGATGAAGTATTTGTTTTTAGAGCAACGCGGTAACTATGTGAAAGACGGAAATGTTTTTGTAATTAATGTAAGGAAGGCTTTCGGTATCTATGTTACTTAATTGGTTGAAATTATTATCTAAGTTATATTTTGAGATGTTTGCTGTATTATTCTTCGTTGGTCTTCTGATCACGAGCGCTAATGCTGAGTATGAGGTCTTGGGTTCGATGCCCAGGTAAGGGAAAGTGTGATTCGGTTTTCCATCTGGATTTTTTTAGTAGCAGGCCGGAGTCTGGATTTGTGTTTGGTTGCTGGCAATATGCTTGCTCCTATTTTATGGGATTTAAACATAACTGAAAAGTGATGAAACGTAAGTGTACTATATGTGCACTTCTGCCTACCCTTCGGGTGAATACAGGCGTAATGGTATGTAATATAATTAGTAAGTCCATACTTTATGCGCCAAAATATACGAGGGCGGACTAATACCATCGCATGCTTTTATTATGGCATACCTACAAGAAGCATGCCAATAAACTACCCTGAGACCGGATGCCTCCCAGTACTTGTCATTCGCGTAGTGAGATGAAACGCGATTAAAATTTACGTCACATATTTATTCAAGATGCGGTAAAGCTGTGTTTTGAATACTAAACCAAGTCTTGCTTCACCAAATAAAAATAAAACGCAGAACGGGACTACTCAAACATTACCGAATTCGCAGGCTGCCTATAATCTGAATTTTAAAGTGTGAATTAAGAAAATAGCTCCAACTTTCCAAGAAGTCGAATTTCCAGTCTCCCCATTCCCAGCCGCGGCTTCATTACAAAAACGACTTCAGATTTCAACTTCAAACGAACATTTTCTCACAATCCACTGAGCAACAATCAGGGGCCGAACTATTTTTACACAAGGACTTTAATCTCAATTAAGGCGAATTTATTCAATTTAGCACAAAGCTTATATCGGGTCAAAAGTTTGAATGGAATTTGGGAAAACCTGAAGTATCTTCAAAGTCTCGCTCTAATCGAGTAATAAATCCAAATATAACAAGAAAAAGTGTGAGCACCTTAAACAGACTTAACTTTTAATGACGTGGTTCGAACTTGAAATTGTGGCTTCGGAATAAATATGAAGTTTACGTCTATACATTATGCCAAAGATGACCTTTGTTAAGTTACGTAATGTGTTTAAGAAAATTTAATGGTTTAATAGAAATAAAGTTGGCATTGTTGGAATATACTGTAATGCTGACAATCGCATTTTGCACACATTCTCAAATCTCAATTCTGTATTGCGTACCATAATGTATATACATAGTTGGTAGGAAAATAATTATATAAGTCACAATTATGGACCCTGTCGGGCACAGCATATATAAAGTAGGAGAGAGGAGGAAGGACAGTGAGTGTTTAATGTGATAAATTAATTGTATTATTGGGAAGTTTAGGTATTAGTAAGTTATAGGTACTGTTTTATTAATATAGAATTTAAGTTAAGAATTATAATTATAAATTATTAGTATTAGTTTTATTTAATCATTATTATTTATTTTATTTAATAATCAATATTTTTATTTATTACGTAATTAATATGTATTTTTCATAAGGTAAATTATTTATTTATTGGATACTCCATGCTTATTTAAAAATATATATATATATATATTGCATATATGGGTCTGCAGGCGTCTTTAATAGTGAATATTTGCGAGTATAGGTACAAATAGATAGTTATAAGTTCCTTATAATTTATCATTTAGGTATTCGCTTATGCTAAGTAGCATTTGCTTACAAGGAAGAGCTTTAATTTATTGATAAAGATATTATATGTGTTAGAATTCTTTATTATTTCGGGTAACTTATTATAGATTTTGATGGACATGACAAAGGTACCACACGCGATTGTGGTAAGTTTAGTCTATATTTATGCCTTAAATGAATTTTATTTTTTATGTCCTCTCTTTTTGTAAAGTATTCTGAGCACATACGCACAAACTTACAAACTTCAAATATATAAAGACAGGGTAAGGATAAAATCTTTAGTTCCTGAAAGTGAACCCCACTTTAAGGAACTAAAGATTTTATCCTTACCCTGTCTTTATATATTTGAAGTTTGTAAGTTTGTGTGTATGTACTCAGAATTCTTTACTTACAGCTATCGGTGACTTCAATATTTACTAAGATTCTTATTGGTTTTTTTTGTAGGGTAAATAGCGTGGGTGCATCAGTGCTGTAGCCCCAAAAGATGACACCGTATTTGAGCCATGCGTAGGCACATCCTTCAGTACTGCGCTGTTAAAGTTTCCCAGATTAGTTTGCTGACGAAATTATTCGTAGACACTTTGCTTTGGGCCTTTATTGTAAGCTAGCTTTCAATAAAGTTCAAGTAATTAACTACATTTAATGCTATTAATATAGTGCTGACTTTGGTTTCTTGAAACTACGTTTATCACGGTGGGCGAAGTGGTTGAGCGTTTGACTGCTGCGCTGCGTGATACGGGTTCGATGCCCACACGGAACAAATATTTTTATGACTTGCAGATAGGTTTTCCGGATATAGGTGTTTGTGTATGTGAGTTTATATGTTTGTAAACGCACCCACGGTACAGGAGAAATTCCTAGTGTGGGGCAATGTTTTTATTAAAAATAATATAAATAAATAAATTGCTAAAATTAATGACCTGTGAAATATGACATGCGACCGCAAATAATTGGAACAAGAAATACAACACACTAAGTACCTATGACTTGTTTGGATTTAATATCTTATAGGTAATTTTCCTGCTAATTTTATAAACGAGAAAGTTTATAAAACAACAACAACGACAACCACAACAACAACGTATTGCAACGGAATTGACATTGGATTGGATAAAATGGGACACTTTTTGTCTCAATACACTCGGAGTAATGATCCCTTGGTACAATGAAACACTTTTCAAGAAGGCGGAGCCGCGAGCAGAAGCAAGTTAAACATAATTTTAATATATATTAAATACGTGAAATGAAGACAATTTACCCCTTTTTATCATATTATGCATACTCCTCCGTAAGAGATTTGACATAGTTAAAGTCTATAAGAAGTAGAAGTGCTGAACGCATGTAGACAGCTATATTTATACAAATCACGGTTGAATTCCAACCACTAGTACAATTAAATTTGAATGAGTTTTTCTCAATATATTTATTTAACATCACAAAACACAATTTGAATCAAAAATGTCTCTGAAAATATTTTGCCATTTAATGCATATGAAAAACTGATTGTTACGAAAAATATCATGACTACGAAACTTAATCCCTTTGATGTTTTCCAAATAAATAATATCTACCTCATTTTACATTTCCACATTCAATTCGAAAATGATGCCCAATTAAATTCGGATTGAATTCCACGGTTGAATTCCAACCACTAGTACAATTAAATTTGAATGAGTTTTTCTCAATATATTTATTTAACATCACAAAACACAATTTGAATCAAAAATGTCTCTGAAAATATTTTGCCATTTAATGCATATGAAAAACTGATTGTTACGAAAAATATCATGACTACGAAACTTAATCCCTTTGATGTTTTCCAAATAAATAATTTCTACGTCATTTTACATTTCCACATTCAATTCGAAAATGATGCCCAATTAAATTCGGATAAAGTGCTATGATAGACTACAACTACTAGTTAAAATATATATTTTTCTGAAAGTGTGTAAAATGAAGAGGATAACTTCGAATGAATTTTTCATGAGAATTTTAGTTGGTTTTGCTTTATTTGGGCTTTGTTACTATTGAACATAAATATGTTGCTATTTTTGTCTCCCAAAAAAACTACATAATAAATAATTTATTTATTTTATTTATATTTTCTCAAGGATCTATAAGTCAAGAGTGATAATGTTACTTCTAGGCAAGCCTGCTTCACCGTCGACTACATCATCGTTTCCTATAGGATCAGATGCTGGTCAAACACGAACCTAACAATCATAATAAAAAAACAGGCCAACTGCGTGTCGGACTTTGCACATTTAGGGTTCCGTATTAAATGTTGAATATCTTGGTATATGTAAGTAAAATATAACATCACATCACATCATCAGCCTATTAATGTTCCCACTGCCGCGACACAGGCCTCCTCTCTGTGAGAGGGAATGGGCTTGTAATCCACCACGCGGGCCCAGTGCGGGTTGGTGGATGTCACACTTCTTCGAATTTTTGGTTCTAGAACATGCCGGTTTCCTCACGATGTTTTCCTTCACCGTTTTGAGAGCAGTGGTGATGAAATAATTTACACAAAGTAAAATGCCTGCCTGGGCTCGAACCCACGACCTACAACTTGTAAGTCGCGGTCGATACCACTGGGCCACCACTGCTCTATATGTAAAATATACGTAATAATAAACATTTTCACCAAATTTCAAGTCCATAGATCAATGGGAAGTTAAAAAATGCTTCGGAACAAAATTTTGTAACAGACGACGGATAGACAGACAAGTGAGTGCAAGTAATAGGTCTCCATTTGGACCCTTCAGGTACGGAACTCTATAAAAATACGATTTTTGAGAGCCACCACTTCATACTGCCTTTAACTCATCATACGTTTATCTTTGTAAATCAATCTGAACAAATGTAATTGTTTGTTCATTCAATATGTTTATTAAGTCTAATAGTTTCTGTAACGAATCATTTCACTGATATTTAGTCACACTATCTTGTAGTTCTGTAGGCGTTTATTCACGATTCATGTGGAATAGACCACGTGGTCGAAGCTGCGGTTTTTTTAGATATATCTGAGTTGTGTGACAAACCTAGGTCAATATTGCAGAGGTATACGTTCGGAACACAGACAGTTTTTCAAGTATGAATTGCATGTTCCATTTTGCATGTTAACATGCAAAGAAAACAAGTTCACACAGGGTTGGCAGGTGGTGCATGTGAATGGGAAAATTCCAGGATGGTCGAGGTATTTTTAAGGGGAAAATAAAATGGTATAGCCAGCTGCTAACATGTCGACAGTAAATTTCTCCAGAAATTGAAAAGAATACAGTGTTTTTTTTGCGGTAGAAAATTCTATCTGAAATGTCTACTCATTCTAAAACTGAATGTGGAAAGGTGTGGTCATATTTTAAAAACTTCTTCTGCCTCAATCGCAGCCTCGAACGCGAATATGTGGGTGATCGGTTTTTGAACATCTCTGAGTGCGGCATTTAGTTACTACTTTTATTGGCTTGGGTACCTAACTTTAATAACAAATGTCTGTGTTATTCAATAATCTAGACACGTAGTAGCTTATCAAGTCGTGTTCAAGCCAAGAAGGAACTGGCGACGCAGCGGCCGTACGTTTATATTACACGAACCATTTGGAGTTTAATTAAAAAACAAAATGTAATCACTTTTTTCAACCAATTTGTCTTCGTAAAACAGTATCACACATTTTCAACACGTTTTCTCATCGTGAACCGCAAACCTATTTTAATATTTTTAACGAAACATTTGTAACAAAGAACCTCATGATCCATCAATAGCTGTAAAACCCACCCCGTATAACCAATACAGTACCACCAATAACTCCTAATGTACTAGCCACTGGCTGAGTTCTTGTTTATCTAAATTTCATGAGTTCGCATGTCCATTATAACATCTGTGCGTTCCCAGTCAAAACTCATACACTATTCATGCAGCAAGGTGCGGCCATTCCTTGCTGGTTTAAAGGTGACTAGCTTCTGCCGGCGGCTTTGCTACTATAGTCTATCAAAATATCCAAGTCAAATCATTTATTTCAATGCAGAATGAACCCACGCTGTGGCCCAAAAAAAGTCTGCCTACCAAGCCTGGGTCAAGACCCTCTACCGCAAAGTTATAGCGCGCAGAGTTCGCGCAAGTAAAAGAGCCTTTAATTATGCCGCCAAGTTCTCCAAGCGGGTTCTGCGTGGGGCACGTTTTGACCATATCGGACGTATCGAGGCCAAACTGGCATCGCAGTCTCCGCAAGCGGTTGAAAAGAATTTATGTTGTTTCCACTTTACCTCCAAAGTTTAAACCTGATGGGTTTGGTTCTGAAAGTATGAAAGAAAATTTATTTACATCTCTCTTTGCAAGCAATTCACGTCTGGAAGCTGGCTCCAAGCAAAAAAGTACCTAATTGTGACTCTTCGATGCCGAATATCCCAGTTTACACTAAAGATGTCTGGCGAGTATTGTGCAGTCTAGACGTAAAAACGGCCAGTTGGCCTGACGGCATTCCAGCGAGAGTGTTGTGGCAGTGTGCGCCTGAACTGTCTCCTGTGTTGACTCGCTTGTTCCACCTCTCTCTTGTAAAAAGAACAGTCCTAAAATCCATGAAACTTGCAGATGTACAACCAGTGCCCGAAAAGGGTGACCATGCGGACCCTGCCCATTACCATCCGATCGCCATTACCTCTATTCTATGCAAGGTTATGGAAAGGGTAGGTTAAGGGAACAGTAATTTACTGACCTACCTTGACGACAATGATCTTCTCAGTGACCATCAATATAGCTTTCGCTGGGGAAGGTCAACTGGCGATCTCCTTGTGTATCTCACGGACTGCTGGGGCGAAGCCATTGAGAAACACGGTGAAGCACTTACTGCGGCGTTTGATAACTCGAAGGCCTTTGACAGGGTCTGGCACGCAAGTCTACTCAGCTAGTTTCCTGCTTCTGGTATCCCAGCAGATTTTTGTAGCTGGATATCAGACTTATTTAGTGAACGGCCGATCCAAGTAGTCGTTAGAGGCTGCACCTCTGACCTTATGGTTATTGAAGTGAGAGTTCCTTAGGGATCTGTTCTTTCTACAACTCTTATCCTGCTGCACATCCATGACCTAATTCAGCCTAGTATTGTTGGGTACGCAGATGACATTACTATTTCAGAGAGTCCAGCGCAAAAACCAGCGGGGATGAAATTCGTTCCTTGAGAGAGGCTATGGTGAAGCGGACAGATTTGACCTTAAGCCTTGTCTCACAGTGGATTGATGACAATCTGGTCTCTTTTAACGCCACCAAAACACAGACGTGTCTTTTTACCGGAAAAGGAGTCATTTTGGCCAACCTCCTACTTTTCGAGGTACATCTGTTCCTGTAACTGATCGGCTCGAGCTCCAAGGAATGGAGTTGACATCCAGTCTGTACTTTGGCGCCTCCATTGATAAAAATACCCCAAATTGTGGCCAAAAAACTGGGCATCCTAATCAGAGTGAACCGATACTTTACGGCTGGCCAGCTTTTAATTAGGAGAGTATGCTCAAAATTACGACCTCAGTCCACCGACCCCCTTCTACCATTTGATGATCTAGATGGACTGCAATTTACCATCCTTACCTAGTTGCCATTCCACCAATTCGCACCAAGCGCTTCCAAACATCCTTCATAATGCGCACAGCAAAAGAGTGGAACTCACTGTCTGCGTCTGTGTTTCCGAACGAATTCACCCGAATCTCTTCAAAGTTAGAGTCAACAGGCTTCTTCTGGGTGGGTTTACTCCACCGTCGACTTTGACTATATCACCTCTGACCTAGACTAGATTCAAGAGTAAACTAACATAAAAAAATTATTTCAATCGATTATCTTGAATTTCAGTAACCAAAAAATATAAACAAAAAATAAATTTTCTCTATATATATAATATAAAATTTGCCAGCGACTTTGTCTGCTTGTTAATCAAAAATTATCGACAAAGAAACTTTTTACAAGTCATATAGCCTAATACAGGCAATGGTTCACTCGATTGCCAACTTTCATTCAAATCCGTTGAAGTATGATTGTTGAATAATAAACATACAGACTATACTATTTGTAGGGATGAATCATACAGGCCACTGAAAAGTTATGGAACTGAACACTGGATGCATGGTGGTTTAATAAGTGATCAGCTTCGACTTAATCTGGTTATGGTGTTAGCACAAGGTTCAAGGCTAAGGTTAGCACAAGGCTTGCGAAAGGTTCGTTTTTGTCAAAGTATTTGAATTAATTCATGATACTACTTCAATAAATTATTAACGCGCTTTTATTAGCTTGGTTATCTGAAGTCCGAAGAGACCTGGAGGACTCGATAATGCTCAAATCCGGTAACCTGCTCTATTTCCGAGAGGGTGACCGGCAGTCCCAGGGTGGTGTTAGGTTTATCGTCCACAAGTCCCTGGTGAACAACGTGGTGAAGATCGAGTGTGTCGACCAGGGTCGCATACTTTATACTCAGAATATCCTTAAAATATTTGCTGGTCTACGCCCCGACCTCGGCGACGACGAGGTAGAGACCATGAATGAGGATATCTCTAGAGCCATGCATAGTTTTTAAAACTCACTTCACCGTTGTCATGGGGGACTTCAACACAAAACTGGGCAAACGAGACGAGGATAGCTCATCCTCGTCTCATTTTCGCAAGTGGGGAAATTTGGATTTGGACGTCGGAACCACCGGGGTCACCTACTGGCCAGTTTTATGGAGAAGGAGGGCCTCTACATGATGAACTCCTTCTTCAGAAAGCGTGAGCACAGGAATTGGACCTGGCAAAGTCCCATGGTGCAACTAAAAACGAGATCGACTTCATGTCTACCAAGAAGCAAATTTTCAATGATGTCTCTGTGATCAATTCGGTGTAAACCGGGAGCGATAACCGCATGGTAAGAGGCACATTGAACATTAATGTTAAGCTTGAAAGGTCTCGACTGGTGAAATCCACGCTCCGTCCAGTACAGATCCAGGTCCAAAACCTAGTTCAAAAGGTCTCGGCCTTTCAGCTCTAACTCAATCATCGTTCATCGTCGAAGCTGTCCATACGGTCGGGTCTAAATTTTTCAAGACCCGCCGTACAGATAGGAACTAAAAGCTCTCTGATCATACTCTCAAGCACATAAAGGAGAGGCGTGAGATGATCCTGCACTCTTCAGATGATGCGTTGCAATACCGGCAGCTAAATACGGATCTCAAAGTCCTTGAAAAGCGACCTCCGCCGCTTTAATACCAAAAGTATTAAATACCCGATTGAGCGGAATAAGGGCTCCAAGGTCTTTGCAAGAGATCGGTCTATTGGGTGAGCCAGCTGACGAAACTGAAACCGATGATGGCAGGATCGTATCCGCCAAACCGGAGCTTGTGAGTGAGATCGAGAGATTCTATGGGCAGTTGTATACTTTAACGAAAAACCGGTTGCGAATCTAGCGAAGGACTCTAGAGCTAGATTGACCCGACACTATACCGAAGACATTCCGGACGTCAGCCTCAGCGTCAACCGGCAGCGTTCGGGAAGTTGCGTGGTATCTTCTCATCCAACTTACCACAGTGTCTCAAGACGAAAGTCTATGACCAGTGTGTGTTGTCATAGGGCAGTGATGACATAGGGCTCTGAGACGTGGTCGCTTACAATGGGCCTCATCAGAAAGCTTACCGTCACCCAAAGGGCAATGAAGAGGGCTAAGCTCGAAGTTTCTTTGCGTAATCGAATCAGAAATGTAGATATCCGCAAGAGAACCAGGGTTACCGACATAGCCCGAAGATTTGCCAAACATAAGTGGCAGTGGGCAGAGCACATTGCTCGCAAAACGGATAGCCGATGGGAAAGAAAGGTTCTGGAGTAGAGACCGCGAACCAGAAGACGTTGCGTTGGAAGGCCTCCCACTAGGTGGACCGTAGACCTGGTGAAGGTTGCGGAGATCCACTGGATGCAAGACGCACGGGACATATCAATGTGGCGACGCTTGGGGAGGCCTTTGTCTAGCAGTAGACGTCTTTCGGCTGATATGATGATGATGATGATTAGCTTGGTATGTATGTATATCTATGTAACGAAAACCTTGAACGTGATTTTCACCCCCTTCAAAACGTCGGATTAATTTGAAACTTTGTACACTTATCAAGGACCGATGATACTGCAATAATTTAAATAGTTTGTCTCATTATATTTAGCAAGATCTTCAGGATTATCAATTAAACTAAAAAGTAAAAAATAAATAATTGTTTAAAAAAACCAAAAAGCATTAAAGCGTGTTTTTTAGCTTTTTAGCGTGTTTTTTAAAAAGTAAAAAAATATTTTCATAAAATTTAAATTAAGAATAATAAAAAAAAAATGGAAAAAAGCGTGAGGTGGCAGATGTCAATTGTTATAATATTTTGTTGACAGATATTGGTAAAAGTAGTAATTTTGAAAATATCTTAAAAAGCACCCCAGAAACAGCTGAAGACAATGCTTTCCAACTGGGTTATTCAAATACACCAAATATTGTAAATGGGGTTAATAGAGTGTTATTTTTTTAACCCCCGCCGGAAAAAAGGGGTGTTATAAGTTTCACGTGTGTTGCTGTGTATCTGTGTATCTGTGTATCTGTGTGTCTGTGTATCTGTGTATCTGTGTATCTGTGTATCTGTGTGTCTGTCTGTGGCATCATAGCGCCTAAACGGATGAACCGATTTCAACTTAGTTTTTTTTTGTTTGAAAGGTAATTTTGTGGAGAGTGTTCTTAGCTATGTTTGAATAAAATCGGTTCTGCCGTTCAAAAGTTATGGACGTTTTACTGTTTGAATCGGGGTGTTTTCGCAAGATAAATAGGTCGGGGGTTTTTTTAATTTTGAAATTTTACTTGTACTTGTTAATTTATTCGGTAGATCGACTAATCTTTTATCGATCTTGATCGAGATTAGATGGTCGAATTAATTATATTTTTTAGATTAATGCCACCAGATTGAAACAGTAACTAGAACAAGAACTTTTATTGACTAACCCCTAAAGTCATTTTCACCACTCTAAATATTCAAATTGACAGTTATAATTATTTTGGTATTTACTGAGGTCGTACAGGTCTACGCCCCGACCTCGGCACACTTCGACGACGAAGTCGAGACCATGGATGAGGATATTTCTAGAGCCATGCAAGGTTTTCACTGTTGGAAGGCCTCCCACTAGGTGGAGCGACGACCTGGTCAAGAGCACGGGAATCCGGTGGATGCGAAATGCACAGCAGGACCGATCAGTGTGGCGTCACTTTGGGGAGGCATATGTCCAGCAGTGGACGTTTTGCTGAAATGATGATGATGATGATGATGAATGATAACGTTATCGTGGTGACAGGTTTGATTAGAGTAGCAGAAGTTTGCTTCAAGAGTACTTGGAATATAGGGCTAAGTTTGGGTACATAGGCACGAAATAATTTATGTGGAGAATAAAATGTACAAGATACTTGTATCTACTTAACACTAACTTAAGGAACGCTTAAGATATTAACAATTTTAAATGCTGAAGATACGTCGTTATTAGCACACTATTTTATAGCCCACTAGAGATAATTACACTAGCTAACCATCTAAACTATTCCACTTCAACGATGTATATATACTTCCGTAGCTAACGAGATCGAGAAAATTCTAGAAATATACAGAACTTGACGTAAACAATCAAGTTATACCCACGTCAACACTTTTAAGAGCCAACGGTATTATTTTGGACGTTAACCTACTTTCAAGGGACAGTAAAATTCATATTACCTGATATTCGACCGGCTAATACCGCTGAATGTTTTACGGGGTCATAAAAACACCATCGTACTGCCTGTTCGTTAATGGTGAGATAAGGTGCTTGCTATGACCCTGTCGATGGCTGATAAAAGTCCTCTGGGGTCAACAGTTTTTTTAACGGCAAGCTTATTAAAGAAATATATCAACTTCCCTTTTTATAAAGTCGGGTAAAATGATTTACAGATCTCTGGTTTTCCGTTTCAAAAACTTTTATTTACAGAATTGAAATAATTATGAAACTTTTCAATCGAACGATAAATAGCAAAACGGACCACTATAATAATATTCATAGGTCTTTCCCCTACATGACTGAATTAAATTGACAGTTATTATACCGTATTATTTATTCACAGCAATCGAGGGTATATTGCCGTTGTCATGGTGGCTAAATCGTTCGCAGTGAAATTCGTTTTCTTCAAAAAGACTAAGAATATAGGCCTAAAACCTAAAAAAATAACAGGAAAGTATCAATCAAACTTGACGTTAGATTGTATATTGTTGTTGTATGTTCTATATTCTGGACCTGAGTACCTACAGGCCGTACTGTTCAAAGTAGAGCTGGAAAGCACCAATAAAAGTTTACGTTAGGGCTTCTAGCGCTCATAATATTCTAGACATAAGGACCTTTAAGCTGTACTTTCCAACATATTCACACATATATGTACATACAAGTAAGTTCCATGACCCTTATTTTTGCATCATTCTCAGATCAATAACCTATCTATTCAAAAGACGATACTATTTCCATATGTCCATTGTGCAAAAACGGCCAAATAAAACTCATTATTGAAGCATCATTCCTGAGGCGTCACTCTCTATACTTAATAACTTACTTAACATTAGCAACGAGTAATAAATGCTAAGAGGACAATGGGATTTTGCCAATGGCTTCAGAAGCCTTTAAATAAACGTAATAAGAACCTCTTTTTCTTATAATTATATTAATATTCTATGGTGGCTTATGTATGTACGGAGCGTAACAAGTGCCATTCTGTAGTTTCTGCCGAATCCCATGGGAAAAAGACATGCGTTTAAGTATGTTTGTATTGTGGTTTGTCATAAAGGACTATATGCATTACGAAAATAAATCCTGTTCTCAAAATCTTCGACGTCGGGCAAAACTTTTTCAGCAATTGGCTTCATAAAGGCGGTAAATGTGAGTAATGTAGATTTTTCCGTTTGCATTTTCTAGGTGTGTTCCAAATAAATATTATTCTTTAATTCATTTCAGGAATAAAAACTTTGAAATTTTTATAAAAAAATGTAAAGAGTAAAAAACTTGTACTTACGTATGTATTGTCCTATAATACAATATAGTTACGTACGAGTAAAGGTTTATTATTACATATCAGGGCCGTGCCCGGGAGGTGACAGGGCCAGGCCCAAGCATTGAAGATTCGCCACTGCACCATAAATATAAAAACTGGTAAACACATAAACTCCTTCGGCAATCGGATAAATAAGTAATCTTATAAATTTGTGAACTTGAAACACATAAACTGATTTGAAAAACGTCGGGCTAAAAGAAAATTTGATGATCCAAACAATTCTCCGTCAAACGTTGCGCAACTAACTGTGAGACGGTTTCTATAAATTCTGCTGCTAGTATTTCGAATCCTTTGTTATGATAGAAGCAAAATCAGAAGTTTAATTTATAAAAATAGGTAATAACCGGTAAACCATAAGAATATTGTGTGTTTTGAGGATTGAATCTAATAAAACTGCATAGCCGATGGCTGTAAAACTGACCACTTATCACTTAATTGACTTCAACATAATCGTTCTTTCAAAATAAATCTTGATTATTGTTGCCCTTCTGCACCCAACTTGCATAGCACCTTAGCCGTGACAAACGCAGGTTCTCTAGACGTTGATATTGGCCATTACGAGCGTCGCTGGAACCTTTTTGCTTATTTCTGCCATTCACCTAGACTCCAGTGAGTCTGCTGCTCAGACGCCGATCCTTCTAATGCTAAATCACGCTAGTAAGTCGACGGGTTGAAATAAAGATGGCGGATTATGAGAATGTGAAGATTGAGCGGTTTTGTGACGGTGGTGAAATGATTGTGTACGCCAAATAAATAGTCTGGTATTTCGTGTTAATATGATTACTCGACTCTTTCAGAAACGATAGGCCCGCAATAGCAAAAGACCAAATTGCGTGGCAAAGGGGACGGAGCCCTTTGCCTTAAAGTAGGACATTAAAAAAAAAAAAAACGTTATTAAATAATTAACTGTCGTTTTTATTTTGTAGATACAGTCAGGAGGAAGGCCAAAAAAAAGATGGATGGACTGTGTGAGGAGTGATATGAAGGAAAAGGGAGTCAGTAATAGCGTAACTGGGGACAGAACGGTATGGAAGAAGAAAACGTGTTCCGCCGACTCTAAGTAACATGGGATAAGGGCAGGAAGATGATGATGAGTCAGGTTTACTTCACATCACTGGTATCACTACCGGTATAAGACGATCGCGTATTCTATTGACACGTACTAATTATGAAGAGTATTCAGCAAAAAAAAAATATATACCGCCTTTTTCAGATAGAAGTTAGCACAAATCTTCTTCTAATTCTAAAACAGAGTTTTTGTTTATTTTTTGTCTTTGCCCCACACTAAGAATATCTTCCTGTATCGTGGGTGCATTAACAAACATATAAACTCAGATAAACAACACCCAGAACCGGAACAACTATCTGCATGTCATACAGAATTACATACATAATTATAAACAAAGTAAGTTGTAAACTCGAACAAAGTATACGAGCATAATAAGAGTTGTTTTAACAAGTTTTCATGTAGTACTAACATAACTATTACAACAAAGAACTTCAGATTATATAAGTTTTAATAGACTACAACTCTCGTCTTAAGAAAACTATTTAATTTTCTGAGATAACTAGGTGGCATAAGTGTATCAAGACAAGCTTACTCAAACTATGGAGATAATGACAAGTCTAAATTAATATTACAAAGAGATAAAATTGTTTGTTTACATACATCACGGCTGTATTTCCCAAAGGGTTAGGCAGAGTAGTAGTATGACTTACTTGACTTAAGAGGAAATGCGGACGCAGACATCCGATTGAATATCCTTATTAAAACGTCACAATTCGAGGTTTGACTCTTGCCCATGTCCTCCTTCAATATTGGACCAATTTAAAAGATATTCCAAAAACTGAGAAAATATGATATATACTGGCCCCTATGTTGTGCCAGAAAGCGTTTTATACCGTCAAAGATTACGTTGAGGACAAAAAGGCTTGGGATTGAGCTTATACAATAAATTTGTATTCTTAGCATCCTGAATTTTGTTGTTTTTTTTTTGGTTTTCTTGCAATAACAAGAATTTTTGCTTTTAATGTAATATATGATTTTATTTTAATTATTGTGAATGTGAAGACTATGTGGATCATTCTTTTTTTTTCAGTTAGTTTTTAATCATGATCTGGCAGTTTGAGTAATTTATGCAGCCTACCCGAATGTTTTTTCTTTGGTATTGTTCGTCGAACCATTGAGCTCCTTAAGTACTAAGTTGAGCTGCACGGTTATTGACAAATGCGTGCACTGAGTGGACAGGTCCACTCAATCTGTCTGGTTCTTTCCTCAAAAGACCATTTCAGACATCAGTCTACATGGTCTTCACATGATCTAACCAAGATATTGTCTGGACTTTAAAAGGGACTGTGACCTCTGAGTTTATTTCAACATTTCTTCTCAGAGTATTCAGATAGGAAACGCAGACCTCATCTAGTTTAAAAAAATATGATTGACATGTAAAAGTCTTTTTACAAACCAACTTACAGAAATAAAATCATTCATTTATCTATGTTTTCATTTTGCCGATATATTATCTTTAGAAACACTAGAACAAAAGCTCAAAATTGCGCTGTCAACAGAGGCCTAGTGTACAAATTTGACAACAATAAATGAAAAACAACATAGAAGCACAACATATTTCTTTATTATTCAATATGTATATGTAATATGTATAGGAATAGGCGAGAGCCAAAACTCGAATTATGACTTTTTTCTAAAGAAATTCAGACGGAACTCTCTGCCCGCATTTCCTCTTAAGACGGTACCCTGACCAAAAAATCGGCATGAGATATGAGCGTTCCTATTGGTCTAGCGGCACTGAAGGCGCATGAATTACAGTAGTGAATATGCCCAGATTTTAGAATAAAATCTTTATAAAATCGAATTTTGGTATTTTGAAAAAAAAAAACTACAAAAATGTTCGTTATTAAATTGTCTATCCATTAGTGTTAGTACAAAAAATAATCAATGAACACTTTACGAGGAGATGCATAATATCAATAATTATTTCTCATTTTTAAGATTTTTTGGAAGTAGATTAGTGAACTATATACAACATTTAAAAAAAAACTAAACCTACCATTTTAGAATCAATATTATGTAGAAATTTAATGTATTTTTATTAATTGATATTTCTTTTTAAATAACGAGTAGATAGCTCCTAAAAACAGCACAAAAAACGGCTTGCGCGGCGTTTTGCTCGGGGTACCGCCTTAATGTCCTTTGTTCCCTAGATGGAGCTGAAGGCGTCCACAGAGGTCTGCCATCGCTCATGATCTTGAGCTTCACCTCGCTCCATGTCATTCCGATGCTCGTCGCTTCTGGCAACTCGGTGGACCGTCAGGTTTGACAGGGACGGCCACGCTTTCTTTTCCTTTGGGGATTCCAGTCCAAAGCTTGTTTGCGTTTGTGGTCGGGAGCCCTTCAGAGCGTATGGCCTATCCATCTCCACTATGCGAGAAGTAGTAAATTTTTTTTTTACTGTTTTCAAAGGTAACCTCTAGAATTTCTGATAGGACAAACAAAAAGCTTGTAACGACAAAAACCTACACTATCTTACATTATCTATTACTACTGTGTTGTCAGTTATCATAGTAGTTGCTCGGTTTATTACAAAAAATATCATTTTTATTTTTGCGTATATAGAAAATGTAGTGATATTTCCGGCGAGAGTCTCTGTTTCCTGCTTGCCTGCTAAGTTTAACCTGGCCCAGGTTAAAGTTGGCAGGAAACTCTGTTACAGGAAATCTCAGAATAGGCATTAGCCCAGGGACGAAACGGCAAATTCTATTTAATCCGGTTAATATTGGACACGTATTTTTTGCTTATTCAAATCAATAAAAAATCACCAAAATAAAGCGCATCAAAGTTCGGGAGTACGAGAGAGACATAGAAGTTACGTCACAAGCCCCGTCACGTAACTTCTATGTAGAAACTGTACCAAGGCATGACGTCATGCGATATTTTAACGTCCTGTATCGTCACGTTTCTTTGTTAACATGACAAAAGAAAAATACCTGTCCAATATTTTTTGGAAATCTGACGGACTAAAAAATATGTTTTACTCATCATCCCTATTCTTTAAGTTTAGAGTGATCATACAGTTGCTTCAAAGAATACGTGCTCGATTGTCAATCACATCATTGCATCAGGTGATATATTGAACAAACGCAAGCCTATAATAAAAATAAAGTAAAAATATTTAAATGATAGCTGTTTTACGAAGTTTTTGCTTGTAAACTTTTTGCTTGTTTTATGATGTTTGTATTGACGTATGTTCCTCTGTAGCGCCTAAACTATTCATCCGATTTTAATGAATAAGGTGTCAATTGATTCGTTAATATAGCCCGGGTATAACAGGCTAAAAAAAAACGTTTTTTTTTTTTGAGATTACATTTTACACGATGACTTTTTCTTACAATATTAGTGTAGACAAGAAAATTACATAATGTTTCAAGTGAGTATTCATTATTAACACGAGCTTACTAAAAACACTCTTCCAAAAAAAAGTCACAACATTTTCCTAAACCTCCTTTCAGCCCTTTCACAGGCTGAAAAGCACGCGTGCACTAAAGTAAGGCCCCACAATCAACGCCACGCCATTCACGCTCCTTTCAGAAACAGGACTGGCAGGATTACTTCATCTTTGTCTGTTACATGATGAAAGAACCGAGCCTTCACGTGAAAGGCTGCACTCTCCACAAAGTCTCAGGAGATAGAATATTCTACGTTGTTTGCTGAGAATGAATTGGGTGAGGCATGAATGGTTTGTTGTGTTCTGTGGTGTTTTCAGAGTTAGTTTTGTGTGTTAAAGGATGCAAATATTAAGTAATTAGCTTAGAAGTAAGCATAAGTAATCTAGCCAATAAGACAAATGCCATATCGTCGTGTGAAAAATGTTTAGTTTTAAAATAAAAATGTTTTGCACTGCAGCGCAGGGCCAGTTTTTCTTTGACTATATACTTATTACTGATATAGACTGAGCATTTATTAACACCCTTTTATTAGCTTTATAAGTATGTATCTATGTAACGGAATCTTTAAACGTGATTTTCAACCCCTTTAAAACGTCGGCTTAATTTAAAACTTTGCACACTTATCAAGGACCGATAACAATGCAATAATTGAAATAGTTTGTCCCATTATCCTTACCAGGTTCTGCAGGATTAGCGATTGAACTAAAAAATAAAAAAAATAAACTAAAAAACACGCTTTAATAGAAAACCAAACTAAAAAATAGTTTTATATTCAAGTTTTTTATTATTATTATAAACTATTATGTATTTTTTCGTGTGATTGCTGTAAATCATGTGACAGGTGTTTTTCAAACGAATTGGCATTTGTCTTCAACTTAATGTCAGTGGTTAGTGGTGTCTAAATAACTTAACAATTAGTGATACAAAATTTTCAAATTAACCATGTGTAGCAACTAACTCTGAGTTAGGTTTTTCGTGCAAGTGGGTTTAAGATTTTATTTATAAAAACCTCGACAATACATAGCAATTAGCACATTCTATGTTTAAGTTATATTTATAGAATTTTAATATAAAAGCTGCTAATCATTTGCTAATCAGATCCATAAGCCGGTATTCCAAATGATCAATCTCATACTTGGCTCATCTCAAACTGAAAATGGACAGTTGTGATTGGATGGCTTATTTTTTTTACGTTTACGTGCTCCAGTACAATATCCTAGACGGCCCAGATGTTACTGAACTCTTTTAACATAAAATTAGTGGAATACAGTATTTTATTTATTTATTTATTTTTAAAACTTTATGCACAAGTACAAAGGCGGACTTAATGCCTAGGGCATTTTCTACCAGTCGACCTTAGGGTGGTGCAGAGATAAAATATGGCAGGTGCAACTTAATGAAAAAACAAATAGAGAAAATAAATATAAATAAAACAATTTAATATATATAAATATAAATATTTACTTAGATACATACATACATAAAAATAATGTTAATGGGAGACCGAATCCAACAAATTATCTCTGTGTTGATTCTGCAAACTTCTTGCGAATGTGCTCGCGTGCCTTCAATTTGAAAGACAACCGACTGCACTACAGTAGTGTTAGCAAATAGGTACTTGTAATGTACTCGTACTTGCTAACTTGGACTTTCATTTTCATTCAATACTTACGAAAAATTTTGTTTATAAAGAATTCAGTAACGTCTGGGGCCTTGCCCTATTGAGGACACATTTATGTCAAGCTGAAGAATCATATGCCAAACTCAAGAGTTGTGATTGGCAGTTGATTGGTAGCTGTTTTCAATTTTGAGCTTGAGTCAAAATCAAAATCATTTTTTTTATTTCATATAGGCCTACATGGGCACTTATAAAACGTCGACAAAAGGTGCACGGTTCGGGTTGGTCGTTTCCTATGGAGAAGAACCGGCAAGAATTTCCATGGTTACTTTTTAAAAAAAAATGGTTTGGTTTTACAATATTTCCTTGTTACAGCATTAGTACTTAGATATGTGGGGACAACGTAGGCCCGACAATAAGTCGTAACGAAAAACAAAAAAAAAAGATTACATATTATTTAAACAAAAGAAAATAAAACGAGTTAAAAAGTTAACAAATGTTAACAAGCATCTAGAAGGCCTACAATGTTCACACATTTACAAAACAATCGGTAAAGGAATCTTTACAAAAGTAAAATAAAAAAAAAGACAAAATCTAACATGTGGCACAAATATTGTTATTAGTGCTGTAACTATTCTTAGCAAAGGGCTATGAAGATGATTGAAAACCATTGTAAAAAGAATAATCAAAATAAGGAAAAAAAAACAAAGAATTAATGAGATTGAGAATAGTTAGAGACAACCACATATTTGTGTATGTCTTGAGTCGAGTATGACTCAAGCTTAAGCTATGAGTATGCTCACTAATATTATAAAAGTGAATGTAAGTTTGTTTCTTTATTAACTTTTCACAAATAAACGGCTAAACCGATTCAAATGAAATTTAGAATGAAGACAGTTTGTGACCTTGGTAAGGACATATAATAATTTTTATACCGCTAGTAAGTTCCCTTCTGATGATAAAACACTTTTTCCGCGGGTGGAAGCTATTATTTTTATAAATGAGGACCTCAAGATGAGTTAGAACTAACCTTGAGGGCGTCATTTATGTATTTTTTTTAGTAACATAGCATTCATTTCTTGCCTGTATTTAAAATAAAACAGACATAAGCATCTATTCATAGTTGTTCGGTTTTGTTTATTTACATGATACTTTTCATAATATTCAGCTCCCCCGGATGCTTACGTATCGTCACCGTTCAAGACCGGATTTTATTTTGTTATGTTTTCAACAACCTCCTTCTTCTTACAAGAAATTGTCTTTACAGGTGGGAAAAGAGGAACAATAGAATTGTGGACCATTGGGAACAACCCGTTAAAAGATAAGCAGAGGTGTGGTATCTGCACCAAAGTTCGAAAGTAACTACTGATCACCGGCACAACAAGACAGCCCAAAAATGTTAATAGCAAAATATGGAAAATACCAATACTGTTCTGTAATACAAAACTGAATTATTTAGAGGCAGGCACAGTGTCAAAATTACTCACGTTGCACTTTATCGAGTTAATGTTCTGAAAACTGATTATGTGAGAGCGAGCCCGCGTAATAGGTTTGACACCATTACTTCAGTACGTACGTAATATTATATATGGCATTTATTGGTGAAATTTTAGTCACCCATATTGCAGGGCTCGTATGTAAGCATGGTTTGGTGTAGCCATAGTTAACGACGAGGCTCTAGAAAACTGACATTTTATCAACGATAGCGTTGCTATATCAATTGGTATAATGTCAACAATGTATGATATGGTAAACACTATCGAAATGATATAAGTGATATCAATCCCTTACATTTTAATAGTTCAATCAAGGCCCTATGCTGGCGAAGCGATGTTCAACATTCCGAAGACCTACTGAAAAAAGGCCAAGACTTCGTTTTGCCTGCTTTGCTCACGCAGAATAATAGTGATCAGTCTGTGATTTTTCAACTTTATTTTAACGACAGGATAGTTAAAAATTCTTGCTCCAGTGCTTACAAATAATATTGCAGCGACGTCATCATATAAATCTTCTATATTTGACATTTTAAAATAAAATATGTGGTATTACGCCCGACAAACTACAGTAAAGGCCCTCGAATAAAATTACATACAAAAGTTTGCCTCTTATTTGCATGTTTGTGAAATAAAACCAAATGTTACCGAAACGAATGCTTTTTAATGAAATAGTTTCAAGTTAAAATAATTCGGAGTTACGATACTTTAACTTAAATATTACCAACATACATGAAATATTTTGTTGTGTTCTAATTTAAATATAAAATACACCATTTTCGATGTACCTCTATTTTGTAATTGGTCCACCGCATAAATGTTCAGAGTTTCTAGGTTTGAAACCTGGGATAGTGGTCTTTGATTTCAGTGTTAAATTTTAACGATTTACTTGGCAATGTTAGAGCCACTGTTTATCGGTAATAAACACAGTTGAAACATTGAAAGTTATTTTGAGGCTATTCAGAACTGGAGAAGTCATCCAAGTGCTTCTTTTACTCAAGAGAAGCAGATATATTTCTAAGTAACTCTTCAGGGAAACTACATTGATTTTTGTGACGACAAACAGTCGCGATTACGTCAGATTGTTTCAACCATCAAGACATTTTTTAATATCAGTTTCCATACATCGGAAAAGTGTCAAAACTTGGCTGGATCCATATTCAAGCACAAGAAATTTAAAAGTAACCCTTCATAAACATGTAAACTCCACATTTTACTTTTCAACGTATAAAAAACCATCAAGCCTTATTTTTATGCCTGAAAAGAGTTTCATGAAAAACTGGTTAAACAGCAGTATACAATATTCCTGCCATTGTAAATATTTTCACAGGCAAGTCGAAGTTTGTTGAGAACTGCTACGAAACGCCTCAAGAAAAATTCTAGATGTTTGCAACAACTTACAACTACCCACATAGGCACGATCGACGATACAATTTCTGGGATACTTTTGTATGCTAATTTTGTATAGAGAATTTTTGAATAGAAATTGTATTTTGTTTTGGATATATAAATATGGGGTGACAATTTTGTTTTTAAATAATTTTCTGATTGAAATGTAATAAAAACGTAAAAAATATAAGGCATTTCTGTAGTTTGATATAGTTTTATCATCTACACTTAGGTAACTACAGACTGCAAATTTTAGCACCGACACAAGTTTATCTGGTTTAAAAAACAAAAAAAAAAAGTTTTTTATCATACAATTAAAACATGCCCATTTACAAATATTATAATTCTTTGTAAATTATATTTATTTATTATAAACCAGTTTGGCTTCAGACAGCAACATGGCACAGTAGAATAGATCCATAGAGTTTGCAGAACGGTCCGACAAGCACTCGAACGGAAAGAATACTGTTCTCCTGCATTCCTTGATATCCAGCAGGCCTTTGATAAAGTTTGGCATAGGGGATTGCTATGCAAGATAAAAGCCCTTCTGCCATCTTCCTTCTTTAATATCGTGGAATCCTATCTGCGGGAAAGAATATTCCAAATAAGGGAGGATGAGTGCACATCAAGATTTCACCCTATCTTAGCTGGTGTGCCTCAGGAATCTGTTCTGGGCCCATATCTGTACACTTTATATACCTCCGATCTACCACAGGATGACAATGTTACAGTAGCGGCATACGCGGATGATACAGCAATTTTTGCATGCAGCAGTTGTCCTACCGAAGCTTCCGTAATCCTGCAGAGCGCTTTGAATAACGTTGACAAGTGGCTGACCAAATGGAGGATAAGAGCAAGTGCCAATAAATCGGTCCGTGTAACATTCACTTTACGCAAGGGAAACTGCCCACATGTCTCGATGCTTAATAATCTTCTTCCACAAGGTGATTTAGCCAAATACTTGGGAATGCACCTAGACCGCAAACTTACATGGACGAGACACATGGAAAAGAAAAGGGATGAAATAAACCTAAAATACTGGGGACTTCACTGGATACTCGCCCGGAGCTCCAAGTTATCCCTAGACAACAAGCTCCTAATCTACAAGACCATGATCAAACCTATATATGGGATCAAACTATGGGATTCAGCATGTGACTCCAGCATAAGCATAATACAGAAGGCTCAAAATTACATCCTGAAACAAATTTCCAACTCACCGTGGTTCTTAAGAATCCCGGAAGTACATGATCATTTAAATATCAAGACAGTAAAGGAAGAGATAAGGTCGTCCTGTTCCAAATACAAAGCACGACTTCCAATCCATCCGAACCAACTAGCAATGCAGTTGACTATTCCCGAATCAATACGCAGATTGAAAAGGCGGCATCTTTTGGAAATGGACAGCAACACTTAATTCACAATGGAGATTTTCCCACGGGGAATTTTGCTATGAAAGCTACAAAGTTATTTCATATCATCTGCTCATAGTCTACCGACTGATTGCAAGATTCAGAATAAAAAAATATATAATAA
Source organism: Orthosia gothica (assembly GCA_949775005.1). Taxonomy (NCBI): domain Eukaryota; kingdom Metazoa; phylum Arthropoda; class Insecta; order Lepidoptera; family Noctuidae; genus Orthosia; species Orthosia gothica. Next base: position 2,389,553 of record OX459056.1, read on the forward strand.
TTAATTATATATTACAATCACAAAGGCTACGTACTAAAAGTAGGCAAATACTAGTTCTTCATTTTTAACGGACTTCAAAAAAAGGACGAGGTTCTGAACTCGTCGGAATCTTTTTTTTTTTTTTTTTATGTATGTTCCCCGATTACTCAAAGACGCCTAGACCGATTTCAAAAATTCTTCTTTTGTTTGAAAGGGTATACTTCCTAGTTGGTCCCATAGTCATCAGGTCAGGATCTGATGATGGAATCCTAGAGAAATCGAGGGAACTCCTCGAATATTATAGGCAAACATATAGCGATTTTGGTATTTTCATCAACAATGCAATCATTTGCACTCAAAAAGTATCATTTGGTGAAGTCGAACTGATGAAGAAGACCACAGATGGTCACTGGAACTCCTAAATGCTAAGTATGTCACGGGCATAAGATATCTCGACTATAATGAAACAAATACTTATAAATAAATGGTACTGATGAAAATGGCATCATCGAACTCTCACTTCACACTTCATCTGATCATGATGCCGGAAGATAGGCACTGGAAATCTCAAATAAAACAAAGTATCCAAGTCGTGTTTGGGCTTATTCGAATCGCCATGAGATGGACTTTGGCAATAAATGATAATCATGTTAATTGGAGATACCTACCAAAACTAAAAATAGAAAAATAAAAAACTTTTTAACAAAAAATCAAACCGACTTCCAGAACAAAAAACTACAAAGCAAAAAATAAAATTCCTTTCCGAAGTCGGTGTCAAAAACGGAAAACAATGGAAAAAAGACACCGACTTCGGAAAAGAATTTTATTTTTTGCTTTGTAGTTTTTTGTTCTGGAAGTCGGTTTGATTTTTTGTTATTGATATTTCACACGATAAAATATGCTTTTTTTTTTCGTCCAAAAGTTTCCTCCATGTATTTACCATATTTCAACTTAATTTCGGAGGACATCGCAGTGCACGCTGGTGTCCGTCAGGGCTGTCTTCTTTCGCCCCTCCTTTTTATAATCGTTCTCGACGGAATCATGTTACGCATTTACAATAGCAGGCGTCGCGGGATAGAGTGGGGATTGACAAACGTCTTGGAAGACCTGGACAATGCCGATGATCTATGCCTGCTGAGTCATACACACGCCGACATGGAAGCGAAACTGAACAACCTGCTTCAGAAGGCGGCGAAAACTGGGCTTAAAATTAACATCCGGAAGACTCGGGAGATGCGTACAGGTGTGAAAAATTCTACACCGATGTTAATCGGCACAGAGGTTGTGGAACACGTCCACAGATTCACGTACCTCGTGAGCGTTGTTGTGTCAGAGACTGGAGGAACTGAAGAGGATATCACTTCACGGATCACCAAAGCACGAGCTACCTTCGCACAGCTGAGACCTGTGTGGCAATCGCGGCAACTGACCCGAAGGGTTAAACTCAAAATCTTCGGGTCCAATGTCAAATCCGTGCTGCTCTACGGGTGCGAAACGTGGAAGGTAACAAAGGAGATCTCGCGCCAAATCCCAACTTCGTCAACTGATGTTTTTGTGGCATCCTCGGAATTTACTGGCCCGAGATTATCTCTAATCGGGGTCTCGTTCATCGTTGCATCTCTCCAATAGCTCTAGCTATTGGAGAGATGCAACGAGACCCCGACTGACCGCCAGATCTGGCAGCGTAAATGCAGTTGGATTGGTCACACGCTCTGGAGGGATTCTGATCACATTCCTAAACAGGCCTTGGATTGGAATCCTCAAGGAAAAAGGAAGCGAGGCCGTCCCCGTCAATTCTGGTGACGTACCGTATTAGCTGAAGCGACGAGCATTGGAATGCCGTGGAGCGAGGTGAAGCGTAAAGCTCAAGACCGGTCTCGATGAAGGACTACAGTGTAAGCCCTCTGCCCCAGCTTGGGGTCATAGGATCTTAAGTCAAGTAAGTCAACTCAATTGGTCCCGTAGTTTTGGAACAAATTGGCTGTGACAGAAGGACAGACGAACAGATAGACAGACAACGAAGTGATTCATCCCGAGGGTTTCTTTTTACTTTGTGAGAAACGAATCCTTAAAAATGCACACGCTCATGTAATTAATTAGCAATTAACCGTACATATTCATTGATGCTTTTAACCCCAGAAAGATTTGAATTCGATGAGAAGTTACTCTGTGTATAAATATAGCTTACCTATGTTAATAATAAAAGCTAAAAAGAAAGAAAGAAAATAGTTCATTTGTTTATTTGAATGTATCAGAGAAAACAGTATATAATAATGCAACTAAGAGGCTAATGCCCTTCAATATACTAAGAAAACCATTATTAGAACAAGAAAATCACCACTCAAAATATTTCGAGCAAAACTAGACAATGATTTAAAAATATTCACCCCGTCACAAAGCACTAACAAACAACAGAAATAATAAAACTTAAACATACCGAACAAAGAAAAAGATATCTTGTGTTTTATTCCTATTCCGATATTGATACGGGAATATACAGTTAAAATTTTATCTAGGAGCGAAAAGAAAAATCTGAAAGTAATATTTCTTAGACAATTTATTGGGAACGGTGTCAAAGACAGACGTTGAAAATCGTTAAGATTGTACAACGTACAGGCTGGATATTTTCTAGTTCACCAGACTTGGAAGTAGAACTGTTATTTCGTTCCGAGTTTTTGACAGATCTTGGGGAAGTTATATGAGATTTTAAGATTATAGAGAAAATGCACCTAAGATGGTAGACGTTAGTGGAAACGCTGGCCGAGGGGCCACTCCAGAACTTTTCGGCCTCATCGGCCATCCGTTTGGCGAGCAATGTGCCATTCCCACTGCCACTTACGTTTGGCAATTCTTCGGGCTATGTCAGTAACCTTGGTTTTCTTGCGGATTTCTTCGTTTCTGATTCGATCACGCAAGGAAACTCCAATAAAAGGTCTCTCCATTGCTCTTTGGGTGACTTTAAGACGGTACCCTGACCAAAAAATCGGCATGAGATATGAGCATTCCTATTGGATTAGACCAATAGGAATGCTCATGCCGCTAGCGGCACTGGTGGCGCATGAATTACAGTAGTGAATACGCCCAGATTTTAGAATAAAATCTTTATAAAATCGAATTTTGGTCTTTTGAAAAAAAAATACTAAAAAAATGTTCGTTATTAAATTGTCTATCCATTAGTGTTAGTACAAAAAATAATAAATGAACACTTTACGAGGAGATGCATTCTTTCAATAATTATTTCTCATGTTTATTTTTTTTTTTGGAAGGAGATTAGTGAAATATACACAAAAAAAACGAAATCCACCATTTTTGAATCAATATTATGTAATTTTTTTTTTATTTTTTATTAATTGATATTTCTTTTTAAATAACGAGTAGATAGCTCCTAAAAACAGCACAAAACACGGCTTGCGCGGCGTTTTGCTTGGGGTACCGCCTTAAGCCTTCTGATGAGGCCCATTGTGAGCGACCACGTTTCGGTATCATAAATCAATCAATATTATGTATGAACGTAAATGAAGCAAAGGAAGTACATTATGTAAGGATCGTAGCATGTGGTGTTCTGTAGTTTTTGTCTAACCCCATAGTGCAAAAGGCGTGAGTTTATGTATGCTTGTTTGCACCTATGCCTTTGCATAATTACGACGCGAATGATTGTAAATAGTTCCTAGTTTATTTACCAAGTTTCCGGGTGAATTACAAACCTATTTTGCGAAGTGAAAACCTTAGACTCTGTTTCAAGCTCAATCAATTTTAAAACACGCTGTACAGTAAGTGAATGTACTAGAAATGTTTAGTTTATTTTTATCAAAACTTTGGCAGTGTTATTCAGAGTCACATAATTAATATTAATAAAATAAGATATCAATGTTGATTGGCAAAACCGCCTGCGAGCAAGATTTAAATATGAATTGAAGAAAAACATAAATAAGTAATACAAAGTTTGATTTTAAGAAGATTTATTAAAATAATCTCAGCATAATTTATGTATTAAGTTTGTATATTTCGCGGTGAATAGCTCCCTCTGTGTGGATCGATGACCTGCTTAAGGCTGTTGGTAACCGCTGGATGGGAGATGCACAGGATAGAACGAGGTGGTGACACTTAGGGTGGTCATGTCCAGCAGTGCACATCTTTCAACTGAAATGATGATGGTGCTGGGATAAATCGAAACAAAACTTTGAAGGGTTTTACTCGTATTTAAAAATTTTCTGCAGAATTCTGGATTTCAATTATTAATTGAATTAATGTAAAAAAACGATGATTTGATGATAGAAAACATTGGTATTAAAATGAAAATATATATGAAAGCTTTGTCTGGTTTACCCCAGTATTCCAATCTCCCCGTTTTACGATAAAGGACAAAATCATTGCTTTTAATCTGTATTCAAATAGCACAAACAACCCAATATTAATAATCAACATATCCACAGTATAACTAATTACAATTCGGCCAGTCTCACAATGGTCACAGAGTAATAAATAAAGCACAGAGACTGCTAACAATGGTCGGGTGCGAGGACAATTGAAAATCGCTGTAGCTACAAATCTATTTGCCAGCTCACAGTTTTCCACGTTGCCGTGCCGCTGAATCGTTAACCCTTTTATATTTTTATTACGTTTACAAGTTAAAAACGGTAAGCGGGTTATTTGGACATATAAATGTCAATAATTATTAAGGTAATTTTTCTGTATGAATATACTAGTGGAACATGCTGCAGCTCTCTTCTTTTACCTCTACGAAATTCAACGACCCGTTCCAATTCTTTCAAAGGATTGTTTGAAAAATTGATCCTTAAAATCTTTATTATATATCCAGATAACTATTTGTTCTACGTAACTAAATTTAAGGAACACAAGATTATAATTACCGTAATACATTATATAATATTAAACAACACATAATAAGCATAAGACGACATTTAAATAAATAAATAATAGAATAGTTTATTTCTTTAACGGTTCTTTTACAATATTATTCAGTGGCTGGAACTGCCCAGGAAGCATGTAGTAATACTTATATTGGGTGATTCCGCTTCTCTATTTAAGTAAATTTTACAAACAAGAACAAAATGAATGTAAGGGCAAAGATACTGGTACGATTGTTTGTGTATCTGTGTGTGTGTATGTGTGTGTGAGTGTGCCTTTATGATAGTTATAAGAACATCTAACTCTCGTCTTTGTGAATTATGCTCCTATTGGGATATTTCTAGCCATACGATTAATATCTTGGGATCGGGAAGTACCACTAGAAATCATGAGTATTGTCTAGAGTTCGTATTTAAATAACAAGTTCTCTGTATCACAGTATCCAAGCGGTTCGAGTTCAAGGACATTTTTTTGTTCATTCGTGGAATCGAAGGTTATATATTGTATAATTATGAATACAAGTGTACAATAAGCGGTATTATCACATTGATAACCTTTAGATGGACTGAATAAAAGGAGATGGATTTAAGGTTGTCACAGTACAAACATCATAAATAAACTTTGTTAAGCCGTGTTTAATTGTCGATCTATTTCTGTCGTGTATTTCTTGTTGAGTAACTAAGTCTGAGCACACTCTTTGTGTGTATCCCTAAGTGAAAACCTAATTCTACCTACCTAGGTCACAAAACACTTTACGGCTTTGCTAGAACAAAGCTCTTTTATAATCAGTATTAGTTAATGAGTTTAAGGAGTCGAAAAGGCTACTACATTAAAAATGAACGTAGATATTTTCGAATTGATGGAAAGTATAGAGTTGGTCTTCTGAATTAAAAAGTTTTAGATGAGGTCATCTTTATCGATCACTGAAACTCAGTGCCAACGTGTGGGTCTCTCATGGTACAGCAATATGCTGAGTGGGATCTTTCTAGTCACGACATGCTTCTGTCTAGTTTCTGTTTTCAGTTCCGTCCTTATCAATACATTTAATAAATGTGTAGAAAAGTCGTTTTTGTACATCGAAAATGTTTCCAAAAAATATAGCCAGGCTGTTAAAGGATGACCAACAGAACCCATTTCCAGCATTTTCTGAATTTATATCTGTTTGTCTGTTTTGTTGTTCACGCATCACGTAAAATCTAAGAAACCAATGTTGATAAATTTTATACATAAAAATTGTGCGTAACTTAAAATATTACTAAGTGTTTGTTTCATCGCAATCGGTGCACTCTATCAAACGTTAGATGAATTTAAAGTGTTCAAGAAGTTAAATATAACAACACACGCAATTCAGATACTCGGACAGCTGAACTCCATATTTGATAGATGGCGTTGTGCATTTGAAGTAATTTTCTGAACGGCGGTGTTAAGATTCGCCGCGGAAGAATTACCCTAAAAAAAAATCGGAAGGTAGGTAGGGTAGGTAGCAAGGTAAGTAATGTAGGGTAGGCAAAGACTGCGGACGGCAAGTTATGGGTAGCTTACCGTCCGATAAGGACCAAGCCCGAGTTTACGGCGCGTAGTGTTCCACGCGCGCCTCAAAGAGATGTCAGCAAAAGTGACGGGGCCTGATAGGACCAATGCCTGTCTGGGTCGCGGATAAATTTGAAAGAGAGTTACCGCGGCCCTGGCGCAAGCAACTGAAGGAACACGGGTGGGTTTTAGTCAGTAAAAGTCTGACACGCCCTCCCGCTTCACCCAGAGCGGGAGAAGTCATTGGATGATTTCCCACCCAAAAAAAAAAAAAAAAAAGGGTAGGCAAAGACAGTTGACGGGAGCGGAGCCACGAGAAAAGCTAGTATATAAATAAATACGTATTCTTTCTTCTGTCGTTTAAGTTATTTTGGAAGTAACCTGTAGATCTTTCTCATTTTTATTGCACTACATTTTGTAGTTATTCCTAGAACGTTAAAAAGGTAAGATTTGTTCGAGAATGTGTTCTAAAGAAAGGAAACTTTCTCCTTGTACTTTTCAAGTAAAATGAAATGAGAAAATGTTAACTTCAACCTTTTCTAACATAGCGACAAGGTTTCTCTTATTGCATACTCTGTTTGCGTCTGTTATAGTTTTTTCTAAATAAATTCTACCTAGTATGTAAGAAAAAGGTGGACTTAACATGATGAAAAAATTCTAAGCATTTTTACAAAAGAATCTTGATAATTTGTTAATTTAACATTAATAACTTAATAATATAGTTGTCAGCACATATCTTGGTTAGAGTCGTTAGATGCGCACAAGTCGTTTTCAAGGTCTCTTTGGTTACCAAGCGGGACGCGGGGAACGTTAAGCATCGTTCCGAACGTGCGATTGGTTGGTCAGTTGACACAAGGATCGACTGACCAATCGCGTCGCGTCCATGTTCCGTTCTCTCTATATGGTGGGGGTCAGTTCACGCATTATGCGCGAACTTACCCCCTGTATGCCAAAACCATGCCAAGTTAGATGCCGGGGACTATACAACTTTATTCCCCGAAGGTTTAGGCAGTGGTGCACCTATAGTACTCTTAAATCTCTTAAACCTATAGTACTCTTAAATCTCTTTCGCCAGTTATGTTTGTTAATGCCCATATAATAGGGGTTGAGCTTATTGCCATCAACCGGGCATAAATCTAGGCTCCAAACTGCTACTGAGACATTCCAGATGGAAAAACTCCGACCCGGGAATCAAACCCAGGACCTCTAGACAACGAGAAAGTTGACGATATGTTAATTGCCGCAGCTATATTAAGAAATCACTTTGAATTTTCCTCTTTATAAATTAGGAGTCTGAATTTAAATTTCATAGTTATATAGTTTATCTATACAATTACTCTCAAGGGTAAGTTTGTAATACTTAACTAAGTTTCACAATTTATTTGATAAAATTTGCTTTGCAAAACATTTCAGTTTCAAAGACCAAGTTATAACAATGTTAAGTGAATTAAATACTCTACTAAATTTTATTTTGTAAAATGCTTGTCTAAAATACTAAACCACTTGGTAGGAGTACCTACCAAGTGGTTTAGTATTTATGACAAGCATTTTACTACTAGTAACTATTAAAACAATATGAAAGTTCTATCTGAGACAGCAAAGCACCTTGATCATTAGTTTAAGCATTTTTTTTGGACCAACCTGGCATAATTCTTCCTACCAATACAACTCCTGAAAGCCAGATTCAACAGTGGATAAAACCAGAAAAGCGCCAAAGCAATGAAACTAGATGACTCCCAGTGAAAAGATTCAACTGTCTTAGACCCCGCAAGATTAGATGATAATCAGAAAAGAACAGCTAAGGAGAATCAAAAACATAATTTCTACGTCAATGTAATAGCTGATGCAATTGCCCCAACCTTCGTTATCCAAACCAAAGGTTACTTCTAAACAAGTTTGCTTCGCCGTCGATGATATCATCGCTTACCATCAGGTGAGATAGTGGTCAAGCGCCAGCCTATCAATAATAATAATTCATTAAAAAAAATATATAAACATGCTTTTTTCGTATTTTTCTCAGCAAAACCTTTCATTTGATATCCATATCATGGCAGTACACAAAAATAACTAGTCCGCCATCTTGAACTGTCCACCATATTGGATTTAGAATGAGGTTACTTACCTAATCATGCATTGTCATCCAAACTAAACGTGTATGCAAAATTTCAACTTAATCGGTGGAGGACAACTGCTTTAAAATTCAGTTGCAAGTTTTGCCTCGAACACACTTACATACATACATTACACGATAACTTAAAGCTTGTAAAACACGTAATGAGGAACGGCGAAATTTATTAAATAGTCTTGAATACTACAATTAACTGAATCAGTAATAATAATAATAATCGTTTATTCAGGGGAAAAAACACATGTACAGTAAAGAACTGCGGAGGAGTCTAATAATTTTCAGTTCCATTGTTGATGCATGTATCCTATCTTTCGCTACTCCAACAGATTTGTAACTCCAAAAAGCATGTCCAGAAGTTCACTTGAATTAAGCCACCCTTCTTTCGCAGTCACTTACAGAAAACTTCTTGCGAAACCCCAAGGTTCTGTATGTGAAAACCGCTCATTAGAAGGTAAATTAATGTCTAATCCATCACTCTATTCAAAACTACTGTAACTCCTGAAAGCCAGCATCAACAGTCAGACCATCAAAAAATTGACGAGTCTCGGAGAAATAATTCATCTGCCTTGTATCCCACTTCGAAATTGTTCGGAAAAGGACAGCAAGGGAAAATCAAACCACAATTTTTCACTTCTACTGCTGACGCATTTATTTGCTCAAACTGATTTGCCACTTCCTCCAAAGCCAGTCCAAATGTTCCATTGCATTAGCCCACCCTTCTTCCGCAGTCATTTACAGAAAATTTCTTCTGACTCGAACCCCAAGGTTCTGTATGTGAGAACCGCTCGTTGGAAGGTAATTAATGTCTATAATAATCGTGTTGACCCTCATTACGCCGCTGTTACGGCCACCTCTTTAAGAATGCTTTATTATCCATCCGAAAGTTCCTGAGTGCCCACCTGACTAGCGATACATTTTTATTTAGGGAGCTTGTTGACTTGACTGGATTCAGTAATCTGATTGCCTGGTATTGAAATAATTTTTGGTGGCTTTTCTGACTCCTATTACTATTAAACGCAAATGTTTGTTTGGATGATTTCTTGTTGTCTCTTTCACGCGAAAACACCTGAACAAATTGGATAAAATTTAGAAAGTTTATAACCTGGATTAACACACACACACACACGAAATAATACTTTTAATTCGGGTTCCTTTAGGGTATTTTTAAAATTTCGAGTGCATAAAACTTCTGGCAAAGCTTTGTCTTTCATATTTTTGGTATTTTATACTCCATTCGAATGTTCAATAAAATTTCACAGTTGTAGCTTGATATTTATTAATATTAATGGACGGTATTTTCCGTAATCATGAGGTAGAGTGGAATGAGATATTTTAATTCAAAAAGGTTTAAAATGTAGGCCTATGATGTCAACAAGTAGTCCTTAAACGTTACCAAATTTGTGGTAGATGTTAGGGTTATTTTTTATATAACCATTTATGCACACACACATATACAGACAAGAAGAAGGAACAGAAAAATAGGTAAATAGGTGATGCTTATTTCTAACGAAATCTCTTCCAGCATACCTGCGAAAGGAAATATGAAAAAAAAGAGATGTAGACATCGTGTGTAGAAGGGTTATTCTGGGTATTAGACACAAATAACAATATTGTTTTTGTTAACGCAAGGAAGTAATAATGCAGTGAATTTTGATTTTGGTTTTCAAATTAACTAAAAAATTAACCTGCTTCATTTAATGATATATAGAATTAACCTTATTGTGAAACATAGCTCTACTAACACTTTTTATTTATTTTACAACATTTTTTATTCTACAGTACAATGGCGGATAAAAACAATTATATAAGATTTGTACAACAATAAACATAAAATCGTGGTATACAAATCCAACCAGAACAAACCAACAACATTTTCTATTCCACAAGACGTTTGCATTGTGTGAAATTCCTCGTCGCAGACCACAACAAATTTATTAAAACCGATACAGCGAGAAAACATCTTCTATCGGATCCAATTTCCAAGTAAAACGACTTTATCCGTTTCTATTAAAACCTCGACTAAGCCAGTCAAACCACTCAATTGATTTTATACTATGCTGGAATCCATGTTGAAATTAAATTTTCTCTCGTTGGGTCATTGGGACATTGCCCTGGACATTTCTTCTCGTCGAGTCGATAATTAACTCTTCAGATAGTTTGGTCCCAGTAAGGCGCGGTATCCACCAAAGCAGAGAGGAGAAGAGATGTGTTTGAATAAACCAATCCGATTTCGTTATTTCCACATCTCTTCTCCTCTCCGCTTTGGTGGATACCGGGCCTAAGTGGGGCCGTTGGGCGTGGCTTAGAGGAGAGCCGTTTAAGTTTACCATGTTGGAGTGCCCCAAGTGCCCATACACCTGAACTTTGGAGGGCCTAATGAACGCCACTGACGCTGCCATTGGCGTGGCTGCCTAAGTATTTGTCCCTTTTAAAAAAAAAAATAACGTTTGCGATGGAATTACATGATTTAATTCCGTCAACCCCTTTTAATCATCGGAAAACAAATCTTACAGCATCTATATCCCACCCATACGCACTAAACGTTTTGGAAATACTTCCATTGTGCGTACAGCTAAGGAGTGGCTTCCTCTGACAGAGTCTGTGTTGCCCGATAACTATATCTACCTACCTACCTATAAAAAAACAGCTTCGGTGGCATTTGTTGAATCCTCCGAAGTGCACTTGGGACACTCTTCACATTCACGTTCTGAATTAAACAATGTTTATATACTATCCCATTTTGCCAACTTAGTTCCTGTCCTGGGTAAGTATGCAAGCTTCTTTACAAGCAGGGTCAATGTTACTGTGAGACCTTTTTCCTAAATAGTGTGGCACAGGTGTATTGCTCTATATTTTATTAGAGACGGTAGATCGATGATGTTGCTTTGTGTAGAAGTATTTTTTTGTCTGGTATGGGTTAGATAAGCTATACTAGAAATAGTATTGTTTTCATGTTTTCATTACTCCTTGTTTCTAAAAGTACGTTAATCCATTGGTCCCGGTTTTTATTTTTTGGGACAATGCCACCGCACTATTCCCAAACCATTGCAACTCCTGAAAGCCAGAATCAATAGTGGCGACCACCAGAAAAGCGCCTAGGCAATGAAGCTCGACGAAGTCCCGGAGAATGAATTTAACTGTCTTGGATCCCGCAACGAAATTAATCAGAAAAGAATAACGGAGGAGTAGGAAAATATGTGGAAATTTATTGGTCCCGGTTGTTATTTGTAGGTTTTTGACTGTCGTAACGGGCAGTAAAAAAAAAAAAAACTGTCAATGAGTCTTGCTATGGGTACGGTGTTACCCGGTTAGTGGGTTGCAGAAAGCAGGCAGGCACTCTAGCCAGTAGAAGCTGAATACAAGCATGTATTTAGCTGCGTTTGGCTAGACTACAAATCGACCACAACAAAAAAAAACCGTCTAAGTACGGGTCGGACTCGCGCACCGAGGATGCCGTACTAACAGCTACCAACATAATTAGGTAAAAATACTGAAGTTCATAAACATTGAAAGCACCGAACATTGCTCTAACGAAAAGATTTATTTATTCGTAAACTTGTACTATCTGTAGGTCATAAAAATATTTGTTCCGTGCGGGAAACGAACCCAGGACACGCAGCGCAGCAGTCAATTGCTCAACCACTGCGCCAACCGTGCGCTACTGTGATAGTTTTCCTTTAATTTCGTTACAAATACTACTGCTGTGGTTTTTTTTCACATAACCAAAAGCATCCATTTAGCTGGCAGGGAAGGGGGACACTGGCGAAACTGTGAGGCTTCATTATTGACTACGGAACCCTAAAAAAGCTAGAAATATTTTAATGATTTTATTTCAGCTTCTATGATTCACCCTATAAAGCTAACAAAGTAAATAAGCGATCGTTCACACGTGCCACGATGAGTTAAAACACAAAACAACAAAAATGGCCTTTAAAACAGAATTTTAGAATCAAAAGTGTTTTGCTCTGATTTGTTTTTCACAATTTTAGAATCCAGGCACGGTTTGGCATTTCATCAACAAATCCATAGTTGAATGGACTGGATCGACATTTCACCAGCGAATCGCTCCGTTGTGCCTATGATGGCATGACTGCAATTTAATCGTATTAACAGCGGCGATACCACTACGCGTGTTTGAATTTACGATTGAACGGTTGGCAATTCAATTCCGAACTCTCTCGAGTTGTTGCCAATGTTCGCGTTTAGCGCTAGTTCCAATTTTAAGTTTGTTATTGTTTAAATTTTGATTTATTCGATTATTTATTGATTGCGACTGAACCCGCTTAGTGAAAAGCACTGAATAGCATCTGTGTTCTCTACTACGTTATTAACCCTCCTGCCTTCAAAGTAAGAGTGTACCCAGTATTTTGTGAGCTCGCTCGGTTTATCGCAGACCTCACACATTGCTTAGCCCAAGGTGAGATCGAGATCAATGCTTGCTTATAACATCGAAAAGCATCTTTATTGTTATAACTTAAAGCGTTTCAATTTTGTGTTTGTGCATTATTTCTGTTTTGCTGCTTGTTGTTTCTTAGGAACGTGTTTTTCTTAAAAAAATTAACGTAGGTGGCTTCTTTCTATATGACTCAAAATTCCTCTATGCGGCTCATTTATAAGAGGTATATTTTAGTGTTTTTATCTATTTTTATTTACAGATCACAGTCATTGGCAGAGGTAACTAGTCTTCTTCTGAAGGTGATAAGTCTATTTATTCACCAACATTTAAAATTGACAAAATTGGCCAATTAAGTACGTATAGGTAGTGTACTCATTCTTTAGTAAATATATTCAGACCAACTGTTACCACGTAACGTTAAAGCAAATAGAAAACCCACATTCCTAATATTTGTTTTATTTACTCTATCTAGGGGTCTTTAAATCAAGAGTGAATAGGTTTTTTCTAGGCAAGCGTGTTTCACCGTCGACCACATCATCGCTTACCTTCAGGTGAGATAGTGGTCAAGCACGCGCCAATAGAAAAAAAAAGTTTTCCTTATGCTGGGCAAAGACCACCTCCATAGCCTTCTCGTCCTGCTAATTGTATTATAACTCAGCACATTTCTGAGAATATTCATCATCCACTCGCCCCAAAATCCACTCAAAATCAAACTCCCATGATCGATACAATCCGTCCAATAAAGAAAGATTGCAATACAAAAAAGGCATATAATACAGAGATATTCCTAGCCCCCATCGAATCGTACCCTCATCTTGATAAAACGTAATGCGCCATCTGTTACTATGATGTAGGAGAGAGAGACGCGGCTCGAAGCATGTATAGATATAGCAATCTGTATGCTGATCGTGGGATTCGGGAAATGATTCTGCTTATTTTCGAGTTGGATATTTTGAGCATTTTTTTCTGGTATATGTTATGTGATGTCATGGTATGGAGGTTTAATACCTGCTTCTACAGTAGGTACGAGTTTACTGGATTGAAACTACAAAGAACTAACGACTATAGCTATCTAAGTCCATAAAGTAATTCTGTGTCCAATTCATTACATACGGAAACCTTAAAATAAAAACAAACATACAACAGGCGGCCTTATCGCGTTCAGCGATCTCTTCCATGCAACTTAGAATAGATGGGCCTGGACACGACATGTTGCACTTGGTGCAATTTAAATCAAATAATAATTGACAAACATAATAAGCACTAAATACAAAATACTAAAATATATACATACATATAAATATAGAGGTAAGAAAACAATACAGCTCCAACAAGAATAAGATCACAGAGACAGGTAGACTAGTGCTAGTAGTATTGTAATATATATAATATAATAGATAATCTATTAAAGGAATTGATTATCTTTTAAAGATCAGTAATGATTTCGCGCGTTTTATTGTAATGCCGGCTCTACATTCTCTGGCCCGTACCCGAGAAAAAGCCCAGCCCCCTAGCCAAGTTACAAACGTTTCGTATCGAATATCTTCCTACTATCATCTGACCACCTGACTTAAAGTTCAGATGTGTCATTCCCATACATATACTAGTTTTCTACTAGCGTTATCGATTATAGATTGTCAAATTGGCTACAGGTGCTGGGCAGTAAAAGATTTGTCAGAAGGCCATTGCATTTCACTACCTTCCTAGACCATTTTTTTATGCAATTTGTTGGGTTCTAGAATTGTTTTGTCTGCATATTATAGATGTATTCTTTCTATTGAGCCAAGGACCTATACATGGTGAGATTCTGTGCAACAGTGATTGCTGATGAAACCGAAGTGTGTCGTGGTTTTACGAACAACTGTCCATTGGTTGTTAGTCCTTATCGCTGATAGCCTGACAATTTATATTAAATTAGTCTAAAATACTTATTAAGCAACCGTGATCCAAATCTTGTTCCTATCTATATACCGAATTTAATTCAGACAGTGCCCGAAAACATTCAACTATTTGCAAAATCCCAAATGCATTTCACATCTACTTCTTCCCCTGTCAAAAACACGTCAGAAGCTATAAAAATGTGGTCTGACCAATTGTATCGAAAGCCATCCTGATGCGTTTGTTGGCCATTATGGTAATATGGCGATATTCTTTGGCCGTGGTAATTTGGGACGGGATCTGAATAATATTAGAAGCAAGACGCGCTGTAGATGCTGCGTTACTGGTGAGTTTATTTGTCCAGTTATGTTTATTTTCTGGAAGTAAAAGAAGGAATATTTTAGCATAACTAAGATTTTTCTCTCTCTTAGTTAAAAAAAAAGTTTCGTCTTGTGACAATTTGGTGCATATCTATAGTAGGTATACTACATACCTTATCTCTAGGCTACCACAAATTCTAATAGTTTGTCTATTAGTTTGTGTACTTGAGTTCGTTACTTCTAATAAATACGAGCCAACGCTTTGGGAATATTTATGCATATCATTTCAGGAACTCATAATTTTCAAAAACGCCTATAGACAACTCAACTTCAACGTCATATTAAGTGTGATGTCTATAATCGTTTCTTATTTATTGAATCTGAATTACCGGCATTCGAATCAATCCACTTATTTCCAGCAATGTACTGCTATAACCACAGAAATCTTAATAATAAGGCAATAGAAGTCGCATAGACGCGTGACCATGTCGCCGCGCTTATGTGTTGGAGGACACAAGTGCACGCGGAGCGTTTGTTGCGGTTTCTAGTGTTATTTGAGACGCGGAGAGGTAAACATGGTGTTTTGCAGCTTATCCAACTGCGGAAACTCGTCCAAAACTTGTAACTTAACAAATAAAGGAATAACATTTCATATGTAAGTACTTAATTTTTGAAATATTTTAGTTTTTTAGCAAATATAGACAAATCAAATATTTTCACTATCACTACTACGATTTATCACAAAAAACGTTTTTTTTGTCAAATCAATAACCATTTACGCTTAAGCTTATTCATGTCTACTATTACTACTGCTAAAAGCAGCAATGAAAATATAGTCATACGCAATAAACAAAAATCGCCGTTTGCGTAAATTCTAGGTACAAGCCGCATGAGTTGGCCGAGAGTCGAGGGCCGAGTGTGCGAGTGAGCACGCAATATAATTTTTTGCTTTTCGCACACGTTTCTTATTGGCTGCAGGAGTCGCGCCCCCTGACATTATGCGTTTATAAAAAATATTGCGTAATGTCATCGCATAAAGTTTAATTTTGTAGCAGTAATGCAAAGTGCATTTGTAGGTGTAATTGTGTATCTATTTTTTGTTTATGTAGTAGTAGCTGTGACCCGGCGACACTCGTCCCGATATAAAATTTAGTACTATAGCATTTCTATTGCCTTATTATTAAGATTTCTGTGGCTATAACTATAAGGGTGATGATGATGATGAAGATTTATTAATTCTACAATCGAGTAATAAACACGATACTTTTAGACACAAAAAATCACATATAAATGCGTGTCCATTCAACTTACAACCAAAAATATTCAGCTAATACTTATAACACAATCCAACATGTAACATACACATCGCGTCGTGTTTCCATCGCAAAGCTCCCAATTTCGACAATATTTTGATAGCTGCGATTACGTTTGATTTTGGTGACGTAACTGTTGTTCCCGCGAGTTTTACATACGTTGTTAGTTGGCTATTTGATCCTGTTTGTGTGTTTTTTAGGATTTGTAAGAGCTGTCAACTAGCGTGTACCATTTTTTACAAGCTTTTTTTTTAACTTGCAATGTATGTATGTATGCATTTATGTAAGTGTGTTTGGGTCAAATCTTGGAACTGAATTTTAAAGCAGTTATCCTCAAACAGTTAAGATAAAATTTTGCATACTTACACCTTTAGTTTAGGTGACAATGCATTGTCAGCTAAGTGACATCATCAGGTACTAAGCAATGAGTTTTGTTAAGGCAGAGTTGTTCTTATTATACACCATCATTTCACCAGTTACATCTGTTTTAAGTCCTTTGTAAACACAGGCTCATCATCATCATCATCATTTCAGCCAAAAGACGTCCACTGCTGGACATAGGCCTCACCCAAGCGTCGCAACACTGATCGATCCCGTGCGTCTCGCATCCAGCACCTTCCCGCATCCTTAACCAGGTCATTGGTCCACCTAGTGGGAGGCCTTCCAACGCATCGTCTTCCGGTTCGCGGTCACCACCGGCACCATCGGCCATCCGTTCTGCGAACAATGTGCCCTGCCCACTTTTATTTATGTTTCCACCACCACGACATCGCCACTGTAACGGTTAGGGGCCTGGCAGGTAAATAAAACTCTCGAAGAGAGAGTAGATACAAAATAAATTTATATAAATTTTAATAGTAACCCAGCAGGGTGTGAGTTCTCGTCGTCGAGCGCGTGTTAGGTTCACACACACACACACGGGTTCACACTTTTACTGACGCGGAAATCGAATCTAGGACCTCATGCACAGCAGGCCAGCTTGCGACTGGACCGCAGATGCCAGCCGAGATGACGCCAGATGTTAGCCTTATAGGTACGTAAATGATAGTTATTTCTCTTTCCAATGCCCCTAACACAACTACGATAAGATAAAAGAGAAATCTTCTAACACATCAAAGAGTCGAAACATTAATACCGAATGGTTTTCAAACAAAAGGTCTGTTTATAGTAATATTAGTTTAGATCTCCCATTAATTCGTTACCCGTAAACGCTTTTCATCTTGCCCTACAATGTACTCAAGGGCCTAAGTAAATAGTGTATCTATCAGTGGCGTAACAATAGACGGGCAGAGCGGGCAAAATGGTACGGGTGCAAGGAGGCCCCGGGTCTAAAGCCCGTGATCACAGAAGAATCTAAAAATTAAAAAAAAAAAAATAGCATCAAATTAATTTAAGTTATGCATTAATTCAAGAAAATGCACGAATTATTATTGCTTATGGAAATAAATTATCTTGAACAGATACAGAACAGATTTGATGAATGAGAAATAATTTATAAAAATACATAGAAGTATTTTTTTTTGCCGCGACTTTTCTATGGTGGCACGGACTAGTAACGCTCGGAGAATTACCACATTCTGTTTCTTGTAAATAAGAAAAGCGTGATGTGATGAGAATCAGCTGTTTGTGACTCTCTCACAAACAACTTATTCTGTAGGCCTCAGTAGGTTATGGATAGTAACGCCACTGGTATCTATGTATCTCTAATGTACTGTATAACTAACAAGTATTGATTGCTTAATATCTTTGTTAGAACATAACAAAAGCAATATTTGTCTAATACGGGCGTAACATGTTTATTATTAAGCCCTAATTAGTTATCAGAAAGAAGATAATCTGTCGCACGTTGCTGAATGGATCGGTGTCATCATAAAATTAGATTGAAAGAGATGAATACACGAGTAAATAGAGGACCACTGAGGATCTACAGTCTAGACAAAGTGTTAGTCTATCAGCCATGGCGAATGACGTTTTATGGGGTGGGCACGGCACTGAACAGTAAACGCACCGGCAACATTCTTAGACGACGTACTTGTAAGGGAAGATATGGAGAATGAGTAGTAAAGTAATAATTATTATTAACTGAATGCCAAAAATGGAGGTGGTTCTCAATTCGGATGTTTCAATTTTGTTATATTTTTTTTTTGGGCATAACTCCGTCATAATATAGGCGGATTAGCAAACTTATTTTTTTGTTTGAAAGGGTATAATACTTTCGAGGTGATCCCATTGTCACCAAATCAGTTTCTGATGATGGGATACCATGGAAATTGAGAGAATGAAAAACCTTAGATATTATGGACATTAATATAAACTACCAACTACCGACATAGGCTTCCCCCAAACGTCGCCAGATTGACCAATCCCGTGCGTTCTGCATCCAGCGTATCCTCGCAATCTTCACCAGATCATCGGTCCACCTAGTTTGAGGCCTGCCAACACAAAGTCTTCCGGTTCGCGGTCGCCACTCCAGAACTTTTCTTCCTCATCGGCCATCCGTTCTGTTTGCAATGTGCCCTGCCCACTGCCACTTAAGTTTGGCAGATAGTACAGAAGTCACAACGGATCTTTGTGTCTCCGAATCCGCAGCAAGACCCTGAGCAGTTGCTATTTTTGTTTCAATGTTGAAGTAGAAGATAGCAACTGCCTCTTTCACTCGCTTACGTTTGTCGCATCATCCTATCTCACTTACTCTATGCAGTATACTCGATGACAAACAGTTTCTTACGCAATGGTTCGCAGAGCCTACTTCAGAGACACAAAGGTCCACTGCGACTACTATAGGAACCCGATCATATAAAAACCGGCCAAGTGCGAGTCGGACTCGCGCACGAAGGGATCCGTACAATTATTACAAAAAACGGCAAAAACTTACATATTATTTTAATTATTTGTTTAGTATTTGTTGTTATAGCGGCAACAGAAATACATCACCTAAGAAAATTTCAATTGTCTAGGTATCACGGTTCATGAGATACAGCCTGGTGACAGACAGACAGACGGACAGTGGATTCTTAGTAATAGGGTCCCATTTTTACCCTTTGGGTAGGGAACCCTATAAATGCAAAGATAAAAAAAAATACTAATGTGATGTTTTTTTTTTTTTACATGTTGTGTTATTTTTACCAACACTTGGCTGTCTTCCATATAGCTAAGTTGCAGCTAAGGTGTGTGTATTTACCCCCAGTTTCTGGAAATAAACTATCAACACGTCACAAATTAAACACACGTGAAGTGGTGCGATTAGCTGTTGAATATTCATTCAACCAATCACAGCAGCTAACGCGCTATCGGCAATACGTTAACACAAATTTTTCGATATATTCCCTTCCAGTAACCGGGCTTTAATAACACCACACCATACATTAACAGGTATTATGTTGTAATTTCCTTGTACTGTGCACAATGTGTGTTACAACGAACATTAAAACAATTAATTTGTGTAGTAACTATGCTAAGCCTGCATTATTACTTATTAATACAATGTTTATTATTATGTTGTAAATATTGTTTATGGTAAATATGTTATCGTTATTATTCCTATTAGTATAATATTATTTGGGTATTAATTCAGATAAATGTCAGTTAATTTAGTTTGTTTATATACCTTTTTTTTTTTTTTTTTTTTTTAACTCTTCTTTGTTTACAATCTGTCTCAGTACTATGGACATTAAGTAATTTTTTTGATGTGTTTAGATGTCTTGGTCGGTATGTGTCCTATGACACATCCTATTTACTTATGTTGCATTTGTAGCTATGTTTGTCTGATGAAGTCTTGAGGTATTTTGTACTTAAGCCTTCTGGCCCCCGTCCCATCCATAAGGTGACTTGCCAGGATGTTTGGGTGACGTGTAATTCGTTCCTTGTATGACTTGATGTAGTTCTTTACCTCTTCTTTGACTGTGGGAATTGTCAGATCATGGTGTAGAGCCTCATTTGGTACATACCATGGCGCGCTTGTGATCGTTCTTAGGATCTTATTCTGAAACCGCTGTATGATCTCAATGTTGGAGTGTGATGCTGTTCCCCACAGCTGGATGCCATAGGTCCAGATAGGCTTAATTATAGCTTTGTATAACAGGGTTTTATTTTGCAGGTGTAGCTGTGAGTTCCTCCCAATTATCCAGTAGTACTTTCTCAGTGTCAGTCCAAGTTGTTTGCGTTTCGTGAAAATGTGTTTTTTCCAAGTAAGGCGTCTGTCAAGGTATAAACCAAGGTATTTAACATGTTCGGCTTGAGGTAATAGAACATTGTTCAGCTGTACAGGTGGACAGGTATCCTTTCTTTTAGTGAATGTGACATTTACTGACTTGGTCTCATTGGCTTTTATCCTCCATTTCTTGAGCCAGCAGGCTATGTCGTCCAAGCAGGTCTGAAGCATAGCTGTTGCAACTTTGTGATCACTATGAGACACCAGAACAGCCGTGTCATCCGCAAACGTTCCAGTAGTCGCTAGATTTGATATTGGCAAGTCAGCAGTATGAAGCAAATATAAAATCGGTCCCAGCACACTGCCTTGAGGAACCCCAGCAGAAATAGGGTATAGCTTTGAAGAAGCTTCGCCACTTTGTACGAAAAAATGTCTGTCCCTTAAGTATGATTTCAAGATTAGGAAGATGTCGCTTGGGAAACTAGTTTTGATTTTATATAGGAGGCCCTCGTGCCAGACTCTATCAAATGCTTGAGAAATGTCAAGGAATGCAGCTGCACAATATTCCTTATCTTCAAACGTATTGTGAATTTTAGTAACAAGCCTGTGGACTTGATCTATTGTGCCATGTCTCTGTCGGAACCCAAATTGGTGGTCAGGTATTAAAAGTTTTTCCTTCATTATTGGCAGTAATCGTAATAGAAGGAGAGATTCAAAAACTTTTGAAGTTGTTGGAAGTAGACTAATAGGTCGGTATGACTTCGGGTCTTCAAGTGGTTTTCCTGGTTTCGGAACCATTAAGATTTTAGCTGTCTTCCATTGTGGGGGAACAAAGTGAAGTCTTGTCATAGCATTGTAGATAGATAACAAGAAGTTCAGTCCAGAATCTGGAAGTTGTCGCAGAATCATACCTGTTATTAAATCATAGCCCGGAGCTTTTTTAGGTTTTACATTAATTATAGCTCTAATTAGTTCCTGCTTCGTGAATTTTTTGATGGGGTTTTTACATGGCTCACAATCCAGCTGAACTTCACGGACAACTTTTTCTTTGTGCTCTGGAGGCCCCTCGTAGGGGTGGGGCTGAAAGACACCTTTTAAGTGTTCGGCAAATGTCATACATTTTTCCACGTCACTTCGAGCCCAGTTCCCGTCGGCTTGCCGAAGTGGAGGAGACACTGTTTTAGGTCGTTTTAGTTTTCTCGTGGCTTTCCACAATGAATAGTCGGTAGCAGCTGTAGCATCTAGATTACTCAGGAACGCCTGTACACTATTGTTCCTGTCATTTTCCAGCAGCTTCTTGAGTTTTTTAACAGCATAGTTCAGTTTAGTTTTATCGCCAGGACATCTATATTGTTGCCATTGTTTTCTGAGTCTTCTTTTTTCAAATAATTTATCCAGTATATTATAAGGTATAGGTTTCTTTTTGCTATTCAGTTCTGTAGTAGGGGTAGATTGCCAGGCGGCAGTTTGGACTGAATTATTGAAGTATTCAATTGCAGCCACTATATCGTCCTCTGTTTTTAAACTCACTGTGGATGTCAAAGCCTGGTCAACCATCGATTTGAAGACTTCCCAATCTGTCTTTTTGGTGTGGAGGACGCAAGCTTCTGGAGTTTCTTTGAAACGGCTCAATAGAGTAACTAAGACTGGTGAATGGTCCGATGATAGCTCACAGCTACTCTGGCACTTCAAGTAATTTTTTGATATGCCTTTAATAGCACAGAAGTCTATTAGATCAGGTACTTTTTTTCTGTCAGTGGGCCAGTATGTGGGCTCACCTGTTGATATAATTTCCATTTTTAGTTTTTGCACAGTCTTTAATAGCTCACGGCCCCTGGGGAGGGTCAACCTTGAGCCCCAATAGCTATGCTTTGCATTGAAATCTCCGCCAGCTATAAACCGATCGCCTAGGGAGATGAAAAACTCACTAAACTCTTCCTGCTTAATTATGTGCTTCGGTGGACAGTAGAGAGCTGACACAGTTAAAGGGCTTACCCAATCTTGAACTATGACAGTTGTGGCTTGTATTGGTGCTTTGCAGTATGATATTGATTGGTAATGTTTTAATTTACTCCTGATTATTATGGCTGAGCCACCATGCGCCTTCCCATCGGGGTGTGTGGTGTGGTAAAGATTATATCCAGGGATATCCATATGGCTTTTTGATGTGAAGTGAGTTTCAGAAATTAAAATAATATCGATCTCATGTTGATATAGAAAAAGTTTCAACTCCTCTGAGTGGTGTGACAGGCCATTAGCGTTCCAGATGCACAATTTTATCGCATTAAATTTGGAAGCATGGACATGAGGTCTCCCAGCATCTTAGTTATAAGCATCATCTGGTTCATGAGTGACTGCATGAGTGCTTTAACGTCTGTTGACTGGTCCGGCTTTGGCTGAGTCAAGTGTGTTGCTGTTTGGGTATCTTTAAGTGAATTTGTTATACCTGTTGTTATTTCCGCATAAGTTTTGTTGTCAGTGGTTTTATATGTGCTATATTTTATTGAAGGCACATTTTTATTTTCAGCGTCTTTGCTTTGTTTGGTTTTGGGTCTCAGCGGGGGATACTTAATTTTTTGCAGCTCCTTATATACTGCACAGCCTTTATAATTAGCAGGGTGATTGCCTTCGCAAAGAATGCACCGCACACTATCTGATCGCTCTTTCCTGGGGCAATCATGAGTGGCGTGTTCTCCAGCGCACTTAACACATCTGGGTTGACGGTGACAGAATCTACGTGTGTGTCCATATCTCTGGCAATTGGAGCATTGAGGGATTTCTCTTTTAGGTCTGGGTGGCTCAAATACAACACAGCAATGGAGAAGGCGCTTCACATTATAAATGGTTTTATTGTTTTGGTTTGGTTCAAGATCCACGTAATACAGTGGGAAGGGTGTTTTGGATTTTCTGTCCTTTATATTCCAAATATTTGTGACCTTGTGGTCTAATTCTTCAATTGCCACTTTTATTTCTTTAGTATCAGTAGTTGGGTGGATATTTTTGAGGACAACCCTAAAACTCCTGTTTTCTTTGGGTTTGTAGGTGTAAAATTCAGTATCTCGTTTTTGAAGTTCCTTGTAAATTTTAGTGTATGCTTCAGTTGATTTTGGCTGAATTTTCACTTGTTCCCCACGGAGGATCTTGATTTCATACTGATCAGTGGCTGTATTGTTTAACATTTCATAGAGAGGCTGGATGTTGCTTACTTTGTCTACGAACAAAGGAGGTGGTTTGACGGGTTTTTCCGGTATTTCAGCATTATTTATGACATCAAGACCAGCGAATCGATTTAAGGTAGTGACAGGAGTACTCAGCCAGTAATTGTTTAATTTACTTTGTTTTTGGCTATTCGGGAGTTCATCTGGGCTGCGAAGTCTTTTGCGACCGGGTACTTCCACCCAGTTTTCATCAGTAGCATTTTCAGAATCTACTAGGTTAATCGTCTCACTGGTGTCGCTAGTAGGCACCGCACTGCTGCAAGAATTTGATCTGGGCCGGCTAATAAATAGGCTTTTGTGAAATATTTGCTGGCTTAAATTTTTTGTAGAATTTCCACTATTCTTTTTGGAATTTTCAATTTGGCAATCCATTCTTACTGTGGTAATTTTACTTTTTAAGTGGCAACACTGATTTGAAGTTTATATTGACACTTTGACAGTGACATTTCAAAAGAGACTTAAATTGGTGGATTAATAAATTTTATGTGGGTAGATGTTTTTCCACTAGAGAAGCATGAAATTTTAAATTCAGTTTTTTTGTAGTTTTTAGTTTTTTAAATCACTAGATAACATTAACACGGAATCCTAAACACTTTGGCTACTCTTTTATCAAATTTATGGGCACAATTTCACAGTGTTCACGAAGACTCGCGAAACTATTTCAAGAGCGTATGTGCTTATGACAGCAGTTTGACAGTAACTGTACCTGAAACAGTGTTTTTGGTATAACCACATTATTTTGTAATATTACATTTAATTACAATCATTACTAATAATCTAACAATTGGTTACATTAAAACGTATAATATAGATATATTTTTTACTTTTTACCGAAATTAAATATTACATAAAAAATACAGAGACGTTATAATGGTGTTTCTAATTGAAACAGAGATGTAAATCTCATATTAAATAGTAATTTATTTCAGCATAATTAGTTATCTGTTGATCTGAAACACTTTAACAAACAATTCAGTCCCAACTTCTTCGAAAAACTGCTTCTGAATTATCGCTATTACATATTTTTCTAGTACCTATTATATAACTGCACAGTACATGTGTGAGTACTTTAAAACTTTATACCTGTACGTAGTATAGTGTGTAGTGCTATTCTGCATGCATTGTCCTCACATATATTAATTTATTAATGTATGTACTTAAGTAAATACCGTAAAAAATTTTTTTTTAAAGGATTATGTATGGAGTTTCTTGTGCGTTCTTCTCCATGACAAGCTACTTTCCGAACGCACGGTAGAATCAATTTTTATTCCTTGCAAATTTTAATTGTGTCGGTCAAAAGTGCCGCTTGGTGGCCTAGTTGAAATAAAATATCTTTGTCTCTCCTAAGTCTTCTCCTAATTCACCAACCACCTCCAGACTTTTTAAGATCCCAGGAACATAATAAGATGCCACCTTCTGGGCGAGTACGGCCCACTGTGATAGGCTTGAGTCTCACATTTTTGTCGCAGTTTGATAATGGGATGTTCCTTCTGCGAGTGCGGTGCTCCTGTGCAGAATACACTGTGCACTTGCACTTTAGAGGACTTAAAGAACGCCACTGACGCTGCGACTGGCGTGGTCCCCAACTGGGCTCAAACAATTTGAACAGCTTTCATCGACTCGAAAAGAAGTCATCTTAATGTTAGTAAACCTTAACATACTACGCTTGTACATCAACTCTTCAAACTTATGTATATACTTGTTACCAAGAAAATTATCACCGACACGGTATCACATGTCAATGACATGTAAGGGTTGTTCGCGACGAAACTTCGTATGGTTTCATTAGTTATAATGAATGTATGCCTAAATTACTGTTAAGGGAATAATAAACATACAGTTACTGCCGTTTGGTTATTTAGAAGTTGTAAATCTGAGCGTGTTTATGGAGATATAACAGTGTTTGAGTTGTAATAAACAAGGTAGATGGGCGGTAGATAACTCGTGGAGAATTTTATGATTCTGTGTTTTTGTTTGACTTTTTATTTATTTGAGCCTTGGATGTTAAGCTGAGACGTTGTTGTGTTAACGGAAAATATAAGGGGTTAAAACCCTGATAGGTTTTTTTCCAAACTGATTGGTTTTTAGAGTGTCGTGCTGTGGTATTCATTCCACATATTTTTGTCTACTTTCGTTTTATAACTAGAAACACCAAAGAAATTGTATAAACTCATGTTACTCACTTTTAAGCATTCTTTGATACTGTTAGCATCTGAAACGCATACTTTTAGTTATCTCTGATTGTCTTAATGTCTACAACTTAATTTATATTGCTAACTTGTAAAATATTAGAATATTTTGTACTCTGACATTTTCATCTGATCTGACATATTTCTGTCTATTTTGTTTTCTTATGCCATAGACATAACATACCATGGACTAGACCTTCCTTAAGCTAGTTGTACATTATAATAAGGGCAGTGGCAGACTGCCCCCCTCTGTAAACCGTTTTTTTATCGTTCTGGTCTTGATTTCTTAATTGGGGTTTGAATTTGAAATTTAGAAAATATGACAGAACGAGGAAAAACGGGCGTCAGGTTTTTGGTTTGGTTCTGGCGGTGAAAGCCGAAGGTTGATTTGATTTACCTAGAATTGCTAAGTGTGTGGCTGTATCTGCAAACAAGTCTGTCATATAACCAGTTGGTGTATGAGTATTTAATCACTGAAGTGCTTTTATTTAAATATATAGTGTTTGGTTCCCTAAAGAGTGCATTTTTTACTGGAACTTTACCATCAATGGACAACTCATTGCATCAAAGGGCTCACTGTTTGGCGTATTGAGCCATAGCCCTGCCTCCACACCCCTTGCTGCCTACTTACTTACCCTATTGCCTGTCTATCTGTTATGCTTCCGTCCTGCTGCCTATTCCACTGCCTACCTGCTCGATTACCTACTTATCTGGCTACCACCTGTCTGCTTGACCGTCGTGGTGCCTGCTCACCTGTCTCTCACGAGCATACCACAACGAAGAGTTACGAAGAGTTCCTGTCCGTCCAGCTGCCTGCCTAGCTCACGACCTTAAAAAACAACCCACGTCGTGCGAAGCCGGCCCCTTAGTTCCTATCTTTCATTTTTTTATAAATCTTATTATTTAAATAACGTGGCTTACGTTTAGCTCGCCTAAGCTACACGAGCTGTGCCTCAAATGGAAAAACAAATGGAACCCTTATAGGATCACCTTGTTGTCCGTCTGTCTATCAAGACCCTTTATTGTGAAATCGAGAACGCGTGGAAGTATCGATTTGAAATTATTATTGTATATTCAAGTTTGCAACTACTTGGAGCTGTGAAAAAATCAAACATCTAGATCAACGTAATCAAGAGATACAGCCGATAATGACGCATATCTTACAATCGCAAGTGCATCAAAATCTACAGAGTACTTCCCATTTACCCAGAATAATGAAATTTGGCAAGAAGCAATATCTGAAGAAGTAAAGGAAAAAATCCGAAAACCGTAAATGTGTACCTACAAAATAAAAAGATTTTTTAACTTATTTGCAGTTGGTAAACTGACTGCGACTTAATTCGATGTATGGGGACTACAGTATTCCAACGGCAAAGTAAATTTTGTCCCTCAATTCTGTTTATATCTTATTTTTGAAGTAATGTTCGGTGCCCTCATAGTTTATGAACTTCAGTAATGTTATTTAATTATTTTGGTGAATGTAGCTGTTTGTACGGCACTCTCAGTGCGCGAGTACTTAGCCAGTTTTTTTAATACAAGAGTGCATAGGTTACTTTTATCCAGTCTTGCTCTGTCATCGACTACATCATCACTTACCAGTAGGCAGGTGAGATGGTGGTCAAACGCGAGCCTATCAATAATGGCTGTAGGATTACACTGTAAAAGAGGTTTTCCGTGTAAATTAGGTTCGACATGCACTCATATTTTTAAGTTAAAACAATTCAAAAAGAAACCCTAAACTTAAAACAAACATACAACATTAAAATTATTTAAACTCTTAAATAAATAGACTGATAAACACATTACCCTCCTTCGGTAGTCGAGTAAAAACTATGCCTGTACGAGTTAGGTTTAGAGATTTTTTATTCTTTTGCTATGTAATCATCGTTAAAGTAAAGTTGAAATACGGATCTTTCAAGATGCTAACATGTTTTTTTTTAATTTCACCTCAATCTACTTTTTTAACCGACTTCAAAAAGGAGGAGTTTCTCAATTCGACTGTATATTTTTTCTTTATGTTTATTATCTCAGAACTTTTTTATTTACTATGTCAACCGAGTTTGATGATTCTGAAATAAAAATATTTGAAAGCTGGTGCTCATATGGTCCTATTTAAATTTAATTAAGATCTGACGAAACAGAAATCAAGCGAAAAAAAATCATTAGTCTTTTCAGAAGTCGGTGTTAGAAACGAAAAAAAATATAGGTACCTACCAAAGACACCGACTTCCGAAAATAAAGTTATTTTTCGCATTGTCGTGTTTTTTCACTATTCTGTTTACAAACCGGCACCTATGAAGGCTCATCTGAAAGCTTACAGTCACCCAAAGGGCAATGGAGAGGGCTATGCTCGGATTGTCCTTGCGTGATCGAATCAGAAATGTAGAGATCCGCAAGAGAACCAGGGTTACCGATATAACCCGAAGAATTTCTAAATTTAAGCGGCAGTGGGCAGGGCACATTGCAAGCAGAACAAATGGCCTATGGGGCAGAAGATGTTGATCCGTGAACGCCTCCCACTAGGTCGACCGATAACCAGATAAAGGTTGCGGGGATTCGCTGGATGCGAGACGCACGGGACCGATCAATGTGGTGACGCTTGGGACAGGCCTATGTCCAGCAGCGGGCGTCTTTTGGCTGATATGATGATGATGATCTATGAAGGCAATACAAATCTAGATCACGCTTTACTTTGGTCGTGCGATGGCAAATAGTGGAGTAATCACAACATCTGTATAAAGAACTGTCGACTACCATCCGCTTAAACCACACTATTAGCATCTAATATTCACACTTGAGACACAAATCTATTTGGTGTGGATACTTGAGTAAGGCTACGCCTCACCCAAACCAATAGTAGCCCTAATAGGATTTATAGGCAGCATTAATACTCGTTACCATGGCAACCGGTATTGGATGAGCAGTAATAGTGATATGATGAGATATGCTAATCATGTTTATGTAATAATTTAATCATTGATGGAAGCTGAACTGGTATTGAATTGTAATATTATGTTATGCAGGAGCTATTATTACATCTGTTAGTAGGTAATAATTGGTTGAGAATTCGTACAGTATTCCATTTTGGTCTTTGAGCTAAACTTATTATCAATTATAATAATAAAACATCACGCTTGTCTTCTCCAGAGGATCTCGTAGCTAAATAATAACAGCCGCACGGGTCGATCTTCAATGTTAAGCAACGCTTGACGTGGTTGGACCGTGGATGGGTGACCATTTCAACATACCGAGTTTCCTCCGTGCCTCTGAAAGCACGTTTAGCTGTTGGTCCCGGATGTCATTTGAAGATCTTTGACAGTCGTTACGAATAGTCAGACGCTTGAGATCTGACACCAGTCTTGCCAAGGCGTACCGTGTTACCCAGTTACTGGGTTGTGGAGGTCAGATAGGCGGTCGCACCATATAAAACACTAGTACTCAGCTGAATCAAGTTAGACTGGAAGCCGACCCCAATATAGATGGGAAAAGACTATGCAGATTTATTGCTTGACTTCTCCAAAGGATAAGATAGGGGTGTGCTAATGAAAGAGAGGAACCGCGGCCCTGCCACAAGCAACTGAAAGAACACAGGTAGGTTTTAGTCAGAAAAAGTCTAAAAAAAAAAAGTCTCACACAACCTTCCGCTTCACCCAGAGCGGGTAAAAACATCGGAAGACATGCCAAAGAATAAAAAAATTGTTGTGCTTATACCCAATTTTTAGGGTTCCGTACCCAAAGGGTAAAAACGGGACCCTATTACTAAGACTCCGCGGTCCGTCTGTCTGTCTGTCTGTCTGTCTGTCACCAGGCTGTATCTCATGAACCGTGATAGCTAGATAGTTGAAATTTTCACAGATGATGTATTTCTGTTGCCGCTATACCAGCAAATACTAAAAACAGAATAAAATTTATATTTAAGGGGGGCTCCCATACAACAAACGTGATTTTGTTGCCGTTTTTTGCGATAATGGTACGGAACCCTTCGTGCGCGAGTCCGACTCGCACTTGGCCGGTTTTTCCAAGTAAGTATATTTGTGTCGAGTTACTGGGGCGAGTATATTGCCAACAACCGGGCACAAGTACAGGCTGCCGCCAATTAATTCCAGATGGAAAACCTAACCTAACAATTTGGCCGACCCAGGAATCAAACCCAGGACCTCATACTTAGTGACTCACACACTTGCGACCACTCGACTCAACGAGGTATTGAATTTTAATAAATTTATATGGCATAAAAGAAATTACCCAAAACAAATAGTCATGAAACTCTGGTGCCCGTGGTGGGTAATGAGAACCTTTATTACAGGTCACCAGAATTTCACCCCACCAGCAAATGAAACACATTATCAATTTGTGATACCAATAAAATCAATATTCTAGGAAGGCAATCATAAAATAAAATTCTTTCATATCAAAAAAAAAAACAAAATTATGTCATATTTAAATCAAAATCAAATTAAAATGAAATGAACTGTAATAATATATGCTATGCAGACGCTGTTATTACTGTGTCAGTAGTGAAAAATTGGTTGAGAATGCCTATGGTATTCTATGCTTAACTTAATGTCAATTATATAATAAAACAACAAGCTTGTATTCTCCGAAGAGTAAAGCAGAGGTGTGCCTTTCGTACGCACACGTTTTGCCAGTTAGGTTTAAGGGCCGTCCACCGCTTGAGTGCCGTAAAACGGTTACATTCTAAAGCATACTCCTTAGTAACAGCTAGGTTAAAAGGTATGAAAAAAAATTATTCATGCACATAATTTTTGTGAAACGTGGTTTAAAAAAATAAATAAAATAAATGATGTTTAAATAAAATTAAAACATGATATTTTTTGGCTACATAATGAAATGGCCTAATGTAAATCAAAGGATTGTGGTGACAACTCGTCACACTAGCTATCTTGTTACTGTGATCATAATCTTATATAAGCTGAATTGTTTTCTTGTCTGTATATTAGTTGTATGTATGTATTAATGTATCTATTATTATTATTATTTTTGTATTTAGTACCTACTTTCTAAATAGCTTTTTTTTTTTTGCACCTAGTGCAACCCCTTATTGTGTCCAGGCTGTAACTTTCCATTATTGGTTGCCTGGAAGAGATCGCGAATCGCGATAAGGCCGCCTGTTGTATGTTTGTTTTAGTTATAAGATGTCTTTTTGAATTATTTTTCTCTTGGTGTACAATAAAGTGTAAATAAATAAATATCTCGTCGCTATCTCTAATAGGTCTCATTCCCAACTCGTCCGACGCATATGTTCAATGTTCAGTACCTAACGTACAAAATTATAAAGTGAATGGGTCCCCGATGCAATACAACGTCAGATCAACTGGATATTAATGCCGGGATCCTTCAAGGATCGGTAGTTCGGTACTCTCAGCAATATATTTCTTGCTCCACATTAACGTTCAGCTAATAGGCTTTGGGTATGCAGATGACAGCACTTCAGACAGCTTCATTGCCTCGGCGCTTTTCTGGTGGTCGCCACTGTTGATTCTGGCTTTCAGGAGTTGCAGTGGTTTGGGAATAGTGCGGTGGGATTGTCCCAAAAAAAAGACGACAGCACTGTAGCTAAGAGATACGTGTCCGATGCACGGGCTACTGGGCTTCAGATCCAGTCTCTCCGGGAGGCCATGGTTGAGCGCGAACCTTCCTCGACGGCAGTCACAGAATTTTCCTAAATATTTTATTTACATATTTTGTGCTAAATTGTACATAAGCGTCGGAATAGTTGGGAAAGAGACAAAATACGGCTTGACGAGTTGTGAAATTGACTAAATGTACAAAGTTACGAATTAGTGAAAGATACCTATTAGTGCACCTAGTGTGACGAGATGTCATCACAACCATCATCATCTGCCTATCCTTTTTCCCAATTATTGTTGGATTCAGCTGAGTACCAGTGGTTTACATGGAGCGACTGCCTATCTGACCTCCACAACCCAGTACCTGGGTAACACGATACCTCAATAATAGATGTCATCACAACCAATCAAAGAATATTGTGTAAACAAAACTTTTCAAAAAGAGGTTCAATATTAATATTCTGGCTCCGAGCGGGCGCACGGCCAGTACTGCGTTCACATTGGGGAATATAAAGGCCTTAACTCGAGTAACAGCGGTGAGTTTATTTCCATTGTCATCAACCGGGCCCAAGAAACACGGACTGTTAGCGAGTAATTCCAGATCACAATACCTAACCAAACAAATTAAATTATTATTATTATTAGCTGATCCGTAAATTTTACCCAGAACGTCAAACGATAATTTTTCGTTGATCTACAATGCAATATATGATGATAATACTATACCCTATATTTTTTTGTCAAATATCTATTCATATTATACCTACGTATATTACAATTTGTCAATAGAAGAGGTATATTTAAAATATTTTTGTTATTTTACATCTATTTCTAGATCAAAAGAGGCTCTGAAATGAAAGAGGTTTGTAAATAACTCCTTTGATGTTTAAGTACACCCTTCTACAAGGCTTTCTTCATAATATGAATAGAGCACGATTTCTTGTTATATAACAAGAAAAATAATCTATTCATAGTCAAAACCCAAAATAAACTTACAATGATTCTAAGAATAATATCATAACTAGACAATTATGAAGGTACAGAAGGTTAGTTTCATACAACGGGTAAAAACGCACACACACGCGTCGACGTTGTTAATGTGTAAGTTCGAACGCGTTTTTATTGATACACTTGAAAGGACGTAATGTTGGAAAGCGTCTCTCAAGTTGAATCGATGGTCTCAGGTTCCTTCAGAGATAACGATATAAAAAACGATAATTAAAAAAACAAATCGTCTGTAAGCAGTCGGTTTTTTTTAATTACCTTTTTTTTGGCCGCGAACTAAAAAGACGCAAACAAGAAGAAAATCATTCTTCAGTATTGTTTTATTTATAACTTTTTAGTTACCATTTTTAATTCGAATTCGCACATTCAAACATGGTGATATATATTTTTGAAATCACCGCTTAAAACCCTTTATTTTGATACACGGGTTTGAACCCGCCCCATATAGAGCAACACGGACCACCGGCGGACTGGAGCCGCCGGTGGTCCGTGTTGCTCTATGCCGCCCCACAATAAGGCGCCCAAAAACCGCCATTTTTCTATTTTCCTACTTGAATGTAGCCAGTGACGTAAGAATCATCAAAATCGGCCAACGTGTTTGGTCTCTATAACGCCACATAGGAACAAGCATGCATACATACACATTACCCGCCTTCGATAGTCGGGTAAAAATTTCAAAATATAAGGGTTTGACAAGCATAACAGAAATGTCACATAGCGTTTATCGTTACTTCTTAGCGTGTCGATGTAAAACACAGACTCCTCTCAGTTAAATCCCTTTCCGGGCCATACAGCCACGGCAACGCCATTCGCTGATACAGTCATGACTTTCTCACGTGAACAGGCAGGATGTATCGCTGACAGACAGATATAGAAAGAGAGAAGCGCAAGACCGATTGATGAGGTGAGGTGACCTATGTCCAGCAGTCTACGTCTTTCAACCGAAATAATGATAATGTAATGCAATTCTCACAGGATAGATTGACCCCCGTTCGTTGTGCGAAAAGGCCTCCTATCTGTGAGAGGAAATGGCCCGTAATCCACCAATTGAAATATGAAATAATTTACACAAAATAAAGCGCCCGTTACCACTGGGACACCACTGCTTTTTTGAAGTTGATGAAGGTCTGATACACATGCGTCTATGTGTGCTTGCGTCTTTTCTTTTTGCTCTTTACATGAATCATCTCTTCTGATATAGAGAGGAGTTTGTGGCTAAATAATAATAACCACACGGTTCGATCCTCAAGGTTAAGCAATGCTTGTCAAGGTCGGTCCGTAGACGGGTAACCATCTTTAGATAGCGAGATTCCTAAAGAATGTTAAGCTGTTGGTCCCAGCTGTCATTTGTAGATCTTTGATAGTAGACTGATGTGAGAAGCCAGGTTATCTGACACCAGCGTTGAAAACGGGTTTCGTGTTACCCAGTTACTGGGTTAGGAGGTCAGATTGGCAGTAGCTCCGTGTAAAGACGTCCACTGCTGAACATAGCCCTCGCCAAAGAGTCGCCACATTGACCGTCCAGCGGAGCCCCGCAACCTTTACCAGGTCATCGGTCCACTTAGTGGGAGGCCTTCCAACGCATCGTCTTTCGGTTCGCGGTCGCCACTCTAGAACTTTTCGTGCCCCATCGGCCATCCGTTCTGCGAGCAATTTGCCCTGCCCACGGCCACTTAAGTTTGGCAATTCTTCGGGCTATGTCGGTAACCCTGGTTCTATTACGGATCTCTACATTTCTGATTCGATCACGCAAGGGAACTCCGAGCATAGCCCTCTCCATTGCCTACTCAACTGCATTCGTTTAAACTGCAAACCAACTCCATTATAGTTTGTAAAAGCCTAGGCAGATTTACCATTGTACTTTGCTACAAGATGTTTTAAATAAATATATAAATTTCACTTGAATTCAGCCTGTGATTAGTACCTGGTTACATACACAAGTATACACAACCTACCGAGTCTCGCCTTTGTCCCGGCAGACGCTCATCTTGCGAGATGAAACGCACGGGTACTCGCTGCCACCGTTTTTGTAAGGAACGGCGCATATTGTGATACTGAATAGTCTTTCGTCGTCATGGATTTTAATTTTAAATTATCTTCAAGATGGTGGTGGTGGTTAAAGTTACTTTTGGAAACTAAGGAGTGGAACTCCCTTCCGGAGTCTTTGTTCCCTGATAGCTACAACCTTGGGGTCTTTAAGTCAAGAGTGAATAGGTTTCTTCTGGGCAAGCGTGCTTCATCGTAGGCCACATCATCGCTTAACATCAGGCGAGATAGTGGTCAAACGCGAGCCCATAGAT
This sequence comes from Orthosia gothica, assembly GCA_949775005.1. Classification (NCBI taxonomy): domain Eukaryota; kingdom Metazoa; phylum Arthropoda; class Insecta; order Lepidoptera; family Noctuidae; genus Orthosia; species Orthosia gothica. Next base: position 2,424,419 of record OX459056.1, read on the forward strand.
TAAAAAAAAAACTAAATGTCGTGTTGCCAACATTGGGTCGCGGTTTAAAATATCGTTTCGTTAGTATAGTTTCCTATAAAATGATATGTTAAAACTATTTTTGTTGTCTGTGTCCATATTTTTAATTTTCATGAATGTTTCAGAAACAGAATGAGTGTCTGTGTAAGTAAGATTCTATAATAAGTATGTTTGAAGAGTTCTCTTGTATATCTCCGAAGTTCTTCATCAGATCTTCACCAAATTAAAATGGGACCAATTTCGAAACATACACTTTCAAACAAAAAAATAGTTTTCAAAATCGGTCCACAATTGACGGAGATATCGGTGAACAAACATAAAAGAAAAAACATACAAGAAGTCGAACATAGAACCTCCTCCTTTTTGGTAAGTCGGTTAAAAATATAAAGCTATACCAACTGTAGAGACCGTTTACAGTACAGACACTATAAAAAAAAAAAAAAGAATTTTACGTCGAATCACCCTCAAGTCGACTTAAATCATCATCATTATCTTCCTGCCCTTATCCCATGTTATGTGGGGTCGGCGCAACACGTTTTCTTCTTCCATTCAATCTGTTCATCATCGGTTCACCTCGTAAAAAGTAATGAGGTAAGAAACATAAAAAACAGTCGAATTGATAACCTCCTCCTTTTAGGGAAGTCGGTTAAAAAACAGTGTCTAACAAAAAAGAAACAATGTCATCTCAATCTCCATCTCCCATAAAATGTTGGTACATTGGTTAGAACGTTGGCACGTTCTCTGATAAGTGTGCACTTACACTTGAGCATGCAGAACGGCCACAAGAGAGATGCTAGCTAAAGCCAAAGGTGGCTTATGTCGCTGCTGTGAAGAAAGCTAAGCCAGATGCAGGTGCTGCTGCAGAGACGGTAGGATCAATAAAGTACTAGCTCTATCCTGCTGCCACCTGAGCGTCAAGTTCTTCCGTCTAGCTCGGAGGCAACTCATGGCAGAGCCACGTCTACAATTCTCTTATTAAATACAAGACTTGGTTATGTAAATGTAGGTAACATATATACACATTAGACAACCAATCGTTACTTTATTTTGAAAATAATATGACTCTGATTTAAATAAATCTATTATTGCGTTTTGGTAGTGTGAAAGTGTTCTAGAAGCCTTGCCAGAGAGACATTCTGAGCATGCCTAGCCTTTTCCCAATTATTGTTGGGGTTGGCTTCCAGTCTTACCGGATTCAGCTGAGTATCAGTGTTTTACATGGATCGACTGCCTATCTGACCTCTACAACCCAGTAATTCGGTAACACGATACCTTTTGGCAAGACTGGTGTCAGATCTTAGGCTTCTGACTACCCTTAACGACTTTCAAAGATCTTGAAATGGCAGCCGGGACCAACGGCTTAACGTGCTTTCCGAGGCACGGAGGAAACTCGTTATGTAGAAATGGTCACCCATCCACGGACCAACATCAACAAGCGTTGCTTAACCTTCAAGATCGACCCGTGCGGCTGTTATTTTTTAGCCAAGAGCTCCTCTTTGCATACATACAACACATTCTGAGCATGATTTTCGTGAAAAAATATTTTCTGAAAATGTTGAGCAAGATACTCGTTCAAAAAATAATAAATTCAAGTTGTCTTTTCTCTAATGTTACCATTAGATTCAATCAATCAAGCTTTAGGAGATTCGTTTTATTTGGCATTCAAAAGATTTCATACCTAAGATTTAAAAAAGATTCTAATCTTTATAGGTTATACAAAGAGTTCATTCTTGAATATTTAAAACAAGGTCATGGTACATTAATTGATATCAGCCAATATAACTTATCTACTGATCCAGTGTACTTTTTACCACATCACCCTGTGCTTAGGCTGGATGAAAAGACTACAAAATGCCGGCCGAGTTGTATTTGATAGTTACATGAAAACCAATACAAAAACATCTTTGAATGATTTATTAGTTATTGGGACTGTAGTACAAAAAGATTTTTGATGTAAGTCTTAATGCTGTTCAAAGTTCATGAGTATTTTTTGTCACAGACATAAAAGAAATTGTTAAGAAATATGTACATTCAAAACACAGGTCATTACAAAACATTCTATGAAAAGACTCTTTAAAGTCTAAACGAAAGTGTTAAATGTATTCAATTAAACACAGTTACTTTTTATTTATCGTCTATAGGCTTGGGCTTGACCACTATCTCACCTGATGGTAAGCGATGATGTGGTCGACGGTGAAGCACGCTTGCCTAAAAAAAACATATTCACTCTTGACTTAAAGACCTCAAGATTGTAGCTATCGGGAAACACAGACTTATGGCTTAAAGAGTTCAACCTATTTGGCAACTCGATGCTTGAAAATGTAATGTAATAAGTTTTAAAAGTCAAGTGGCCTAACCAACTTTAGCGGTTTAAGCCGCAAAAGTGACGCTGACGCAAGACTATCCTGCGGGATCCCTGCGCGGGTAAAATGAGTGAATCAATAATTCTACATAATATGTACTACTACATTTAACAACACCAACTAATAACAGCCGCACGAATCGATCTTCAAAGTTAAGCAACGCTTGCCGAGGTCGGTCCGTGTATGGGTGACCATTTTCAACATAGCGAGTTTCCTCCGTGCCTCGGAAAGCACGCTATTCCGTTGGTCCCGGCTGTCATTTGAAGATCTTTGACAGTCGTTACGGGTAGTCAGAAGCTTGAGATCTGACACCAGTCTTGCCAAGGGGTAACGTGTTACCCAGTTACTGGGTTGTGAAGGTCAGATAGGCAGTCGCTCCATGTAAAGCATTGGTACTCAGCTGAATCCGGTAAGACAGGAAGCCGACCCCAACAACAATTTGGAAAAGGCTAGGCAGATGATGATGATTATCACAAAATAATTCACTGTTGCGTAAAGGATCTGCTGACTGTTCCTCAGGCGGACAAGTTGCAACAAGAAATAGTTTTGTGTTGACGGTATGACCTTGGCAGCGCGTCTTCACCAATAGAGAGTTAGCGCGCTATCTTTAGGACATTATTGTAAATATAAATACGCCCGCCTTCGTGGTATATGCGGCAAATTTTTGGCTATTCGTTGATAGGTAAAAGCCGATTTTGAGATTTTTCGAAAAAATGCAGTGTTGTTCTGGCTGTGCAATATGTCGATGACATTCTTTTTTTCTGAAGAATCATTAGTTAAATTATCAGAAGCAAAGCAACAACTGCGCAGATTGTTAAGTTTAGGTAGTATTCAGGTACACAAATGGGTTTAAAATTCACTAGAATTATTAAAAGAAACACAAAAAGAACAACAATATTAAATCAGTTAGATCTAGAGAAAAACAAATCTTCTTTAAAAACACTAGGCATAAATTACAACATTATGTTGGAATCATTCATTATATAGAATCCAAATACCGTTGATAGCATGCCTCAATCCAAGAGTGAAATTATAAGCTTAATAAGTGGATTCCATGACTCACTAGGACTTGCTGGACCTATTGTGGTAAGCGCGAAGGACTGGACTGGGCGCGAAGGAGAGGACTGGGATTCGGTGCCAAATGGTGAATTCCTACAGCTTTGGCAATAGTTTTATGCGCTTGCTTACAATGAAACCAATTCTTATACCGTGACGTATAGGTGTGCATGACGCAAGTTTTACACAAATTGTAGGATTTGTGGATGCATCTAGCAATACTGGTTATGGTTGCTGTATCTAAGAGCCGTGGATTCACTGGGCAACGTCAAGATATCCTTACTTTGTTCGAAATTACGCATAAATTCTATCAAACAGAGTTAGCAGTTCCTCGACTCGAACGTAATGCAGCACTGTTGCTTACAAAGCTTGCTATCAGAATTCATAATGTATTGTCCGTTAAAATGCAAATACAGAATGTCAATTTTTTTTTCACTCGCAAGACCATTTCACAACTTACACTAAAATACACATTGTTATATGTTAGCTCGGATAAGAACTCCGCCAATTGTCTTAGCCGAGGAGTCATACGAAACGAGGTAGCCGATCATGAGCTACAGAGAAAAGACCAAGATTCTGGATTCAATAGAGTACAAGCCACAATTAAATTTAATTTTGCTACAGGATTTACCAGAGGTTGGCGTCGAATCTACATGCTTAAGTGCTTTGTAATAATCTGATGAGCTGTCGTTGTCTCGATTGTCTTGATAAAAAATCTGATATCACGATATTACGATTTGGTCAGAATGTCTCTAAAAATAAAATTAATTATATTAAAACTCAGGCAATTAATCTGTAATTGTTGATTGTCGTAAAATATTAACAACAAAAGCGTCTGTCAGAAGATATTGATGTTCTAAAAAGTCATTAAACTATTGTTAAAGGTAATTTAAAACTGTTATGTCCGTTTATTGAAGACAGGGCAGTCGTTACGAGTCGCAAGAGGACAGGAAATATAACACCAGTCTTACCAAGAGGTATTGTGTTACCCAGATACTAGGTTGTGGAGGTCAGAAAGGCAGTTGCTCCTCGCAAAATTCTGGTATTGAGTTGGATCCAGTCGGAATGGAATCCGACCCCAAAGAAGTTGGAAAAAGGCTGGGAAAATTTATTGAATATCTTACTATTATTATAAATGTGAAAGTTTAGATGTATGTGTGTGTGGATGTATGTTTGTTATTCAATCACGCCAGAACGGCTAACCGGATCAGAATGAAATTGACACAGAGATAGATATAGTCTGGAATAGCACATAGGCTACTTTTTATGCCGGTATATTGTTCCCTTGGTATAAGAAAACACATTACACGTGGATGAAGTAGCTGGCAGAATCGTAGGGCATAGTTTCACAATAAAATAACTAATAATACAAACTGTATCCGCCTATGCGCCTTATCTTAAGCACAAATGAAGTTTCTTACCTCTGTAGTTAGCAACAGTGATGAGTTATAGCTGTCTAAGCAATAATGGCGTCTGTAAATAAACTCTGTAAGTAAGGGAGGGTTAATTCGTTCCCTTGTTTACGGGGACGACGTGGTTTAGATGCGGTTGGCGATTTATGCTGGATATTGATCGTTTTCGGTTTGGGGGTGAAACGTTCACCGTCCTTTTGGGGCGGCTAAGGACTGAAATCGATGGTGGTTGAGGAACGAGTACAAAATTTGATTAAGTAAGAAGAATATTCATTTATTAACGGCGCCGATAGAATATAATAATAATAATAAATAATAAAATTTCTTTATTCAGGTAACTTACAGAACCCATTTTACATTAAAATAAACATCAGAATAATACAAATAAAAATAATATCAGATAAATACCGGTCAAAAACAAAAAGACATTGTCAAATCAAGTCACAAGTAAAGTCAATTAAAATAATGTCATGTCAAAACAGAATAAAATTACCCTAGCTACAATAATAAAAATAAAATTAATTAAAACAAAATAAATTTGATAGTATTTAGTACCTTCTCTCCGGCACTGGCACAGTGACATGTCTGTCAGAACAATGTCGGAGGAAAGGACAATCTAACCTTTCCGCGATCATCGCCAGGACGGCGTTGGAACTGGCCCGTACCCTGCAGACCATAGAAGCAGCGCGCTTGCGCATAACCGCGTGAAAACTATCGGTGTGTGCCTCTGCGAACATACCTGAGGCGCTACAATATCGGGGCAGTCCCATCACCGCCCTAAACGCGTTATTGTACTGCACCCGTATAGCATTTAGGCTTCTTTTGGTGTAGTGAGCCCAAAGACTACAAGAGTACAGTGAAGTACAAAAGGCTCTAAATAGAGTAACCTTTACATCGTTCGAGCATCGGGCGAATCTGCGAGCAACCATATTGGCTCTTACAGATAACGCCCTTCGCTCCCGTTCCATATCTGCATGGTCTTTGAGGTCGCCAGTCAATACATGCCCAAGATATTTGAACTGCTCAACTCTTTCCAGAGGAGCACCATTCAATGTAACTGGAGGTAAGTTCTCAAGATATTTTGCACTGGCGGTCCCAAAGACCATCCATTGGCTCTTTTTTACGTTATATAATAATCCGTAGCCACAGGCATATTCCTCGCAAGTCCGCAACAACTTTCTCAGGCCACAGACCGACGCGCTCAACAGCACCATATCGTCAGCATAACTCAAATTGTTGACACACACACCGTCAATGTGGCAGCCGACATGCCGACTGCTGAGCGCTACGATCAGACCGTTTAAATATAAATTAAACAATGTAGGGGATGTTAAGCCACCCTGCCTAACTCCACACTCGAGCTGATACGGATCCGACATTGCCCCCGCCCACCTGACACTATTGGACTGGTGCGCATACCAGTACTGGAACACACTAATGAGCTCCTGTGGCAAGTCTATACCTTTCAACTTGTCCCACAGCTGGGCATAAACTACAAGGTCAAAAGCCTTGGACAAGTCGAGGAAACACGCATACACAGGCGTCTTACGATTCAAGTAATATTTGACGGTATGCTTCAAACACAGTACCGCGCTTTCGGTGGACAGCCGGGGACGGAACCCGAACTGGTTATCGTGCAACGTTACGTATTTATTTAACTGTGCATTAAGCATACCGTCAAACACTTTAGCAATAACAGTGGCAAGAGAAATAGGCCTATAGTTACTCTTATCAGTAAGGTCACCCGTTTTATTCTTCACTATAGGCACTACCACCGTCTTCATGAAGTCGGCTGGCAAGTAGGAATGGCTTACACACAACGAGTAAAACATAGCCAATACCCTAGCGACGTGTGGTCCGGCGTACTGTAGGTGCTCAACGCTGAGCCCATCATGTCCTGGCGATTTGCCTCTTGATATACGCCTTATGGCGATTGATACATCTTTCGCCAGGAAGGTAGTCCCTACCTCTTGACTGCTTATGTCAGCGTTGAACACCCCCCCCGCCGCACCTAACGGAGACTGTACCGAAAAATGGTTCTTAAAAAGGTTTGCTATTTCCTTTGGGTCATTCACGCCATCGACGCTCACAGGAAGGCCCGGCCGTAAATTTAATTTATTGGTACTCTGCCAGAAACCGCGAAAATCTCCTTCGCAATGTTTGACAGCCAGACCGTCCATTCTTATTTGGTCCTGATGATTTTGGCACCATTTCAATCGAGACTTGAACACTCTTCTGCTATCGCACATCTCATCGTATAGTGGTCCTGACTTAGGTCTACCACATAACAGCCAATACTTGAAACTACATTTGGCCACCCTGTGAGCCTCACTAACGTGTTTATTCCACCCCGATAAGCGCGGGCCACCCCCACCTTTCCTCGTGTTTCGCCGACTCGCCACTGCCGCATCACGGAGGGCAGTAACAATGTCGGAGTAAAGCGTATCTAGAACATGCCTGTGACCACGGTCACCACAAAAGCAGTCAGCACAGTTAACAAACTCAACAGGAAAGTGGATCAGTTTTAGCCGCTCATGACACTCTTTGGCATACACAGAAATCTGTTCCTCACTTTTCGTACCCCATACCACATCTTTATTTAAATTGATAATCTTTGGCGCAACCTTGGGAGTAAGTACTTTTAAATCACACGTAATTATAAGTGGAAAGTGATCCGACCATAGAGTGTCATAATTGACACTTACACCAACAACAGTCCGCTTAGCCGAGTGAGTAGCCAAACAGTGATCCAACCAGCTTCTAGTCCCGTGTGCATCACTTATAAAAGTAAAAGTACCCGAGTCCAACCCCAGCACATCTATGTCTATACATGACCATTGTTGGTCGTTACAAATATTCATAAGCTCACCGAAAAACATCCCCCCCGGAGACGCGTTCAGGTCGCCCAGCATAAACACAGATTCAATTCCATATTCGTCAATAATAGCACTTATCACACACAAACAATCAGTAAAATCCTGCAAATTATCTAGAGAGTTTGTTGGCATGTAAACACTCATTACGATCACTTCTCTTTCATTTGTTGTTATTTTAATGGCACAAATGCGGGCGTTATCACACCGCAACACTGACACTTGTTGAAACGCACCGTATCTCCACAACAACGCGACGCCGCCGTAAGGACGCCCGCGCATTATGCCCGCAGACGTATCAACCGCCGATGTCGCAGTGTACCCGAAACCACTGTCGATCGTTCCGATGTAGGGTATGTCGTGCGGCATCAACCAAGTCTCCTGGAGACAAACCACATCACACGACCGGCACAGGGCTCTGACGTCATCGACGGAGCGCTTCACATTCTTACAGTTGAAAGTAGCAAATCGAGAACCATTATCCATTATTTAGTTGGTTAGAGTCACCGGTGTCAACGCAATTAACACCGTTCGTTTTCTTGCGTCTAAAATTCACAAAACGTCGAAATATGACACCTTCTGGCCATAAAGTTTCATCCATATACCTTGGCAGATTGGACTCTGTTATATGAAACTTGTATGCTTTGTGTCCCCTTTCGAATTTCATATTTATTTTCTCTAAAATTACTGTTTCCTGTGTCTTATTGTAAATATGTCTTGTTATGTCGCTTTCTAACGTCGACATATGAACATTCGTTATAAATATAGGAATTTTCCTATCTGCCCCTCGGAATGTGCACTCTAAATCTCTGACTATCCCCGATTTGCCCATGAAGCGGTATTTTGTGTTTTTACGATAAGCCACTGTCTGCCAGCCTTCGTTATCACTATTTGCCAAAGTTTCAGGCACACACCGCGACCGCCCCGATTGACGCCGTCCATAACTGCGTATGCCCTTATCCGTAGCAGTCAGCTGATCCGCTACCTGCGGCGGTGTATATAATGCGTCTGACGTCACCACGGCGCTTGCCACAGAACCGGTTCGAGCTCTCATATCTCGTCTAGACTGACCCTCCCCCTCCGCGCCCGCGCTCGCCTCATCACGCGGCAACAGCGGCCGATCGGTGCCCGCGCTCGCCAGCCTACCTTTCTCCGACCGTTGTGGCTCATTTGAATCGCGTTCACTTTCTCGAACTACCCTCGCTTGCGACCACTGTGACTGTATGATCGGCGTATTGCGAGATGATGACAAAATAAAGTCGTTTTTTAACCCCTGTACGTCCGTTTTTATTTCGTTCACACTATGCTGCGTTGCATATGTAGATTTTATACCTTCTATTTCGGCTTTCAATAGTTGCATGTCCTTTAACAACTTGGAACAATCCAAGTGATCTAATAAGATCGGCGGTAGTTTGTCTAGCTGCCTTGCCACAAAAACAGGAATAATATCGGGCTCTGCCGATTTGAATAGATTTATAATATCCGATAGATCCCGCTCCTCCTTTCCTCTGTTTTTTCGTAATATTTTTCTTGTGTCCGTTGGAATTGACTCGAATAAAAGTGATTTCGAGTTCTTGATTTCTTCACTTGTGAAAGTTCCCTTACAAACACGTACTAGCGTATCTTCGTCTACGACTGACACTTTATTTTGCATGTAACACAACATTTCGTCAATGACGATGTTACACACATTGCACTTTGCAATGTTCGACATTTTATTAAAAACACGAATTACGTTACGCTACGTACATAAAACACGCCCGACGCTTTAGGGCGCGCGCGCGAAACTCCAGATAATATAATAGAATACAAAACATGTATTCGACATAGACACAACACAACAACAACAATCACAAAATAAACAGAGAAGGATAGTAAAAACAGTACAAACAAGGTTTAAAAATTATTGCGCCGGGCGTGCCCATACCGAAAAGGTTACTAACTCAACATTTGCTGGGCGTCAGACACTCAGCGCTGATTTTCAGTTCGCACCCCGCTAGTGACACACGGACGTGGTTAAATAAAATAGATGTTTAAAATAAAACCATAATGTGAATATGTAGGTGCTTAACTTATAAATAGCGATAGCTATAGTCAAAATGCCAAAATTTTTGACAACGTGACATTTTGATACCTCATGCCAGTCCGATTCTCGCTTCGCTTCCGCTTTTCGCTGATCATTTACACTTTGTCTATGAGCTCTTATCGCTGTTCATAACGCTTTAAGCGCTTTTAACGCTTATCATATTCGATAAACCTGCTATCTGAGTAGGCACCAATGTAGGTACCTCTAAATTGTATATATTTCAAAGAAGAAAATGATACTGTTTGCTCATAATGTATCGGGATTAAACAGGTGATTTCAATGAACTTCAGTTTTGTATATAACACTATGTAGGTTTACCACCTGTGAGAGATTTCTTCTTTGAAGTTTTAAATCGGAGACCGTTGTGTGTGGCCTCGTCCGCAGATGCTCTGTGTTGCAGTTTCAAGAGCTGATGATGTCATTGGAAAATGACAGTTCAATTTTGTCTCAAAGGTAATACTTTGACTAGAATTGCCACAAATCGACAGCATAAAGGCCATCACAAACAGACGTGACGTTACAACCCGTTATATTAGAAATTGTTCTACGTGTATAATATTAATTCGCACTAATAATTCGCACTCGTGTGTGGACACTCATACGCACAGTACGCGCCACTCAAAAGAAATAGATCGTCAACCTTTTTACGTTTTAGTTCAGTTCAAAGTATTTAATTTTGAAAATGAAATCTTGCGCAGTTTGTAAAGTGCAGTTCAATGACGGCGTCCAGTGTGGCAGTTGCAAGAAACACCTGGATTTCGGATGTGCAAACATCTCAGAAACCGGATGGAGAAAGCTGGGTGCCAATAGGATGGCTCAATGGAAATGCCCCACTTGCAGAATCTCATCACCAGTTATGCCTTCCCCTGAACCTGCATCGCTGGATACCATACTAAGCGAGATACGGGACATGAAGCGGCAGCTGCTTAGCTAGCCGACCTTGGTAGATGACATTCGCGTGATCAAGGATGAGTTGGTTGAGCTTAAGTCAACATGCGAGGGCACTGGTGGCAGACTTGATGATTTTGATACAAGACTCGTGGAAGTTGAAGCAAAAGTGTCTGAATTTGAAAAGCTTCAGGAATCAGTCAATTGTTTACAGACTGACTTGGCGAGCACGAAGCATCTACTCTCGACCTATGAACAAAGATCCAGACTAAATAATATTGAAATTAAGGGGGTTCCTATAAAGAAGGATGAGAATTTGTACTCGATCATCGACGCTATCGGCCGTAAAGTTAATTACAGCTGTCCCAAAGCTCAGGTGAACTATATTTCTAGGGTCCCTATTTTTGGTTCGAATGAAAAGCTCATAATAGTGAGTTTTTTAAACCGGTATGTGAAGGAGGATTTCATTGCGGCGGCACGTGCCAGGAAGGACCTATCCGCTTGTGACATCGGGTTTCAAGGCTCATCTCAGCGAGTTTATGTCAACGATCACCTTAGCGTTGAGTACAAAAAACTTTTAACCAAAGTAAAAACCATTGCGAAAGATAAACATTATGAGTACGTATGGGTCAAACATGGTAAAATTCATATACTTAAAAATAATCATTCGAAAGTTTTTATCATAAGGAAGGAGTCAGATTTAAACAAGATTGTCTAATTTGCTTCTTAATTTTTATACATACTTTCCTATCTTGCTATTATATTTTGCTTCAATGGCTCCAAATATTTAATACCGTTTTTGTCACAATAACTTTATGCAAAATGTTTAACACCTCTGCCGTACTAATGAGTTCGACACCTCTCCTTTGTTTAGCTACTTGTATGCTTTGTGATCGTTATCGCGCCGTTTACTTTAAAGCTTTACCGCACAACAATATGTTTTACTCTCTCGCACTTGCACGCACCGCGCACTATAGCTTGCTTTTTCGCACTGGTGTTTACTACTTAACATCGGATGATTCCTGCGCTCGCATAAATCTTATTGACTTTTACCCTCATTATACTTATTTAATTATATTATACCATATTCTACAATATTATTTAATGAAATGCTATATTTTAATGGACTATATAGATTTATACTCAATTATTAGTATTGGTTTTAATGGCTCCTAAGTTAAATATATTTTATCAAAACGTTCGCGGTCTTAGAACTAAGAGTGATACTTTCTATCGTCAAATGTTACTAAATTCGTATGATATTATTATTCTTGCAGAGACGTGGTTATTGGATGGAGTTTTAAATTCTGAATTCTTTGATGAACGGTACATTGTGTGGCGTCGTGATCGGGATTATGTTTTGACCGGGCAATCGCGTGGTGGGGGTATGCTTATTGCTACACGTAGGGAACTTTCAGTTGTATGCCAACCTACATTCCATTCTACAGCAGAGGATTTATGGCTCAGCATACGACTGAAAAATACTAATACTCGTAAATATTTTACCTTACATATTTGTGTTATTTATTTATGTCAGCAAAACTTGGGGCTTTCTTTTTCTTTACAACTTTGCAATTACCTCGCAAAATTAAACCAAATAGTTATGAGTAACTCTTCTGATACCTTTCTTATCATTGGTGATTTTAACATGAGCGGTATTAACTGGGTCTTATCCGACAATCTATCACTCGTCCCAATGAACCCAAATGGTCCTGACGAAGTTTTATTAAGTGACGAATTATGTTCCCTAGATTTTGGTCAATACAATGGTGTTCTTAATAGGCATGGTAAAATTTTAGATTTGGTACTTTCAAACCAATTTGTTAATGTATTAGAATGTTCAAGTCCACTGGTTCCCATCGACGCCTACCATCCAGCACTATTAGTTAATATGGATTTCGTTGAAACTCCTCTATTAGAGTGCGCGCCACGGACGCAGTATCTGTTCGACAAGGGTGACTATGAATCTATAAACAAAGACATTTCCATGACTGACTGGGAATCCGAGTTTGCAACACGATCAGTTGATGAATCATTAAACTTTTTCAATCAATTTATTCTCAATTTACACACAAAATATATTCCACAAAAAATACATCGTTACAAAACATATCCAACTTGGTACAATTCGGCATTAATTAAAACAATTAAAGAAAAATACAAGTATTTAAAAAAATTTAAGACTTACGGCAATATAGCAGATGAGTCAACATTTAAGCTACTTCGTGAAAGGGTAAAGGTATTAGAATCGCAATGTTATGTTAACTACTTGAGCTTAACTGAAAAATCTATTAAAGAGAACCCTAAATATTTTTGGACCTTCGTTAAAAAAAGACACAACTCAAATGCAGTGCCGAGCACTTTAAATTATAATAACGAAGCGTTGCGTACCGGAGAAACAATATGCGAAGCGTTTTCTACATACTTCCATTCTACATTTCTAGATACTAGCCCTGGTCATGGAATTTCTTCACCTACTTTTTCTACTGAATCTTCCAGCCTATCTGATATATGTAGCATTGTAGTGAACGTTGAGGAGGTTTCTAACTTGCTTCGCAAGTTGGATACTTCTAAAGCGGCTGGCCCGGATAATATTTCATCCAAATTTCTTGTACGATGTTCGACTTCGATTGCCCAACCTATCTCGATTCTCTTCAGGAAATCCTTAGATACTTGTATTGTACCTGAACTTTGGAAATCGGCTTTCATAACGCCTATTCACAAAAAAGGAGTCAAAACCGAAATTGTAAACTACAGGCCGATATCCAAGCTCTGTATTGTGGCAAAAATCTTCGAAAGGATCATCTATAACCAGGTGTATAGTGCTCTTAGAAATTCGTTTAGCTCCTTTCAACATGGTTTTTTGAAGGGTAGGTCTACCGTCACCAACTTAATACTACTCAATGACTTTATCACTGACGCCATGGATAACGGTGAGCAGGTTGATGTCGTTTATACAGATTACAGTAAAGCTTTTGATCGAATTGATCATGAGATCTTATTATCTAAGTTATATGGCATGGGAATACGAGGCGATTTACTCAGATGGTTTTCTTCTTATCTGGAGAACAGGTCCCAAGCAGTAGTTTTAAGCAATTACATGTCTGGTTGGGTGCCTGTCCCCAGTGGGGTGCCCCAGGGTTCATTGCTCGGCCCATTACTTTTCATTATCTACATAAACGACATCAACTCTTGCTTGCTTTCATCCAGGCTGTTGTGTTTTGCTGACGATATGAAAATCTATGCCACAATATCATCACATGCGGACGTGATTGCACTTCAGGATGATTTACGTCGTCTGGAGGCTTATTGTCGTGGGAGTAAGCTTGATCTTAACCCTGCTAAATGCTCAGTTCTAACGTACTCTCGAAAGCGCGCAATTATACCTTCATCGTATATCTTGGGTGATCAAGTACTACCTAGAACGAATTGCATCCGAGATCTGGGGGTATATCATGATTCTAAGCTTACGTTTGAATCTCATATCAATGCCATAGTCGCTAAAGCATCTAAAGCACTAGGTTTCATAATGCGGCTATCCAAGTGCTTCACTCAAGCCAAAACTTTAAAAATTCTATACTGTACTTTTGTTAGAAGCAACTTGGAATATGCGTCTGAAATCTGGAATCCATGTTATCACAAGTACATTGATCGTATAGAGAGCATTCAGAAAAGGTTCATCAAGTATTTGTGTTATCATCAGAAAGTGCCCTACCGGTCTGAAGATTACCTCAATCTCTGCAAGAAGTATCATATATTACCCCTAATTAATCGGCGAGCAGTCTCCGACAGCACTACATTATTTAAAATTTTCAATAATTCCATCAATAACTCCGATATTCTATCCAAATTTTATTTTAACGTTCCTGGAAGGTCAAAGCGATGGTACGCACCGTTGCGTGTTCCATCTGCTTCTACGAACTACAGGCAAAATTCATTTATAGTGCGTGCAAGTGGAAACTTTAATGACATTTGTAAGCGGCATGATTTTGATCCTTTCATAACGGGTGTGTCCTCGGCCAGAAAGTGCCTGAGCCTTGGCTTTTTTAATTAGGATTTTGTATGTTCAGGTTTTTATCATTGTATGGTTTATGAAATGTTAATTTACTTTGAGATTGCATGCTATACTGCTTTGTTTTTTTTTGGTAGCTATGTTGTGTTGTTCACACTCTTTCTTTCCAATCTATTTTTAGAAGTGATGACTTTTAATTGGCTGTCAGTCTCACGTACTAATTTATATTCTGTTTGTTTTAGCTGTAAGTCGTCCATGATTGTTAAATAAAAAAATAAAATAAAATAACTACTTTGTGTATCTATTGCAAAACAGTTGGCTAAACCAAATCCTTTGGCAGACAACTGCAATCAAAATCGGATAATCGACTTATCTATTTCTATCCAACTTTCCAAAAAGAAGGAGGTTCTATGTTTGACTGTATGCATATATATATATTTTTATATATGTTCACCGATTACTCCGTCAATTAAGCGGTGTAAAATACTAAAAAAATTACCACCAAGGACACCAAATTCCGAAAAGAGAGTTATTTTTCGCTTTAACAAGACACTACGTCTTGTTTAAAAGACGGTTTAATTATGTTTTTTTTAATATTTTTTTTGTAGCTGGACAACAGACTGAAGAAATACTATAAGTAGTGAAATAGTGAAGTACTCGTACATGCGTTGCTTGCTATGTGTTGTTAAATATCGTTTCTTACTACTCGTATCTATATACTATTTAAAATCTTACATATTGAATTAGTAAAACAACATCTACGTATTCATTACAGTGCGTGGTAGGTTCATAATTTGAGCATTGTCTAGAAAATTCCCATTCAGACTTCATAATTAGCCCATTAACGAATTATTTGTGGCTGTCTTAAACAAACTAAGACTTATTTTAGTCTTTACGTACGCACATTATAACCTTCAATCGACCTTATTTTGTTTGTTGTATCAGATTAAAGCCCTTAGAAACTAATATAGGGGCTAAGTCATCATCTGCCCAGCCTTTTTCCCAATTATTGTTGAGGTTGGCTTCGAGTCTTACCGGATTCAGTTGAGTACCAGTGTTTTACATAGAGCGACTGCCTATCTGACCTCCACAACCCAGTAGCTGGGTAACACGATACCTCTTGGTAAGACTGGTGTCAGATCTCAGGCTTCTGACTACCCGTAACGTTTTTTTTTATTGGGACAATCCCACCGCACTATTCCTAAACCACTGCAACTCCTGAAAGCCAGAATCATCAGTGGCAACCACCAGAAAAGCGCCGAGGCAATGAAGCCCGACGAAGTCCCGGAGAATGAATTTAACTGTCTTGGATCCCGCAACGAAATTAAACAGAAAAGAATAACGGAGGAGTAGGAAAAATATAAATTTACCCGTAAGGACTGTCAAATATCTTAAAATGACAGCCAGGATCAACGGTTTAACGTGCTTTCCGAGGCACGGAGGAAACTCGGTATGTTGAAATGGTCACCCATACACGGACCGACCTCGTCAAGCGTTGCTTAACCTTGAAGATCGACCCGTGCGGCTATTATTATTTAGCCACGAGCTCCTCCTAATAATACTAATATAGGTACGTTAATACTTATTGTCGTAAAATAAATAAATAACTTAACCTGAGTAAATACGGACACAAGTACATTCCCGTTTCACACACTACCTTACACCTTCATACATATAAACACACCAACATACAATGGCGGCCAAATAAACCGGCGTCCAGTCTTGAAGCACTTTCCAGGGGTTACTTTGAAAATTTATTTGTCCCCC
Organism: Orthosia gothica; assembly: GCA_949775005.1. Lineage (NCBI taxonomy): Eukaryota > Metazoa > Arthropoda > Insecta > Lepidoptera > Noctuidae > Orthosia > Orthosia gothica. The sequence goes on from OX459056.1 coordinate 2,440,894, forward strand.
GGCGCGGTTAAATACTTGCAATACTTCATACTTTGCCGAGGATCATTTAGGCTTCGCTTGGCTTTTGTTCTTTTCACAAATAAAAAATAAAACCTTCATGTATTCTTTTTTGTATTTTTCTTTTATGTATTTTTCGATGCTTTTTGTACCTGGAGTGTTGCCCGTTTTAGACGATAATCTCTTGAGAACTTCACAATACAATTTGAGAATATTATTTCGTACGAAATAATGTTGTTTTGAAGTACTGACCCGGATGGGAAATGAATTTAGATTTATTTTAACTACTTGATGCTCGGCGAGTGGAAAAATATTGGTAAAATTATGTACGGAAATCGATTTGGTTTCCATAATGGCATAACAGGAAGGTACCTAGTTATGAATTTAAACCTGTGTCTTCTTCGTGTGTGTGATCTTTCTGATGGCTCGACGTGATTTGATTTATATCTCACCGATAAGCGATTGTTATTAAGTGAAATCGCAAATGCGACCAAATTAAAATTTCGAGTCACCGTCGTTAGGAAGTACGCCTATGAGTGGCGCTTCTTAGTTTCTGATATAAGCATGAAGTTATGAATGATAAGTGAAGATGCAAATGTTCTTCATACATCGCATCTCGGAACTGAGTGACCTCTCCTCTCGGATAGATAACTGACTTGATGCTTGACAGCTAGACACTGATGCACTGATATTGTAGATAACTAAGCCAGTCTTCAACAGTCATTCGACGTATATGGGTGTAAATGATACAATACTAATAAGATATATAGCAGTGTCTTTTTCATACAGGCGAATAATGTGCATGCCTGTAACGAACCTTTTTCATACAGGCGAAAGATGTGCATGCCTATAACGGATCTTTTTCAAACAGGCGAAAGATGTGCATGCCTGTAACGGACCTTTTTCATACAGGCCAAAGATGTGTACGCCTGTAACGGACCTTTTTCATACAGGCGAAAGATGTGCATGCCTATAACGGATCTTTTTCAAACAGGCGAAAGATGTGCATGCCTGTAACGGACCTTTTTCATACAGGCGAAAGATGTGCATGCCTGTAACGGACCTTTTTCATACAGGCGAAAGATGTGTATGCCTGTAACGGACCTATTTGCACAAGCCCATCTTTTAAATGTTTACTTTGTAATAAATAATTTTGTATAGTGTGCCTTTATTCCAATAAATAAATAGCCGTGATGGGATAATGTGACAACTCGTTGTCAATGAAACTGTTCTATTGCAAATCTACGTAATTATTATTCGTAGATCATTTATAACATTGCCACGCGATTACACAATTTGTCACGCTCCATAAGATTTTTAAATATTATTTCAAATGAATTAGATATATTTCACTGTAGCCTGATGAAGTTGACAGGAGTAGCACTGAAATGCATTGAAAATGTTAATAAGTAATTTTTAATTTGCTTTTGTTTTTAATTGGTTTTTAGTTGGTTATTATTTGTATTGGAATTGTATTGAATGTATTGAATTGTATTGAATTGTATTGAATTGTATTGAATTGTATTGAATTGTATTGGAATTGTATTGAATGTATTGAATTGTATTGAATTATATTTGAATCGTATTTTAATTTTTTGTTAACTTGTATGTTAATTGGATTTTAATTGTATTTATTACTGTATGTTGAATGTATTTTAATTGATTTTTTAATTGTAATATTTGGTTGCATTTTTAATTGTATTTTAATGGTATTTTAAATTGTATTTCTGTTAGTCCTAATTTCATTGAGGTAGTAACATTGTATTGGCGTAATAGCTGTAAAGGTGTTATTTACATAATTGCGAATAAATAAATACATAAATAAATAACATAACGCGTTGTCGCATTGTCACGTCGTGTCTGGCAGTGGGAGCACTATAATATACTGTATTTCATATGTAATACGTTTCTTTCCCATAACACACGAACTAAGACGATAGATAACTTTTAATTCAGGAAAACATATTTTTTCATTTCATAAATCTTATCTTCACAAACAAAGCGTTAAATTGAAGACCAGAAAACAGAACAAAACATTTGTACTACAATTTTCCATTGAGAACTTTGTTCAAAAGCTTCTTTTATTCAAAAAATTTTGTATAAAGAAATATGGCTAATAAAAGCTGAGTATTGCAGGCAAAGACCAAGAAAAGGAAAAGTTTCAAGGTTACGCAGTAATGAATACTGCCGCCAAAGACAATATATGAGATAAAAGTTTTTGATACACTTCCCAACAAAAGATCGTGTTCAAATATATCATGGGGGCGTCTATATACCCATACCCACATTTACTATGTATGTGCATACATGTAAGAGGTTCGCTACATCTGAGATACTTCCCGCAAAGTATTGACGACTATTTTGTTTGTTTTTGCAACACGCTTTGTTGTTGTAGGATTGGTCATTTTTGTACTAAATTCAGAAAGTAATTATATTTCTTCGCTTTATTCTTCAGATAACCAGGTAGTTCTTTTAATCTACAAGATAGCATACACACTTTAAGAGATTTATAAAATCGATATAAGTATAGAATTTGACAACTAAGTCGATTATATTCCGACCATAACCACACAACTAGTCGCGTAGCAAGCACACACGCGCTCACTAGTTACAAGAAATGCTGAAAAAACGGCCATATACTCAAGAAATTGAAGATTATCGACTTAAAATCAAGAAGCTGGAAGCTGAACAAAGACGTCAACGTCGTAGAATAGTAATGAACCTTTATCTTCTGCCGGTATGTAGATATTGTACTTACAACTACCCTCAAATAAAAATTTAATTTTATGGTTCCACCTAATCATGCGATACCTATTATGTTTACCTTAATATGATGTGCTTTTTCATTTAGTAGGGTTTTTTTTCTGACGGTTGACCTTGAGTAAACACGAAGTTTATGAGTTTTCAAAAAAGTAATTTTTTATCGTATGCTAACAACTACCCTCATTTTTTTTATGGTGCCACCTAATCTTGCGATTTCTATTATGTTTATGATTCTGATGTGCTATTCACTTAGTACAGTTGCCTGGCGGTTAACCGTGAGTAAACGCGAAGGGTATGAATTTTCAAGCACGGGTTGTTTTCTTGTGTACTTACAGCTACCTTCATTTATAAATTATCACATGGTGCCACCGAACTAGGTGATACCTATGTTTATGGTTGTATATGATTTTTCCATAGGCTGATTTTTTGCCTGGCGTTTAACCGTGAGTAAACACAAAGGCTATGATTTTCATAAACATGTGCTATAAGCTCGCCTGGAGGTTAACCGTGAGTTAACACGAAGGCTTTGATTTTCACAAACATGTGATATTGACTTGCCTGGCGGTTAACAATGAGTTAACACAAAGGCTATGATTTTTAAAACATGTGTTATGAGCTTGCCTGGAGGTTACCCGTGAGTTAACGCGAAGGCTATGACTTTCAAATACATGTGGTATGAGCTCGCCTGGTAGTTAACCGCGAGTTAACGCGAAGGCTACGATTTTCAGAAACATGTAGTAAGTAAGGGCTCATCTGGCGGTTAACCGAGCGTTAACACGAAGGCTTTGATTTTCAAAAACATGTAATATGCGGTCGCCTGGCGGTTAACTGAGTGTTAACATGATGGCGACATTATGGCCTATTATTATGTACATAACTATTACAATCTAAATAATGACCCACAAAAATAAAACCTAACTGTAACACAAAATAAATTAAAAGTTACGTATGACTCATTTCAGACGATAACAAATCCTTACATCCCGGCCTCACAACTATTGAAGATGCACCTAATGATATCCCTAACGATGCTCCCATGCCGGCTATGGAATCATCAACTCCTAGTCAGGAAGATAGTGCCTGCCCAGAGCTGGATCCAGAGCTATTAATAGCACTCGGCGAGGAAACAAACTATAATCCAATGTTTGGTAATACAATTCACCACAGTTCAGCACAGCCAGTGATGGGAACTTATCCTCAAAAAGGTTTCATCAAAGGAAGCAAGAGATAAGTTGATTAAAGATTATCAACTGCTACAAGCACCTAAACTGAATAACGAAGTTTCGGCGGGTATTTCTGAAGCATCTCGTCTTAGAGACAAGAAGAAGGAAGCTGAGCAGCTGCAACCGGGTGTTGGCGTCTCAGCCATAAATAAAGCATTAAAAATCATGTTTACGAACGACAACAAAATTGAAGCAATAAAGATCATAAGCGATGGATGACGTATTCTGAGTGATCTTCATTATCAAGAAACCTAATCACGAACGAGTGTCATTAATTATGCATTAGCCAAATCCTTTCTAAACGTTGTTCAAGATTGCGAACGGGACGCAACATTATGTGGCAATAAATTAGGTGAAAAAATTGAAGCTTCCAAAACCATTGAGAAGCAAGGCATGTTAATTAAAAAACCGGCCAAGTGCGAGTCGGACTCGCGCACGAAGGGTTCCGTACTTGGTAAATTGCGGTTTACGATTTATGACGTATTAAAAAAAAACTACTGACTAGATCTCGTTCAAACCAATTTTCGCTGGCAGTTTACATAGTAATGTACATCATATATTTTTTTTCAGTTTTATCATTCTCTTATTTTAGAAGTTACAGGGGGGGGGGGGGACACACATTTTACCACTTTGGAAGAGTCTCTCGCGCAAACTATTCAGTTTAGAAAAAAATGATTTTAGAAACCTCTATATCATTTTTAAAGACCTATCCATAGATACCCTACACGTATGGGTTTGATGAAAAAAATTTTTTTTAGTTTTAGTTTCAAGTATGGGAACCCCCAAAATTTATTGTTTTATTTTTATTTTTGTGTGAAAATCTTAATGCGGTTCACAGAATACATCTACTTAGCAAGTTTCAACAGCATAGTTCTTATAGTTTCGGAAAAAAGTGGCTGTGACATACGGACGGATAGACAGACAGACAGACAGACAGACATGACGAATCTATAAGGGTTCCGTTTTATGCCATTTGGCTACGGAACCCTAAAAAGCTCCAATAGTTAACCCTGGGATGGAACCGACGACATCTAATTCACGTCCCCAATGTCAATACTGAATAGCAGACGCCTACCAGGAAAACTGGTCAGGCCCCTCTTGGTTCCGCAAAACATGGAGGGGCGGAGAGGTTCGAACTGGGCGAACAGCACCACGAGCCGGCGGCTGCCACTTCAGCTGACGTCGAACTCGATCGCTGCGAAGTCGAAGACACCTGCGACGCGGCAATAGCGGAGGTATCACACGCTGGAAGAATATTTAACTTTTGTGATTGTTTGCTCAATATAAAAACTAATACTGTACGTAAAATATTGATGAAAACAGTAGTTTTCGATGTAATTGGGATATAACCTAACGAACATCAAAACGTATGATGTTACAGAAATCCACTTACCCTGGGTGTTACAGTACCCTCAGGCAGGCGAACTCAACGCGCTAAGTTATACAGCTGAACTTAAGACAAGACATTCCACTAAATATTTTAATATAAAGGCTCAACTTTACACCATAAACACTATCTCTACCCGGAATGCTTGATATCTTAAACTGGCAGTAAACATAACATAAAGTCCTACCCAACATTTCAAAACATGACTAACGACGGGCCCAGCTTACAGACCACAGTTAATTCTTACAGCTTCCAATTTAGGATCAGGTACTTCCAAATTCATAGTAATGGCGACCGAACCGCACAACGGTACCCACATCGTTCGCTCATGCTAAATTCATAACCTCCCTTTCAACCCCCAAGTTGGACAATAATTACCGTTTGATAAATGGTAATGGGTATACTTTATAACCCTATTTACACCCCCAGTAACGATATTGAAGGATAAGATGTCGGGAAAAACACGATATTATTATGGGACTTGGAGTATTAGTAGCTAGAAGGAGCATAAGTGGAGGGAAACCTCTTCAAGTGTGCATTTATATGGCATTTATATGGCATAGCTAGCTTGCTGACAGAAAGTGTAAAAAATAAAATCTGCTTCAGTACACATAGATTGTATCATATTGATTACACATTTGACTCCGGATTCTGAGAGCAAATTGATATTTGGTTTCACCATTCGAAATTTTCAGTTAGCTCAAATTCAAATATTTATTTTCCCAAAATATGTGTTGTAAATAAAATAGAGCGATTGCTTTGTTTTGCCTTTAGCAGTGTGTAAATACTAAATAATAGTAATAAATTATTTATTTCGTAATCAACAGATTTTACAATATAGTAGAAGATAGCAAATAATAAAATTATTCATTAAAAAAACTTTTAATAAAACAAGTATTTTTCATATTCTTCTCAACAAACGCTTTCATTTGATACCCATATCATGGCAGTGCACGAAAACTAACTAGTCCGCTATCTAAGGCCGTCCGCCATATTGGATTTAGAATGACATCACTTAGCTAGCCATGCATTGTCATCTAAACTAAACGTGTGTGTAAAATTTAATCTTAATCGGTGGAGGATAACTGCTTTAAAATTCAGTTGAAATTTGACCCGAACACACTTACATTCATACATACATTACAAGTTAAATAAAAACTTGTAAAATAGGAATCGTGACTATAGTTACACAACGAGCCAAAAGTGAGTGTACTGGCTCTGACTTCCATTTCGAGGAACGCAAGCGGGATATTATGTTATAAATCACACTTTTATATCAAGGAATGCTCCTTCCAGGAGTTGTGACTCCATGTTATAACCATGATTGATTTTCATTTTTAGGCGCAAGTCATTGGGGTAATCTTCAGGTTATTGGATCCTGTAGGCGGCTAAGTAGACTGAGATAGATATCGGCGATATATTTAAGGCTGTTACCAAGACCTATCTCGCTATGAGTTGTGGAATGTTTAATGGGCAATAAACCGATCGTTCCACTTTGACGTTGTTTTTTTTTTTCTATTTATTGTAAGTACATTTATATAGTCTTCAGATTCAATAATATAGTTTCAAGCATCAGCAAAGATAATTGTATTGAGAATGGGTAAGTCTTGAATTGATGTTATCTTTCGCAAATTGATGTGTTCAGGCAACATTATCACAGCGTTTGTTTTGGGACAATCTGTAACAGAAAACAGTATTTTTGGCGTATTTTAATGAGATTGCTAAAACTAAAAAGCCATCTACATTATGGACAATTTATTCCATGCTGAAATTTACAGTTAATCTTAAAATCGGCATTAACTTGAAAAGTTGTGGCAATTTAACTACTTTTTTATTTCCCTGCATTCTTTTGAGAAAAGCACTTTATATGCCTCGGCGGAAATGACAATTGCCTGTCTCGTATTAGTGAAATTCTCGCCTACGGATCGGCCTTCAAACTCATACTCGACCTGCAATTGCCTATTTGCCCGGCCTTTGCAATAATGTACTATTATTGTACACCACTTAATAAGTACAAGACAATAGTATATTACTGCCGCAGTCTATAATTACTACTTTGCTGGTCGCGCTGATTATGGCCGACAGCACAGCGTAGCGCAGCTCCAGGCCGACACGGTAAGGTCTAGAGCGTAGCTAGGCTAGCTCGAGGCAATCATAGCGTGACCAGCGAAGCAGTCATTGTGGGCCAAGGTTTGTATAGTGCTTTACTCAAAAATGCAAGTACCTAATCTAAATAAAACCAGAAAGTAATTTAAATAAAAAATATATTAATTAACTAGAATTTTAATTAAAATGACAATTATGAAAAGTAAAGTTACTAAAATTCAACACCGACTTTCCCGGTTTGATATTACTAATAGTTTGTGATTATTCTAATGCGGTGTTTTACTGCTGTATTATTGAAAAGAAAAACATTTTCGGATAAAGATTTTGATTTCCTACTGATTTTCCACTGCACAAATTTTTCATAAGCAAGCTTATATTGTTCCTTTGAGTTTCGCGGTATCAAATTTTCAACCACTAATTTAGCTTAATCTTTAATGTCTGGCGGTGTTAAACACATTGAATCGGAAGAATTTTCGCTTTGAGAGCTCATTTTTAGCAAAAAAGTCACTAAATAAAAACAAAATTTTCGCTGAACCGCGCTTTTGTTAGTTCTTTGTTTTTTTTTTGAGCAATGGTAGTTGGAACTATACAGCCTAATATGGAATAAAATCTTTTTGTACCTATCTTTATAGATACAAACAGTTGTGTTTTAAATGAAATCTTTTAAGATTTAATTTTTTAAAACGTTAAAACGTCAAAATAGCGGCCGCCAAAACATTGCCGGCCTGTTAGAGCGGCCAGCAAAGCTTTGCCGGCCGCTACTTGAAACAGAACGGCAAGGTCGACTTTTCTCAAACAAGGTTGTCAAAATAATGACCACATTACATGCATTTTTGAGTAAATATGTATAATGGCTGGTCTTAACACTCAGCGCAATTTCTTACAGACACGTTATTACCTGAGTGTCCTTTTTTGAGTCAATCCGCTTTTTAACAAAATCAGTGCTACAAGTCCCGTCGTCAAAGAAATTACCTTCTCCTAATGACAAAATACATGAAAATAAAACATACAGTCGAACATGGAACCTCCTCCTTTTTGGACAGTCTATATAAAAGCGTCTGTAAAAGAACCATTCACTCGCAGACAAAGTGACTAAATGCATCAGCAGGGCACACAAAACGAACCACATTGAATATTTATCATGGCAGCCAGGACTGCACTGAATATTGCAGGTGTGTCGTTCAGACAGCTGCTAGTCCTCTGAATTACTGAAGCACTCCGCTTTCAACTGTCCAGGTTAAAGTATTGGCTCTTTTGAAGCTTTAAAACGCGTGGTTTTTAAGATAGATAATCTTTTTCAATTCTTTAGATGTAGGTAGGTACTTTTTAAATTAGGTTTGGACATCATTTTAGATTTTATTAAAATGCCTAAGTGTGTCATAATTTTCCTGCCCTTGTTCCATGTTACTTGGGGTTGGCGCAATATATTTTTCATCCATAAATTAAATAAATACCTACAAATTAAATACCTATGTAACTAAATAAATAAAATAAACCATCTCTGTATCGAAACTTACAAAGGCAAACAAAAAACAGACATCTTTTTAACCGACTTCAAAAAGAAGGCTCCATTCGACTATTTTTTTAATGTGTGTTACCTCAAAACTTTTTACAAGGTGTAGCGATTTTGATATTTTCTATTTGAAAGCTGGTGCTTCTGATATGGTTCCATTTATATTTGATGAAGATCTGACGAGTAGTTTTTGACTTATCCTTAATAATGCCTATTTTCATGGTAATAAAATATAAAGTATTTACCAAAACTCAAAAGAGAAAAATTAAACAAGTATTAACAAAAAAAAACCTTCGGTTAATTTTTTTAAGCGAACAATTATTAAAAAATTGCACTGTATTTATTTTTATTTTAATGTACAGTGCGACATAAAAGTGTAGAAAATAAATGAGGGCGCCACAATCGCTCAGATAGCAACCCAGTTAGTACGACCCAGCTGATCTTGATACTTGAATAGTATTATTTATTTATTGGGTTTAAATTATGAGTAAATAAGTAAAAATAGTAATAAATTAAATAAGTATGTTTATTAAATATTGATACTAAGTAGTAATAAAACAACAACTTCACAAAAAATAAGTATTTTTAATAATCAATTGCATTCAATATAAAGTCGTCCAATACCTTTGGGGGACGACCCTTCCTGTGTTTAGCTGGTGTTGAGAATTGCCCAACGTTTTCAATGCCGTGTTGCACGATTCTGCGCACTGTGCTTACAGAAACACCTAAAACAAGTAAAGAAAATAATCACTGTCAGACCGACGAACGAAGTTCCGCGGTAAATAAACGTGAATTTATTTTAAAATTGTTTCTTTCCATCTAGTAGCTTGTATCAACAAATATGGTATAGCAAAAAAATATATTTCGTATCCGCAATAAACTACATTATTTTTTGTTGCCTTACCATCAATGTTGTTAAGTCGCGCTATAACTACAACGCTATTTGTTTATCTTAGCATAACCTCAAAAATGGTAAACAAATAAATTGAAAATGATATTTGGTTCGAAAATTTTGCTCCCTGACTGTATTAATCGTTTGTAATTAACGTTTAGTGCAACTTTCAATAGTTACTTACCAGTAAAATCTGCTGTACGATGACAAACATCTTTTAAGTTGGATAGAAGCTTCCCAGCTTAGAATTCGGCTATACACCGCATATAAACTTTGTAAACTATATCACGGGCACCTCCACGAATTACCTTATTCATGTTTTTCCACTGTTTTTCTATCCACAAACAGAAATATCACACGAAAACCAAAATTCTTACGAAAATCGAAACCGATCGAGATGAATTGACAGCTCAAGTACTCATTTTAGATGTTGCCAGAAAATGAAAACTTTTAGTTCCCAAATATTTAACTTCTACTCTTTTATGTTGCACTGTAGAGTTTGATATTTACGTTCTCAGCTTCAAATAATCAATTCAAAAACCGATACTAAAACTTTTTTCTTGGATCACAGAGCTTTAGCCTCCACTCTAGAATGCTCTGTGCTATGGAAAAAGGTCTCCTTCGTCTTCACCTATAAAATCAACCGGCCAAGTGCGAGTCGGACTCACGCACAAAGGGTACCATTATCGCAAAAAAACGGCAAAAATATAACGTTTGTTGTATGGGTGCCCACTTAAATATTTATTTTATTCTGTTTTTAGTATTTGTTGTTATAGCGGCAACAGAAATACATCATCTGTGAACATTTTAACTGTATGTATGTGTATGACATCATCACGGTTCATGAGATACAGCCTGGCGACAGACAGACAGACTGACAGTATAGTTTTAGTAATAGGGACCCGTTTTTACCCTTTCGGTACGAAGCTCTAAAAAAAGTAATCAACCCATTAAAATCTATTACTGAAAAAGCGCGAAAATTCATAAAATTAAAACGAAATGTCAAAGTTCTAAAACGTTTTAACACTCAACAATACTTACTTAATGTCGAAAGTTTTCGTCACTTCAATACTGCGGGTTGAAACTTGAACTTTTAAACACTTCTTGCTTGAATAATACATCTAGCCAACTTAGAGTATAAATATTTTAACTTAACTTCAAAATAACAATGAGTGTTAAAAGAATTCTTTTATTTTTTTTGAGTGTTTGTATCATATTCTTGGTTCAGTTTTTTGAAATGCAGTTGTATGAATTACTAGGTTTTATCCCAAGAGACCATACTCCCGAGATAAAAAGTATCCTATGCCCAAATCCAGGATATAGTTTACCTGTATGCCAAGCTTCTTCTAAATCCGTTCAGCCGTTAAGGCGTGAAAGTGTTACAAACTCACATTCACATTTACAGATGTTAGTTATGATGTTAAAAATGCTGCAAAACAAATATTACAAAGTGGTAAACTTGCTGGTTCATATGATTTAAATGTAATCTCTGGCAGTAGTTACTGCTGCAATTGTGATAAAACTATCGTTTAGTTTCAAATAATTTTCATCATCAACATTTCAGCCGAAAGACGTCCACTGCTGGACATAGGCCTCCCCCAAGCGTCACCATACTGATTGATCCTGTGCGTCTCACAGCCACCAAATTACCACAACCTTGACCAGGGCGTCGCTCCACCTAGAGGGAGGGTTTCCAACACTGCGTCTTCCGGTACGCGGTCACCACTCCAGGGAGGGGGGGGGGGGGCTCTTGGAGCAAGGTTATTTCCAGTGTGCGTAAGGGACGTATGTATATGACATGTATACATCTGTCTCTTTTTCAGACAGTCGAACCTTTATAGTTTTGACACGTCATGGTATAAGGCTCGGACACTTCGACCCATTGGGATCTATTGTGATCCCCTAGATAACTTACGCCTCCCCAATCTCGTTGAAAACTCTTTGCATGAGTTTATGTATCTATTCAACGAGCTCTAAACAACAATACCGCCTTTTTATTCGCGCTTTTGCTGTATTTAAAAACATTTAAAATATTTTTTGAAATTTGTGTGGCTTTGGATCAACAAGATCCATCATCATGTAAAAAAATTAAGACTGTAGCTCCAACCGTTTGGTTGTGTGACACGACACGACGGACAGGTGAGTGAAAGCAATAAGGCTCCGTTTGCAACCTACGGGTACGGAACCCTAAAATTGTATTAATATTATTTATTTAAAAAAATTCGTCACACATCAGTGTCACCAACGTTACCCGCAAGCCATAAACATACCAACCTAACGCCACAAAGATTTAATCACCACACGAGGAAAAAAGAAACGAACATACAACACAAGAGAAAATAACGGCGACATTTTTCTTGCCAGCCTTACCATAATAGCGAACATTTACGAGAATCCTTTGGATTTCTTTTTTTGTTACTTTTGCGGCTACAACCTTCCCGAGTCACGGTTTAGACCGGTGCTACGTGGTTTAGGGTGCTTTTCTAACAAAGATGTACGAGGTAACGAGGCTGTGCGTTGATGCGTAGTGTTGCTGTGAAAAAATTCTATCTAACTGTTTCCACCAAAGCTATGCGAGGGCGCGAAGTTATGAGCGAGGAAAAAATCCATCAATGGACTCAGATCATTTTCCTAGCCAGGCTTAGCGCAGCTCTGGTCGAAAAGGGCTAGTAGTGCTAGAAGTTTCAAAATTTTCATACAAAATATAAAGATAGGAATGTCCGACATATGCGGGCGAGGAATGCTTGCGAGAAATGCGGGCGAGGAATGTGTGCACGTAAAGCTGAAAAGAGTCTCCTATCCAATACCCATCCTCGCACCACTCAGCTACACACCTATTTGAAGCTTTGCAACGCTTACTCGCACTACCTTTCTACATCGTACTGCTTTAGTGGACACTCATTTTAACAGGTTTTTTTTATTCCCAGACCACTGCAATTCCTGAAAGCCAGAATCAACAGTGGCGACCGCCAGAAAAGTGCCGAGGCAGTGAAGCTCGACGAAGTCCCGGAGAATGAATTTAACTGTCTTGGATCCCGCAACGAAATTAATCAGAAAAGAATAACGGAGTAGTAGGAAAAAATACAAATTTCCACTTCCCTCTATATCAAGCAGGAGACAGAACAAACACGGTCAATAGGAACAAAGGGTCGTTTACAACTGGGATAAGCCCAGTTTCCTAGCACCACGGCTAAAGTTAAGTAGTAAGTTAAAGCTATTTTAACAGAACTGCTGCACATCCTCGCACCGCTTAGCTACTTCGCTCATCTTTAGTAGAAAAGAGCCCTTAAACGGGTATTACAGCGTGGTTTAGACCTGGTATTACTGCTTTACGTCCTGCAATACGATCGCTTAATCCCGCTAAGGAATGGGAAGGTGAGATGCTTTCATTTAAGGGGAGAGGAATTTATATTGTGTTGGCTGGATTGAAATAAATAAGTTGTCAAGTGTTGAGATCAACTGGTTAACATTTTTGGATTATTTTCTGGTCGTCGTAAAAGCACCTACCTATATGTAGGCCACATACTTTATGGCACCTAGTAAAATGTAAACAAATGGACACAGTGAGTAGGCTGTTCTATAAAATGTGGGTGTATTTTTTTTATTTGTGATGGGTTTGCTCTTGACTCTAGTCTAGGTCAGAGGTGACAGACACAGAGTCTACGATGGAGTGAACTTACCCAGAAGAAGCCTGTCTTTAAGCGATTCTCAAGAATATACGATCGTCGAGATATTTATTTCGGCGAACATTTATGATTTCCTCATCAAACAAATCGCTGCGACAAATATTTTTATAAGGACTTCTCCTAAGACTACAAGAGCAGGTAAAGTCCAATGTCAGCTCATCTAACAGTGGAATAAAGGTGTAAAATTTTTTGATAATGAGTTCCATGGGATTTATTTCCGACCTCACTTTTCCCAAACCACTGCAACTCCTGAAAGCCAAAATGAACAGTGCAGACCACCAGAAAAGAGCCAAAGCAATGAGACGATTTATTTATTACTGCCATGTCAAGATAACAAACAAAACCTATACCCACGTCAATTTAGCACCAAAAAGTAGGCACAAAATATTCACTTCCCCCACTACGTCATAATATGAAACAATTTACACCTACCGCCAAGAATGACGAGCCAAAATAAGGCCGTTTCTCACACACATAAGTTAAACATTGTTACTTCATACGCCGCCCGTTCGTCCCGCGTCCCGCGTGTAAATGCCACCATTCCCGACAATGAGTAGCTACCTTTATATTAACCTCGTTTGCCGTAATGACGTTGAATTTATTATTGTTAGGCTCGGTGTACACGTGAGATGAAGGGCTGAGCGGAATATTGAGAAGGTTTTGAGTTAGTTAAGCAATTTTATGTTGTGTCGTCTCGGATTAAAAGAGCATACTGTATCTGTATCAAGGTTGTCTAGAGATTTTATTATGAGCTTATCATTGTAATGAGGTTCTGGAAATAAATTGTCATTTGTCAGTCGTCGTTGTGATCTGCCTGCCTAAACTTTTTGTCAACCTCTCTCCATTCGTGAAGATCTTTGGCCGGTTGTAGTGCGTGCGACTCTTCACTTGGCTAAACAAGTGGTCCGAACCAGCGTATAGGGCTATGCCATAAATCAGTCTACTAGTGTCTCTTATTTCTAATAATATTCAATCTTTATAGGCGATGCTGACGCGTGCAATCCGCATGCTCAACCTGATGGCTGAATATACCCTGGATGAATTCACAAGGAGTGCATTGTTTACAATTAAATATAGATGCTTTGTTTATTAGGATAAGTGCATTTATCGCATTGGGGAAACCTGTAGTAAAAGATGTCATAAAGATTAAATAAATAAAGAGGAGAGCGGGGCTAAACGTGCCGATTGTCATAAAATACAAATTTGAGCTCTGAAAATAGTGTATTATGTTGTGTGGCTTACGCACATATTTAAATAATGATACTGGTGTTTCTCAATAGTGATATGGTTTTGTGCATAGTTAAACAGTTTTTTTACAAAAACAAAATTATGAGATCGATCGGAACGGAACAACTAACCCCGCTATTAAAAAGATACCAGGTGGGATTGGGTAGATATACATTTATTAACATAACAGGAGAGAAGCAGACTGCGTGGTAAATTCACAAAATAATCATATAAAACACTACCATTAGCTTTGAAGGTAAAAACTGTCTACTTCAAAAACACGATTGGCGTATCCAATCAACAATATTTGAATTTGTCATTCTGCTTTATGTGCCATTGATTGTAGATAAAGAACAAATATGGAATATTCTGTTCAGCCAAGAACTTAAATGTGTTTGATAAATCAAACCTCATTCCCACATCTGCTGTAGGCGTGTGGTTCCGTCGTTTCGTATACAAACTTATCTTTCAAAAATTAAATCTAAGTTCAAACACGCTAAAAGAGTGTATTGTATTTTGACAATATGTGATTATTTTCTGTGTTCTATCAACAGTTGTTTCGTTGATTTTGATTTTTTTCCATAACGTTCATCATGACGGAAGCAAAACGGATCTTGCAACGGCATAATGTCATAATGTTTCGCGACAAACATCATATGACACATTCCGTTTTTAGAGTTCCGTACCTCAAAAGGTAAAAAAAGGAAACCTTATAAGATCACTTTCTTGTCCGTCTGACTGTCTGTCCGTGAGTCACCACCGATTTTCTAAGGAACGGGTGAACCAAGCAAGTTGAAATTTATACCAGATACTGAGGTCTATAGTCCCTATTAGGAGTATAAAAATCAAGGTCCTGAGTCAACACAAAAAAAGATATGGGCAAATTTTTATTTTTGTGAAAACTTGTAAGTACCAAAATTTACCTTATTTTTTTTACTTTCTTTATTTTTCGGAATTTTTCCTTTACTTGTGTTTTTTCCTTAACCTTGCTTTAACCCAAAATTGACAATTCTAGGTCAGCCGAAAGTACCCTATAGGTTTTGGGTCGAATACCTATATGGTAGTTCCCGTTAGACCTAGTTACCTAATTATGTTGGTGAATAAAGCTGTTTGTTCGGAACCCTCGGTGCGTGAGTCCGACTCGCACTTGACCGGTTTTTATTAAATTGCGTTCCTATTCCCATCGGAACAACTTACCCCCGGCACTTTTAGCCCCGCTCTCCCCAATAATACATTGACATAAATATATCAATGTAGTTTCAGTGTAGCCTGATACTCGCTGCATTTGACAACTCAAACGAATCCCATATCCATTCAATCTTCAGTAAATACTCGACGATAATCCGAGTACCCATCCTACCTTATGTACAATCCAAAAGGTAATGCATCGAAAGCATCTAACTTAAGTTCTCGTTTTGGGAATGCTCTACCTACGTTGAAGTCGACGAGGCGATGCTGAACATCGGCAGATCGACGTGTTCGTCGGAGTATTCCCAGCTTGCAATTTACTTTGATAATGGTACTAGACGTTCTAGTCGAGTCTTTAGTTTTCTGGAGCGTGATTGAAACTGATAGTGTGGCAGAACATGAACACTGAAGAGAGGCTCTAGATAAGTAAAATTCTATCAACAACAACGTCGTGATAATGATGTGTAGAATTGTCAAGCGCTATCAAAATGCACATGGGGCTGAAAGGTTCTGGAGTGGTGACCGTGAACTGGAAGATGTTGCGTTGGAAGGCTTCCCACCAGGTGGACCCATGACCTGGTGAAGGTTGCGGGGATCCGCTGGATGCGGGACGCACGGGATCGATCAACGTGGTGACGCTTGGGGTTGGTCTATGTCCAGCAGTGGACGTCTGTCAGCTTATATGATGGTGATGATTGAAACGCCACGTGTTCAATTCCTTACATATTGGCATTTCAACGATGGGTGTCCTTCGACGATTCATATCGTCGAAGGACACTTTGTTTGACGCCTCTGGTTTTGGTAGACTAGTTTTGAAAAATAATTATTATGTTTTAGTTATTTTCATCTTGTTCTGTCCAACTGCAGGATAAAGACCTCCCTTTCTTCCTTCCATTCCTCACGGTTGCACATATCACAACAACAACACACAAACAACAATATTAACAATAATATTTTTTGAATCAAATTACTCAAAAAACATCACGCCAACTATATCTAAAAATAGGACACGTTTCTTCAAACTGTGCCAAGTACGACATAAATATTGATTGAGCCATATCAATCACGTATCACGCTGTAAAATGTTTTTAACGATGTTTATAACAAGTTATTAACGCGCAAAATCCATTTTAGTCTCCGTAATACCCAAAGAGCGTTAAAATAAGCCATATTACGTCACAACACATGAAAGCCAACTGTAACCAAGCACGTTTATTCTACAGTTTTATTGTAATTAAATAAAAATGATTCGTATCACACTGTAATAATGTTTTTAACAAGTTATTTTACGTTTCACGATTTGATACTCAATTTTACTCCAACACCGTGAAAATAAAGCCCCTTGATCAAAACTCACTACACGAATATGTGGTAATCCTGGCTGCCTATTTACAGTTTCATTGCAACGTGTCACAAATGTCACGTAAAGTCTATATCAAGTCCTTTTACGTGACAAATGATTTAAAAACTCAATCTTTCTCAAACCGCATGAAAACAGACACACTACGTCACACTGTCTCTCTTCTTGAACCGGGCCGGGCACGATTTATAGTTTAATTGCGCCGTGTCACGCTGTAATAATGTATGTATTATGTTCTTTTACGTGACCTAGTCAAACTCGTATTAACTTAAGGAGCGTTAAAATAAGTCACATTACGTCAAAACGCAATACAGGGTGAACTAGAGCAATGGTGGCCCAGTGTTATCGGCCGCGACTTAAAAGGTGTGGCTCGTGGGTTCGAGCCCAGGCAGGCGCTTTACTTTGTGTAAATTATTTCTTCACCACTGCTGAAAACGGTGAAGGAAAACATCGTGAGGAAACCGGCATGTCCTAGAACAAAAAACTCGAAGACATGTGACATCCACCAACCCGCACTGGCCCCGCATAGTGGATTACGGTCCATTCCCTCTCACAGAGAGGAGGGCTGTATCCCAGCAGTGGGAACATTAAAAGGCTGATGATGTGATGCTGATGTACACTACAGGAATATCTTCAAATCCAGGTTGAGCTGTACCTATTTACAGTTTCATTGCAACGTGACAAACGTCATGGAACACGCTTTTATAATGTCTATATCAAGTTCTTTTACGTGACCTATCCAAACTCCGTATTACCAAAAGAGCGTGAAAATAAACCACTCTTCGTCAAAACACACTACTCGCATACGTCGTAATCCTGTCTGAGCGTACCTATTTACAGTCTCAGTTAAACGAGTCGCAAATGTCACATACCACGCTGTAATAATGTCTAAATAAACTTCTTTTACGTGACCAATCTATTTTAGACTCTGTTATACTCAAACAGCGTGAGTAATTTTCACGCTGTTGGAGTAAAATTCCACACTACTACGTCACAACACACATGTTACGCGTCTTGAACCGGTCCGGGCACGAGGTACAGTTTAATTGTGCCGTGTCACGCGTCACGCTGTAATAATGTCTGTATTATGTGCTTCTAACCAATTTGTTGTGCGGTCGAAACTCCAGGTAAATATAAAAGAACGTGCAACATATAGATGTTATAATAAAAAGGCCCAAAAATAAACACGCGTCATTTTGACGCTTTTTTTAGTGTTCCGTGCTGAATACAGGAAAATGGACACGTATTAAACAGAATTATACATAATGTAGGTTATTTTTTGTCACGTTTTTGTTGCGAAAAATATGAAAAGACTTTTTTTGTCAAGCCGACAATTGTAATAAAATTTTCGGAATTTTATGCGTTGCAATTGGCAGTTTTATGTAATTTATTTTGCTGTTGCATTTATTTACTTTTTTCCGTGACTTTTTTTCTGAGTGTATAGTAATAATTACCATGATTAATTTGAGGGTTTATACAAAGTGTTATTCTATTAGCGATGGTGATTGTTGAAATGCCAAGATGTAAGAAATTTATCAAGGGGATCAGGGGATTCTCCCATAGGGCATAGCGCTTAATATATTGCGCTTAAAATATTTATGGGATATATGAAAAAAACCATCGCTGTCTTGCGTTATTTTCTGAAATGTGCTCTCATAAAAATATTGTACAAACTCATGCAGCTTAATAAAACAACTCATAAATCCTGAAACAGTGTAGCAATAGTTTAACAAGTTTGCTAGTCTCAGTTGAAAACACGAATCCTTTTAAAAGGCTTTATTTTCACAGCGCTTGAGTTTTCGAGAGTGCGCCTGATACGAATATCAAAGAGGGATCAACGTCAAAAATGAAACTTCACGATGCTCTAACTTCGGCGGGTGAGCACAAGGACCAGTTATGTTTTTGTATGGATTCAAATCCGAGGTCAGAGTACAAACTCAGAGATTTAGGACAGTCTGCATCAATTTCGGTTTTCAGCTTTTTAGGTCATAACTGAACACAAATATGAAACTGAAAATAGGACAAAAAGAGTTATAATAAAAAGTCTAGAGTTTTACTTAAAACACTAAACAGACTTACTAGATGAAATCAATTGGCTTTTCAATTTAACTTATGAAGGAAACTTAGAAATTAATGAAACATTCACAGCAAAAAAATTACAGCACAATATTTTTAAAACATACAATTAATGAATAATAATACCAAAAAAATATAATTAAATTGAATTACCTAAACCTACATGACGTGAACTGTACCCGTTAAGCTGACCTCAGGATATGGAATGGGACGTACTTCAACCTTCATTGAAGTTATATGGCGCATCGTGTATTCCACGCGTTAATCACCTCAGTTCGTATCAATGAGGTAATCATACTCCAATTATAAAATTTATTTAAGTTAAATTGTTAACTTATCAAAGTGAACAATTTAAATCTTAAAACTACAGAAACAAAATCCATGAATCATATAATAAACAGAAAATAGACCTTTTAAAATTAATAATGTAAATATATTAAGAACAAAGCTTTCTCAATATTAATCGAGGACTTTTCATATAAATTAATGCGATTGAATGAAATTAAGTAAGTAATGGATTTTAATTAAGTAACCCTTGCTGTCGTTTGTGTTGATTTATTTGCAAAATAATTTATTAACTAGGTACCAAAGTTTTACGGTTGTTCTGTGTCCTTCGTAGAATTGATTGCTTTGTTCTGTATTAGAAGTATTTTCAATATTTTGGTAGTAATATTGTTTATGTTCATTATTAATATGTCATAATATTTTTAAATTTGAGGTTTGAGATATCTTTATTCTTGTTGGTGGCAACACCAAGTTATTTTATTTTAGTTTTAGTCTGTTATAATATGTTATCTGTGTAAGGAACTGACACATATCCCTTCTCTATATCCTGTGTCTTATCCTGGTATATTAAAAACAAAGCTTTCTCAATATTTATCGAGGACTTTTCATATAAATTAATGCGATTGAATGAAATTAAGTAAGTAACCCTCGCTGTCGTTGTGTTGATTTATTTGCAAAATAATTTATTAACTAGGTACCAAAGTTTTACGATTGTTCTGTGTCCTTCGTAGAATTGATTGCGTTGTTCTGTATTAGTAGTATTTTCAATAATTTGTTAGTAATATTGTTTATGTTCATTATTACTGTCATAATATTTTTTAAATATGAGGTTTAAGATATTATTTTACTCTCTTACTTTATTCTTTTTGGTGGCAACACAAAGTTATTTTATTTTAGTTTTAGTCTATTATGACATGTTATCTGTGTAAGGAACTGACATACGTTCTCTTCTCTATATCCTGTGTCTTTGACCAACACGTTTTCATGTAAGTTATAGTAAAATATTAACAAAACAGCCTATGGTTAATAAGAAAAATTTAATAACGTCTATCTTTCTGAAGGACGGCCCCGGACAAAGTCTATCCTTTACCCTAAACCCATTTGCATTTTAATGCATTCAAATAAAAATTAAATGTTCTTCATTAAATTTTGTGAACACAGCGGAGGCTTTTGATCCGATTAACCTTTTGTTTGACGAAGGGAAAAATGGAAATGTTTTTGATGTTTCAGACAGTTTTGAATGTTTCCTGAAAAGTTTACGCCATGTTACTAAAGAACGTTTTTGATTTATTATTCCAAAGCAATTGTTAATGTTATAATTATTTTTCATAATTTTTCTGATGGCTGTTAACTGATAATGAGGTCATGGTCAAGAGTGAGTAGTATAATTTTAAACAAGCATACTGCATTTATTATTTATTAAATTATTTATTTATTTAATAATTAAGGTACAAGTTTATTAAATCTTAACTTAAGAACTATGTCCCACAAAACCGTTTACACGGTTTGCCTGTGGGAACGGAACGCACAGTAAAAAACATTTTCATTAGTGCGGACACTTAATTCGCATAATGGAATTATAAAAATAACATGACAGATATATCTTATAAAACTACTTAATAGATACGAACGATACGAAGATTATTTACAAACTCCTAAGATAGAACTGCTTAAGGGAATTGGCAAATTTACCTTTTATTTCCTGTCTTCTTATATCAGTAGGCAACTGGTTGAGAAGGTATGGTACTCTTTTATCAAGCATCATTGACTACATAATCACTTACCATCAGGACCCTATTATTTCGACTGACAATGCGATTAATTTGTAAAAAATAGGCATATCTGCATTGAGGTAATAATGTACTACGCATAACTGTCATATTTTTTTGCAACTGAAAATTTCTAATATAAAAAAAAATCAAGACAAATAAAAATTCAAAGACAAATACTAAAATAAAACGAATAAGAATCGTTAGACTCTACGAAGTTTCAGTAAGAGATCAAGTTTAGAAATGTTTATTCAAGAATATAACCTGCCTTTCAAAACATTTTTCACAAGTTCACACGTAGTTTAACATCAGTATCTCTTACCACACGGATGCATTGTACACAAATCGTATGCACAAACATCCGGTGAAGCTATGCGTCGCAACGGCCCGGCAAAATAAAACAAAACGCGAAAAATAAGAATATTTAAAGAAGATCCTCTAGTATTGCTGCTAAAATAGCGGTTGGTTTTATGAATGTTTTTGTGTTAACAATTTAAATCTTAAAAGTACAGAAACAAAAGCCATGAGTCATATAATAAACAGAAAATTGATCTTTTAAAATTAATAATGTAAATATATCAAGAACAAAGCTTTCTCAATATTAATCGAGAACTTTTCCATATAAATTAATGCGATTGAATGAAATTAAGAAAGTAATGGATTTTAATTAAGTAACCCTCGCTGTCGTTGTGTTGATTTATTTGCAAAATAATTTATTAACTAGGTACCAAAGTTTTACGGTTGTTCTGTGTCCCTCGTAGAATATATTGCGTTGTTCTGTATTAGAAGTATTTTCAATATTTTGGTAGTAATATTGTTTATGCTCATTATTACTATGTCATAATATGTTTAAATATGAGATATGTTTATTCTTGTTGGTGGCAATACAAAGTTATTTTATTTTAGTTTTAGTCTGTTATAATATGTTGTATGTGTAAGCAACTGACTACGTTCCCTTCTTTTTATCCTGTATCTTTGACCAACACGTTTTCATGTGAGTTAAATATTAATAAAACAAGCATATTGTACTAATTTACCAACCTAAATACAAACTACAGTCCGCTTAATCGTTCACCACATAAAGATTATGGATTTACCTAGCTCAGGGTGAACGATGTTCTAAACAATTTTTACATGAATACAATAACTTACTTATGTAATAATATTTAAACTTAACACAAAGCAGTTCTTGCTGGGAGAATTGCAAAAAAAAAGCTATTGTTTTAATCTGACATGATAATCCACTGAAGTTTTTTTTGTAAGCAGAGTGTTTATCTTAGTCATGTTTTGTTAAAGAAATATTATGCAAATAGCCATCATTTATGCATTAACAACTATCTAAGAACTACCATTCAGGAGCTTCTGCCGTTATCGAGTAGCATCTCGAGAAAGTTCAAAAGCAATCGACTACTCGTCTTCAACTCTCATCGGGTGCACCTCTATCAATTATCGATCCAATTTCAAACCACCAGGACAACAAACTCGATTCCAACTGAATTTAAATTAAGGCACAACTCTAAAGGACCTTACTGATGGTGCGACGTATTTTAAATTGCGTCGGTAAGCAATATTACGCACCAATTTCAAAGAAAATATCAATTGCGTATAGCTATGGAGTGGCGTTCCCAGTCAGAGTCTGAAATTTCTGATAGCTACAACTTAGGAGGAGTCTTTAAGTCAAGAGTGAATAGATTAATACTTCTAGGCAAGCGTGCTTCACCGTCGAAATCAAAATCAAAATTTCTTTATTCAATTAGGGCAATAAGCGATACTTTTGAACGTCGAAAAACATTAAATTAAAAAGGATAATAATTGATTTTACCGTCCGTTCGGAAATGTAGCTTGTTATGGAGAAGAACGGACAAGAAACTCCTCACTTACTCTTTTAAAAAAAAAGTATTTTACATGTTTTTGTTTACATTGTTCTTGTTAGAAAAATATATATATATATGAGAACGATGTAAAAAAACGTGCACGTAAAAGCGTGTAAAGTAAAATTAACAATTATAAATACAGTAAACAGGCCAAGGCAGCTAAGTTATGACCAATCCCAACTGTAGGCGCCCGTTCACGAACATGACACATGGATCGGCACCACTCAGCTCAACCTTCATGAAGGGAACCGAATGATCCAACACATGCGCCACCATCAGAGAGACATTAGAGAGAGCATGACCCACTACCAAATGCCAGGGCACACTGAAGTCAACGAACGACACATAGGTACAGTAAATGGTAGATTTACAGTTGGTACATAGTACCTACTCACATATGTGCTGTGCAGTTATATAATATTTAAATAAATTGAGTTTATACAACACAAATATATTAAATATTATTTTATTACACCATAAAATGTACAAATTGAACAATATAATTATTTTAAAGCTATTAAGAACATGCACAAGAATGAAAGATTAGCAACTGCGCCTGAGCTAGGCCGAGCCTGTATTTCAGGACGCAGTTTACTTAACAGAATATTTTTTTAACGACAGTAGTTTCGTTTAACATAATATTATATCACTTCAAAACTGAATAAGGTTTAACAACAAACAGAGTGAGTGTTGAGCGATTGATGTGTGTTGTATGCTTGTGTTGAGTGTGTTTAAGTGATTGTTGTGTGCTTGTGTTAGGTGTGTTTATGAGTTGATCTTTATCTTAAGATTTTAAGAAGATCTTCTGTAGTTTCGTAATCACAAGTAATGAGAAAGTTTAATAGTTTAAATTTGCATTCTCGTTTACTTATTCATACAGTCTTCAGCAGGTCCAACAATATTTCAGAGCTTTTCTGCTTATCACTTGTTTTTGTGCCCTAGTGGCTGTAGAGCTGGACTAGCGTTGAGCCAAGCATTTTTATCAGCGATGTAATCCCCCAACTTATAATATGCTTACCTGCATAGTGTGTGTTTGATACAAGTTTTAAATTTCGTCTCATTCAGTTCTAGAATGTAGGGAGGTATTTTATTGTAACATTTTATACAGTACCCCATAAAAGATGATGTTACTTTAGCCAGCCTGAATTAATAGGTCCCAATTTCTAGTAACATAATTATGTCTGTCGCCGTTTTAACAAAAAATATGTAAATTCGACAATATTATCGCTTACCATCATGTGAAATAATGGTCAAACGCAAGCCTATAGTTAATAAAAAAAATTGAATTACGTCGATCATTCTGAAGGACGGCCCCTAACAAAGTCTAAACTTTTCCCTAAATTCATTTGCATTTTAATGCATTCAAATAAAAATTAAATGTTCAACATTTAATTTTGTAAACACAGCGGAGGCTTTTGATCCGATTAACCTTTTGTTTGACGAAGGGAAAAATGGAGATGTTTTTGATGTTTCAGACAGTTTTGAATGTTTCCTGAAAAGTTTACGCCATGTTACTAAAGAACGTTTTTGCTTTATTATTTCTAAGAAATTGTTAATGTTATTATTATGTTTTTCTAATTGCTGTTAATTAAGGACCGTTAAGACGGTACCCTGACCAAAGAATCGGCATGCGATATGAGCATTCCTATTGATCTAGCGCGGCGCATGAATTGCAGTAGTAAATACGCCCAGATTTTAGAATAAACTCTTTATAAAATTGAATTTTGCTCTTTTGAAAAAAAAATTACTACGAAAATGTTCGTTATTAAATTGTCTATCCATTAGTGTTAGTACAAAAAAGAATTAATGAACACTTTACGAGGAGATGCATGCTATCAATAATTATTTCTCATTTTAACGTTTTTTTTGGAAGGAGATTAGTGAAATTTATACAACATTAAAAAAAAAAATATCTATCATTTTAGAATCAATGTTATGTAGAAATTTAATGTATTTTTATTAATTGATATTTCATTTTAAATAACGAGTAGATAGCTCTTTAAAACAGCACGAAAAACGGCTTGCGCGGCGTTTTGCTCGGGGTACCGCCTTAAGTCAAGAGACTTTTAAACAAGCATCCTGCATCGATTACTACATAATCACTTACTCGTTGACTACATAATGCGATATATTTGTCAAAAACCAACGTCCAAAACAAAACACTACAAAGCAAAAAATAACATTCTTTTCCGAAGTCAATGGCTTTGGTACCTGTTGCTTGTCGTTTTTTGACACCGACTTTGGAAAAAAAAGTAATTTTTCACTTTGTAGTGTTTTGTTTTGGAAGTCGGTTTGATTTTTAGGGTTCTGTAGCCAAATGGCAAAAAAGGGAACCCTTATGGATTCGTCATGTCTGTCTGTCTGTTTGTCCGTCCGTCCGTATGTCACAGCCACTTTTTTCCGAAACTATAAAAACTATGCTGTTGATACTTTGTAAGTAGATGTATTCTGTGAACCGCAATAATATTTTCACACCAAAATTTAAAAATAACAGTACATTTTGGGGGTTCCCCATACTTAGAACTGAAACTCAATTTTTTTTTTCATCAAACCCATTCGTATCTATGGATAGTTCTTCTAAAATGATACAGAGGTTGTAGCGGCACCAACGCCGCCACTTACAAACTAATGACATGACGTCACACAAATCCTGCATCGCGCAAGTAAAGTTTTCGGCGCGATTAGAACACATACAACAGTCCGACAACAACCATTGGGCAGTTGCCCGGACCAGACACAACACCCGTCTGGTCGGAGGATCCTCCCTTTTCTATGGAGGTTTGTGGGACTTTACACCCTGTTCCACATTCCCCCAAACTGGTGACCCTCGAACATGAACATCAGCGCAGCCTTCGTGCAGAGCTACTTCATCGTGACGTCATCATCACTTCCTCAAGCTTTCCAGCAGCGAGTCACACAGCCAGCCAGTACCTACTACGGGGGTATCCTGACCACCAGCATGCAGCGGACGCGCATTCCTGGTCAGCACCCTCAGCTTCTTTCATCACCGCTCCGACCTACTGGAGCCAGCACCACTGTCCCGACTCACTGGGACATCATCACCGCTCCGACCCATTGGAGCCAGCAACTCTATCCCGACTCACTGGGATATCATCACCCCGACTCATTGGGGCACAACCGCAGACAGTTCCGACTCACCGCGAACACTGCGACTTCCGGTTCCGACTCACTGGAACCAACCTTCCACTGGCCAGGCACACATCACAAGATGTACGGACGACTCAACCTAACCTGCTATCGACCTCCGGTCTCCGGAGGGGAGTGATGTAGCGGCACCAACGCCGCCACTTACAAACTAATGACATGACGTCACACAAATCCTGCATCGCGCAAGTAAAGTTTTCGGCGCGATTAGAACACATACAACAGTCCGACAACAACCATTGGGCAGTTGCCCGGACCAGACACAACACCCGTCTGATCGGAGGATACTCCCTTTTCTATGGAGGTTTGTGGGACTTTACACCCTGTTCCACATACCCCCAAAAGGTTTCTAATATCACTTTTTTCTAAACTGAATAGTTTGCGCGAGACACTTCTAAAGTGGTGAAATGTGTCCCCTCTCCCTCCTGTAACTTCTAAAATAAGAGAATGATAAAACTAAAAAAATATATATGATGTACAACACCATGTAAACTTCCACCGAAAATTGGTTTGAACAAGATCTAGTAAGTAGTTTTTTTTCAATACGTCATAAATCGTTAACCGCAATTTACCAAGTACAAACCCTTCGTGCGCGAGTCCAACTTGCACTTGGCTGGTTTTTTTATATTAGTAAGACAGTGTCTAGTTAATATTTGCATTTATTTAATTATATTCTTACGAAGAATTTATTATAATATTAAGATGTCAAAGAAAATTGTTGAGATTTATTAGATTACAAATTAATCCTTTCAGCGAATTACTTTGATAAAAACTAAAAGTTTTACATTTTATTTTGCTGAATTTCTTAGTGAGATCAAATTAGTGAGCTTATAAATTAGTAAATTACTTAAGTTTTTTTTTTAAATCAGGATACTCGAAGTCATTCAAAAAGCAATAGAGAGAATTACGGTTTTAATTTTCCTGCGTAGTCAAATTAGAGATGAAAAGTTTCGCAGGAAACTATTAGTCGTAACCAGAAGAATTGCTAAAGTTCGAGCTCACCAAATGAATTTCCGATGGAGCCAAAAAGTTCTAGTTGGGTGTCTGCGTATAGCGAGTTGCAGAATTGAAAGACCTCTAACAAGGTAGCCCGATGATAGCCGCGGCAGTCCACTGCTGCACAATACCGGGCGATGTATTTGTCGATACATTTTGAGGACGTCCACTATATGAATATTTTCAGCAGTGAATGTGTTTGTTTGGAATGATGCTGAAGATGACTAGGTAGAGTTAATTAAAGATTTACAAAGATAATTGTTTTAATCATAACAATACTAGCTGACGCGACAAACTTTGTTTTGCCATAAAAACACCAAACATTTATCTACCCTACCTAGCCTACCCTACCCTACCCTACCCGACCCTACACTAGGCTACACTACCCTACCCTACACTACCCTACCGTACCTTACACTACCCTACCCTACACTACCCTAATTTTCAAATATATTTTTTTTCTTCACATATACCTACCATCTGCTAAATAGTCCGAATAAAGCCTAATTTTTTTTTTTTTGATAGGTGAGCCCGTTCTTGTGTTATAAAATAACAACGAAAAGTGGCATTGATTTTTATATATATAGATAGATAGATTTGGACTAATACATGAACACTAATTTGGTCACACGCTACATCGGTTTGATAGGGAACCCAGCAACCCTAATATAACAATACTGACCTCTGTTAGATCGATCATTGTTTTCTTTCTGACACGCACTCGCGTTGGCCAGTTCCTCAGCAACCATAAGAAATAAGAATATCAAGGTCAAGATAATGACGTAAGGTTAGGTCAATGTAAAGGTTGAGTGCTAAATTATGATAAGATAAGGGAAGGTGTGGGTGTAATATAGGTACAAGTTTACATAATAATTCGAGAAATACAGGCATGACGTCATATTAATACTCTTAGTAAGATATCTACATGTTGCCATGCTATATTCTTTTTGTTTATTATCTCTTTGGACGTAAGGTTTGTAGGAGAGATCTCATTGGCAATGGGCAGGACATATGATGCGGAACAAACAAGGAAAATAGGCCAAAATAATAACAGAGGAGTATCCAAGAGGAGGAAAAAGACAGGGAAGGAGGCAGAGGAGTAGTACTGTACTACGATGTCACGGTCGTGATCCTTGTAGGAGCCTGAGGAGGCCTATAAGAAAGCAAAACAATCTGTGCTGATGTCGTAGGATTAAGTGATTTATTGTCAATTTAAAACAAATGTAAGATTGTTAATAAATGCTTATTCTATTCTATTCTATCTACATGTTCAATTACTAAGTCACGCGTTAAAATATTTGAAGTATGTTAGGTGTTTTCAGATACCTACTTAGAGGTACCAGAACCTACCTAGATACTGATTTTAACAACACTACCTAGATACGCTCTGGACTGGTCTTTACAAATCCACTGTAAATGCTTCAAATTGTTGTGTTTTAGTCTAATCTTACTTTCTTGATATTTCTCAAAATGTCTGTCTTATTGTCGCAAACGCTACTGCTTTGCTTGAGATACTGGGTTTGATTTTCATGCCAAGTAAAGTATTATTGGGTTTTTAACTCCCGACGGAAAAAGAGAGGTGTTATATGTTTGAAGTGTTTTGCTTTGTATCTGTGTGTCTGTCTGCATCATTGCTTCTAAAAGGATGACAAAAATTGGATGCATTTTTTTTTTTTCGTTGAACGATGATTTTGTCAAAGGTGTTCTTAGCTGTGTTTGATTAAAATCGGTTCAACCCTACAAAAGTAATCCGCATTTTACTCTTTCAATCTGGATTAATTCACAAGATATCATGTCATAATTACGTGTTTTGATAGATCGTCGATTGAAGCGTGTCTACTACTAGGTTCATTACTCCGGCAGAGCATCTTCCCTCTAGAAACGAATTGCAGTAGCCAATCTTGAAATTCCTAAACCGATTGCGGAACCAGGTAGAAACAAACTGACCAAATGGAGTATTATAGACCCATCCAAAACACAGTGCCAGTGTGGGGCCCCTTGTAGCCATGTCTGCCCTTCTGTCCTGACCACCTGCACCTTACGGGATTTGAACGTAGCAAATGACAGAGCTGTCCGAGTAACTACATACTGGTCGGACAAAATCTGAATAGTTGAGACTATAGCTTGAGTTAATCGTCACGAAAGAAGAAGAAGACTCGGTATATTATATGTAATTTATAAAGCATGAAATAAGAATTAAATAAAAAAAATGAACCGCTTAGTGATTCCAATAAAGTGCTGTAAATGTTGTCGGCTCCCCGAAGCGAATACGAGGCTTATTTATTGCTTTTTAGAGGTTTTTGTGTCGGGATTTTTCAATTTTTAATTCTCGAGGAATTAGTTAGTAGCGCCCATTGCAGAGTCTAGATTTGTTCCCTGTTAATGGCATTAATATGGCCGCCTATTACTTGAGACATAAAGATAACAATCACAATCTAGGTGTACAGCTGAGCACAGCAGACCTGTGCCTAACTGCTCAACCCATGTCATACTTGTTTGATGAAGAACCTCGACCCCAATAATAACACCGCCTTTTGTTTGATCGATGATTGGTTTCTGTCTGACACGCACTTACTTTGGCCTTTTCCAAAGCAACCATTTAGGAATATCAGGATATTAAGGTCAAAATAATGACGTAAGGTATAAAGTCAATGGAAGAGGTGAAGGCTTAAGATAATTCATGTAAGTAAATAATTAGGTAAGTACAATAGATAGGTGTAAATCATAACAATACATTGATCAATTTGTCTAGACATTTCCCAACAATGTTAGGTGCCGTTTCCAGGCTAGAATAGGATACATGGACCTCCGTAGTGCATGCAGGTCTCCTCACTCTGAGAGGGAATGGGCTGTAATCCACCACGCGGGCCCAGTACGGGTTGGTGGATGTCACATATCTTCAAATTTTTGGTTCTAAGACATGCCGGCTTCCTCACGATGTTTTCCTATACCGTTTTGAGAACAGTGGTGATGACATAATTTACACAAAGTAAGGCGCCTGCCTGGGTTTGAAACCATAAGCACAAGCTTATATGTCGCGGCCGTTACCACTGGGGCATCACTGCTCCCGTTTCCAGGCTAACTGGATGCAGTTTTTCTGGCTTTTGGCTACCCATAACAACTGTCGAATATGTACAAAATAAATGTCAGTTGGGGCCAACGGCTTAAGGTGCTTTCCGTAGCACGGAGGAGACTTGCTATATTTTGTTTTTTATCAGCGATGAAAATCCCTGACGTATACCGCGCCGTCCGAAGAGATGACGTGGTTTTGTGACACTTGCACGCACTAAAAACTCCGCCTGTGCACCTACTTTCGCCTTGATGGATGGGCCACGAGAAC
This sequence comes from Orthosia gothica, assembly GCA_949775005.1. Taxonomy (NCBI): domain Eukaryota; kingdom Metazoa; phylum Arthropoda; class Insecta; order Lepidoptera; family Noctuidae; genus Orthosia; species Orthosia gothica. The sequence continues at coordinate 2,471,741 of OX459056.1, forward strand.
TGCTACGCATGACATTCGTGACCCATCCAGCGTGGTCCACTTTTGGGCTCCCTTTTCCTTGCCCGCCTTCGGGCTCCCTCCTCTTTCGGCGATATCCAGGTGCGCTGGGACATCACCACAACTCCAGGGACCATGCAGCGTAACTGACAGAGTCCCCGATCTACCGTCCGCTAACCCCTGTTATTGGCGTGTCGCCAACTGCGCCGTCCTGCCCTCCTCCGCCAAATCGGGTCAGCAAGAGAGTCTGCCTACCTGACCCGCTCCGCCGCTTTCTTTTGCGCGGACTTTCTTCTTCCAGTATCAGCCTCGCCCAGCGTTATTTAACCTTGTAGATTGACGCATGTGCGTGCGTATTAGTAACTATTAGTCGTACGTTAAGAGATTTATAGGTACAGTAGTATTTGCAGATACAAAGTATATTCTGGGTTTTAAGGTCTCTTTCGTCCTGTCCGTCTGTCGGAGCCATTTTACTCGGTGACTGTTATCTCTATATCGAAGAAAGGAAAAGATTACCGCTAGACAAAGGCGATGTGAAAATACGATAAAGGAGAGAGAGAGAGGGATGAAAAATTATACACTCAATGATCATAATATACGTGTTTGTGGTGGTAGGATTAGATTCCATATTTCAAAAAAAAACTGATGTTTCTAAGTGACTTTATTGTGTAGTACTATCTGATATGCACTATGTTTTTTTTGTTCATGTTTTTCATTATTATTACAACATATTACTGTTTTAACTCCTTTCTCAAACACAATTTAAATCCTCATCACACGACTCACAATCCAATTTAATTCCAAAATCACGAACACAAGACTAGCGAGACACAGTATGTATAGTTTGTGTATGTGTATATGGAGCGATATCTCAGTAATTGGAATGAGCTGTGTGTACATTTGACGAATTATTAATCTACTGCCTATTGCCTGGCCATGCCGTCGATTTAATGGGAACGGGGAAGCGAAGCCAAGCTTTATATGAACTAGTGCGAATATCAAGTACAATTCAAACAGTAGGTATAATTATCCTCCCCCCTGTGGGTTCCCGCATTGTCGAGGCGGGGGGGCTCAGTAACCGTAGCTTGGTCAACCACGGTGAAGCGAAAAGGAATATGAGGAGAGGCCACACGTCAGGGCTTTGGCCAAAAAGGCGACGACGTAGCGGCCAATATATAGGTGATATCGAGGCTGCCTGGGTGACATCGCTACTGAGGCTAGCCGAGATGTCGTATGGGGTCTCCCAAACCCATACGATTGGAAGCCGCGGCGGGAGAGGAGTGCCGGTATTGCGGTGCGCCGCTCTCTCTACTTTCCGCGTCTTGGACGGGGTCGCCACCGTCTGATGGTGGACGCGGTGGGGCCGCAGGGGAGGAGGAGTGTCGGTATAGCGTTGGCCGCTCTCCCTATCCCCTGCGGCCGAAAAATGGTAGGTGGAGGGGTCATTGACTTTGACCCGTCACAAGGGGATCAAGGGTGCCATACACGGGGTCATCTGGCACCCATGTGCTGGTTTGGTCCCTGGGGTTGTCACGGCGCACAGTGTGTTCTGGTGCGCCGGTGATGAGGGGTACTCCCCAGAGGAGGGTGACGGACTTCTGCGGTGAGTGCTAACGCGTACCCGTGTTCCCGCCATAAGCGGCACAGGAAGACATCGTGGATTTTTAGTGGGTTAAAGTCCCACATAACTGCACTATCTCCCCGTGATAGCGCAGTATGCATGAGCATTTCAACGAGCCAAAAAAAAAGACATTATCATCCTTCATAAGTTTAAAGTTCATAAGTTTAGATGTTTGTGACTCAATCACGCCTGAACGAATGAACGGATCTGGATGAAATTTGGCAATAGATTATAGTCTACTTTTAAAGCTACTTTTCATCCCGATATTTTGTTTCGTTGGTATAAGAAAACACTTTAACACGGGCGATGCCGCTGGCAGAAGCTATATATATATAGTTCCTTGTGAAAACAACCAACAGTTTAATAATTCATAGAACTGGCTAAAAAATAGCAGTGTTTGAGTGCGTTAAGGAATTAAGACGGTACCCTGACCAAAAAATCGGCATGAGATATGAGCGTTCCTATTGGTCTAGCGGCACTGGTGGCGCATGAATTATAGTAGTGAATACGCCCAGATTTTAGAATAAAATCTTTATAAAATCGAATTTTGGTCTTTTGAAAAAAATAATTCTACAAAAATGTTCGTTATTAAATTGTCTATCCATTAGTGTTAGTACAAAAAATAATCAATGAACACTTTACGAGGAGATCCATAATACCAATAATTATTTCTCATTTTTGTTGTAATTAGTTTATATAGTCATTTTAAAGTGACAGAAAAAGGTATGACAAGTAAAGACATACAAAGTAAATTTAAATAAAGAAAACCAGTGTTCTGTATACAGCCAGCACGATTAACCATCAACATCCTCCCCTTAATCGAAAAGGCTACAAATTAAGTTGCATGACTGTACAAACTAGGACACATATGAATCGATCTGACTGTACTTTACATATTGTCATCTATCTATAACATAAAAATGAATCGCAAAATGTGTTGGTAAGCGCATAACTCAACAACGCCTGGACCAATTTGGCCAATTCTTTTTTTTAAATGTTCGTTGAAGTTCAAAGATGGTTTTTACGGGGAGAAAAATTCTAATAATTGCCGGGAAAAAATAAAAACAGCCCTTTTCTTTTTCCCATACAAAAGTTTTCTAAACTAAAACATAGTCAATTTGTAATTTATTGCTATTGTATATGCTATTTTTGCTTTGTGTAGGGTAGAGGGTAGGGTAGGGTAGTGTAGGGTAGGGTAGTGTAGGGTAGGGTAGTGTAGGGTAGTGTAGGGTAGGGTAGTGTAGGGTAGGGTAGTGTAGGGTAGGGTAGTGTAGGGTAGGGTAGTGTAGGGCAGGGTAGTGTAGGGTAGGGTAGTGTAGGGTAGGGTAGTGTAGGGTAGGGTAGGGTAGGGTAGTGTAGGGTAGGGTAGTGTAGGGTAGGGTAGTGTAGGGTAGGGTAGTGTTGGGTAGGGTAGTGTAGGGTAGTGTAGGGTAGGGTAGTGTAGGGTAGGGTTGTGTAGGGTAGGGTAGTGTAGGGTAGGGTAGTGTAGGGTAGGGTAGTGTTGGGTAGTGTAGGGTAGGGTAGTGTAGGGTAGTGTAGTGTAGGGTAGGGTAGTATAGGGTAGGGTAGTGTAGGGTAGGGTAGTGTAGGGTAGGGTAGTGTAGGGTAGGGTAGTGTAGGGTAGGGTAGTGTAGGGTAGTGTAGGGTAGGGTAGTGTAGTGTAGTGTAGGGTAGGGTAGTGTAGTGTAGGGTAGGGTAGTGTAGTGTAGTGTAGGGTAGGGTAGTGTAGTGTAGTGTAGTGTAGGGTAGGGTAGTGTAGTGTAGGGTAGGTTAGTGTAGGGTCGGGTAGGGTAGGGTAGGTAGTGTAAGGTAGGGTAGGTAGGGTAGATAAATGTTCAGTGTTTTTATGGCAAAACAAAGTTTGCCGGGCCAGCTAGTATCTTATAAAAACATGAGCACTACACTAGTCAAAAAACTAAAACAAATAAGTAACATAAAGCACAACTTATTTACTTTAAAAACACAATTTAAGATATCATTAAGCCTATATCAGACACGCAACGTTGGTGTTTGCAACGACCTAACCCTTTGGTCAAAATATCCGCCAACATCATATCAGTAGGCAAATACGATAACTTAATTTTATTACTTTCGACTAGCTCTCGAATAAAGTGATACCGGACATCGATGTGCTTTGTCCGATTATGATGAACCGGATTTTGAGCCAACTTCTGCGCACTTTGGTTATCGTTACAAAGAGTAACAATAGAAGACTCACCTGTAATCTCACCAAGTAAGCGCTGCAAATACACAGCTTCTTTAGAAGCACTGGTTAAAGCCATGTACTCGGCCTCTGTGGATGACAAGGCCACTGTAGGCTGCTTTTTACATTCCCACGACACTGGTGCATTAGCCAATTTGAAAATGTAGCCAGTGTACGACCTCCTATCACTAGCATTGGCGCAGTCGGCATCGACATAACCACGTAAAGGCTCTCCAGTCCTTTGAAAAATAAGACCATAATCTAACGTACCTTTAAGATATTGCAGGACGCGCTTAGCAGCAGTCCAATGCGCCTGCATGGGATTCTTGTTAAATTGACTAAGAAAGCTAATGGTAAACAAAATATCAGGCCTAGTGTTGATAGCTATAAACATTAGACAACCGATTAAATTCTGGTAAGGAACATTGACAGCTGGTTCCGTCTGAGAACGCAGGTCAATACTAACGTCCATAGGAGTAGGGACAGTTTTGCACTCCGACATATTAAATCGATTCAACGTCTCTAATATGTAACGTTTTTGATCTACCTTAACATCGTTAGTTCCTTTTTGTCTAGCGACATGTAAACCGAGGCAATAACTAAGTTCTCCTAAATCCTTGGTACCAAAATATTTTTTGAGACCATTTTTCAAGTAAGATAACTCGATTTCTTTGTCATAAATTAAGATTAAATCGTCAACGTACACTGCTAGAATAGCAAGACTATTAGCACTTTTTTTTAAATAAATACAGGGCTCAGACTGTAACCTATTGTAACCTAAGTCAAGAAGTACTTGATCTAATCTTTTATTCCAGGCTCTAGCGGCCTGTTTGAGACCATAAAGTGATTTATTTAATTGACATATTTAGTCTCTTCACCTTCAGCTATAAAACCTTCAGGTTGTATCATAAATACCTTCTCTTCTAATTTTCCATACATAAAAGCTGTGTCTATGTCTAAATGATGCATTTTCAAATTCTGTTCAACTGCTATTGCAATTAATACTCTTAACGACGAATAACGAACAACCGGCGAAATTTTTCTTCAAAATCTATACCATAGCTTTAATGAAAACCTTTTGCAACTAATCGTGCTTTATACCTACTAATTCTACCTTCGGAATCACGTTTTAATTTGAAGACCCACTTACACGGAATTACTTTCTGACCTATGTTTTCTATTAAGGTCCAAGTACCATTGGTCATCAAAGAATTGTATTCGTCCTCCATAGCAGCTATCCACTTAGCCTTATCAGGACGTGAAAGAGCATCAGAATAAGAATAAGGTTCATCTGTTAACTCACCACTATGCATCGTCGAACAACAGACAGTACAGCGATAATTTACAGGTTTTCTATCCCTCAAATTGTACCTCGTACCAGATTCCACATCCACCTCTTCTTCCTCAGCAGGAACTACAGGAATTGCGGGAAGGGGATCGGTAACTGGAAGGGGTGGTACCGCAGGTACAGCATCAGCATTTGTACTTGCAACAGGATCATTATTCAAGGCTGACTCCACAGCTGAGCTGCTTTGCACCTGTAAATTACTGGTATCAGAAGAGAGAACAATATCTTGACGGGGTGTCTCATCATTAACTTTAGGATTCGAAAAACAATTCTCCAAAAATACTACATACCGTCCTTTAATAGATTTCCTAATATTGGAAGGATCTCGAAACCTATATGATTTGTTGTCATCACAATAACCGACGAATATGTACTGCTTTGCTTTCGCATCTAACTTTTGGCGATCGCAAGATGGTACATGTACGTATGCACGACAACCAAATACACGTAAATGAGCAATGTCTGGTTTTCTGTTGTACCATAGCTCATAGGGGGTACGATTTTCTAAAGCTCTGTGTGGACATCTATTTTTAAGATAAGTAGCTGTACGTATCGCTTCTTGCCAGAAAGTTTTAGGTAGGCAACTGTCTTGCTGCAAGACAGTTGCCTACCTAAAACTTTCTGGCTTAGCTTAGCTTCTTTACTTAGTTGAGAAGGCTAGGTGCATGCTGCAAGACTCTTGCAGCATGCACCTAGCCTTCTCAACTAAGGACCTATTCGTCCTCTCGGCAACACCATTAGACTCAGGACAATACGGGTCAGTAGTCTGGTGCTTAATACCTTTAGAAGCCAGATATGCCTCGAATTCGGCATTGACATACTCACCGCCATTGTCGGTACGCAAGTTCCTTATTTTAGGAGAGGTTTCTCTCTCAACAAGAGCTTCGAATTCTAAAAACTTTTTCTTAACATCCGCTTTAGAGCGTATAAAATAAGAAAAAATAAACCTAGAAAAATCGTCAATAAAAGTAAGTAAATATCTATTTGATTCTAAAGAAATAACATCAAAAGGGCCACAAACATCTGAATGTATAACTTCCAACACTCTGGTGCCTTTCTTATAATCAATAGATTTGAAGGGCTTTCGACTCTGTTTGCCTTCAATACAAGCTACACAAGGGTTTTTATCTAAAGAAGAATATTCAATACCTTTAGCTTGACCACGACGTAGATGCTCCAAAGCAGCGCGGCACAGATGACCTAGTCTGCGATGCCACAAATTTGAAGTGACATTAGCTTCAGTAACCATTGCGCTTTCAGGATAAATTGGTATATGGTCTAGCCTGTACAAGCCACCAACGTTGCATGTAGCGTGACCTACTGTTCTGCAAACTACCTTCACGTCATCGTGTCTGTACATTGAACAACCTTTCTTATCAAAAACAAAAGTAATACCCTTTTCAACCGCCTTATTAACAGATATTAAATTAGTACTCAACTCGGGAACATAAAGAACATCTTTGATACCATTTAATTTTAACTTATTGTCTATTAAAAGCAATACTTCACCGATGCCAGCTGAAACTACCTTTTTGTTGTTGGCTAAAGTTATTTCCTTGCTCTCAGACGTACTGTTAAAATTGGTAAGCATTCCTCTAGAACAGGTCATATGTGTGGAGGCGCCAGAATCCACATACCAGTCCGTAGGACTTAAATTACCTCCAACACCGAATGCTGAAATAAGTGTCGACTCCTTACCGTCATCCTGACTTTTACTCTGCGACTCTCTATTCTGACCTTTCCTCTGCTTTCCCTTTTTTTCCTTTATTTCTATGTGGACAATTGGGACTCTTGTGTCCAGGCTCTCTGCATTTAAAACAAATAATATTTCTTGGTACTGCTTTCAAATTATTAGTTGCAAGAGCTGACTCCTTCGACTCACGTTTGGCGCTTTCATTCAGTAACTTCCGTTTTACTAACTCTGATGTTACTTCGATATTCGAGTTTTCTAAGGCCATCACTAGGGGGTCAAATTCTGCTGGTAAACCTCCAAGTAAAATTGCGCCTATAGACAGATTGTCTATTTTCCGGCCTATATCTGCTAAATCCTGAGCAGTGCCAGTCACGGCATTAATATAGTCTTCAATAGAAGCAAAATTCTGCAACTCGTATCTATAAAGCTTTCGCTCTAACGCCAACCGTCTACCCATACCTTTATCTTCGTACGCACTAGCTAAGGTGTCCCACACCTCCTTAGCAGTCTTACAGGCACGTACATGAGTGATCGCTCCGCCTTCTAGTGTAAGACACATCTTTGTTAACGCTTTTAAATCTCTAATATTTCTCTGGGTAACAGATGTAGTGTCTTCAGCACTATAACCCTCAACTGCTGACCACAAGTCCTCGTGCAGTAAATACATGCGCATCTTAAATTTCCACTGAGCATACCCATCTTTACCATGTAAACTCCTAATGGACATTAAGGAAGCTCCAGAACCCGCGTATGTAGAGGGCACGGAATTAAAATCACCACCGGGTACGGAAATCGTATTATCACGTACGGACATTACTATTTCACACTATTTTCGAAATATTTACGTAAAATAAACAATTTTATGTCGCCCATAACCGATTTGTTGTAATTAGTTTATTTAGTCATTTTAAAGTGACAGAAAAAGGTATGACAAGTAAAGACATACAAAGTAAATTTAAATAAAGAAAACCAGTGTTCTGTATACAGCCAGCACGATTAACCATCAACAATTTTTATGTTTTTTGGAAGTAGATTAGTGAAGTATATACAACATTAAAAAAAAAACTAAATCTACCATTTTGGAATCAATATTATGTAGAAATTTAATGTATGTATGATATTTATTTTTTAATAACGAGTAGATAGCTCTTAAAAACAGCACAAAAACGGCTAGCGCGGCGTTTTGCTCGGGGTACCGCCTTAAATAAATAAGTTTCTAGAACCTATAGGAAAAGCTATTGAGAAACAGTAACGGCATGTTAAAAAAAAATATAGGTTTGCTAATGTAATGTCTGTTTTTGTTTGCTGCGTACATGCATATGCTTTACGGCTTTTCGACTTATTATTGTCTACTAATAAATTATTGTCTCAATGTCAATGAACGAAAAATAGTTTCTAATTATGAGTCTTGTCCTTTAAAGAAAAAAATAATTGAAAACTGATAAAGGTAACTCGATTGTACTTTGATTAAAATTTTGTTGTTAGAAACACTACTTATTAATAGTCAATATAAATGAGAACTAGAAATTATTTATGACTTGTTTGATATTTTACTAGTTAGAGGGTACCATTTAGGTTCCAAAAACGTGCGTTCCAAAGCACAGCACTGAGTAGCTACAAAGTAACGCTATTCTCAAACTGTGGGGTTTAACGTAAAGATAAATGTGTATATAAGAACTAAGTACATTGAAAAGTTCTGAAATTGAGTTAAAACGATCCGAAGCATTGAATATTTAACACTTTCAGGCAAGCTCGCGAGATTGAATATTGTACGGGAAGCGATCACGCCCAGTACCTAGTATATATGTACTTATGTACTTTGTATCCTCCTTATATTACCGCTTTTTTAAAGTAGGTGAGAAGAGTTTGAAACTTTGTACAATACTTGGCAATGAGGCGTCTCTTTTCTTACGGGCTGTGATCAATTTAATTTTACGAATAAAGAACTTCATGGTATTGTAGGAGTTTTCTTATCAGAGAAAACTGAACCTATTGCGTCATCTATACATATAATAAAACAGTAAGAACCGTAGTTGCAAAATGCCCTACGACATGTTCGCGCAGATCTTCCTCAGGTTTTGACCAGAATGCAGCAAAGTCAAGTCCGTTCTCAGTTCACCAAATCCGTTTCTTCATACCTCGCATAGACTCATGATCTGCAACTTGTAGCCAATCATTACTGCTTCTGCCTCGGCCAGTCGGCTGACCTCGCTGAGAGTATTTATTTTTCAGAATGCAATTCGTGTTCGTAATTTAAACCCAAAAGTCGTCGAGTAAATGATCGGTCCGGTTTCTTTCTATTTCGGTTTCAGGAATCTATAACTGTCGGACAAATGGGTGCTATAAATAGCCCATCGTGTCTTAAGCCGATAGTAAGGCTGCCGCATTAGAGCCTTCGAATGTGCTCAGTATTGTTTTGGGTATCCTCGGAAGTTTATCTTTTTTGGTTTTCTATAGGCTCGCGTTTGACCACTATCTCGCCTGATGCTAAGCGATGATGTCGTCTACGGTGAAGCACGCTTGTCTAGAAGAAACCTATTCACTCTTGACTTAAAGACCTTAAAGGTCCCTTGTGAGACAATTCTGTTTTAAAGCGCAGAATATTCGCTCTTCGTTCTGCATCCGTTAGCTAAGCTCACTCAGGGTGGCGGACGCGCGGCAGCCCGGTTGCAGCAGGTCCCAGGCAGAGTGACGGGGACGTGGATGACTCGGAAATATATAAATACTCCTTTAAAACAATTGTTTTAACATGTTAATAATAACTGCACGTGATGTTGCCGCACTCTAAATAAATTACTTACATATACAGTAAGGAGTAAACGGTATTGAAGGCGATGTAGAGCAATATGGAGCCTAAGAATGAGGCCACGAAGTAGTAGTGGTAGTAACCTTGTAGCCACAGCTTGAGGATCACCACGACTATTAGTAGCTAGAATGTCGCTGTACCGAAACACCTAGGGGAAATTACATCATATTAAGTACGCAACTTTGCTCCCGTGGCTTATGCAACAAGAACTTTCCATTTCTTTTAAACCGACTTTGCAAAAAGGAGGAAGTTATCAATTCGCCTGTATTTTTTTTATGTGTGTTACCTCAGAACTTTTTATTGGGTGAACTGATTTTGGTGATTCTTTTTTATTTGAACGCTGATGGTTGTCATGTGCCATTCCCATTTAATCTTCATCAAGATCTGATGAAGAACTTGGGAGATATACATCAGAACTCTTCAAAAAATGACGGCAAATTACTCGGGATAGCTGCAATCGCATGTCTGTTTATTGTTTACACCATTTCATAACATAACATCACACTGGTACGCTCTAAAGGGTTACGCACTACGCAAGTGTGAATAGTTCACCATGATATACTCTCATTCTACAGTTTTGTTTTAGTTTCATGTTATTGGGTTAATCTATTCTGGCTTCACTTTGGGCATTATAGGTAGCTAGCCTACAGAACTGGTCCATTGTATACCACAACCAAAAAGTGAAAAATAAAAATAAAGAAATTAAAGTTATTTTTCACTTTGTAGTGTTTTTGTTTGGAAGTCGGTTGTAATTATTATAAAAAAAAAACTGCTTATTAACACCTTAACTGCCAGGCAATGAGACACAATTGAAAATGTATTGTTTGTCGGTCACTTGGCAGTTAAGGTGTTAAGGAAGCAAGCAATTTAATTAAAACTCACACGACAACAGAGAAAATCAAAGACCTATGGTAATAAATCAATCCACCTAACATTGGCAAAATCAGAACTTAAGACGAGAGTGTTACCAGTTTTCTGAAAGGCAGTTTAGGTGGTACGGTTTACGAGTCTGACTCGCTCTTGGTCGGTTTTTACTAATGAGGTATCAACAATTAATTAAGTCACTATATTATTCTGGCCTTGATAACTCAGAACGATTAGATAAGCTTTAATTTTGGTACATGATTAATTTGGTAGTATTTTATCAAAATATATAGTTTTTATCCTTCAAAACAGTAGACGCCATAAGCGCTTTTCAGGGTTCCGTACCCGTAGGGTGAAAAACGGAAATACATGATACTTAGTCTCCGCTGTCCATCCGTCTATCACAGGGCTGTATCATTGGTATAGGTCTGAACCTATTTTTTTTTACAGAATATGTTTTGTATGGCCGAATAATGAACATAATTTTTTTTTTAAATGGGAGTTTCTTTCTCTTTTATTCTTTCGCTATAGGCATCGTGAGGAGCTCGTGGCTAAATAATAACAGCCGCACTGGTCGATCATCAAGGTTAAGCAATGCTTGACGAGGTCGGTGACCATTTCAACATACCGAGTTTCCTCCGTGCCTCGGAGCACGTTAAGCCGTTGGTCCCGGCTGTCATTTGAAGATTTATGATAGTCGTTACGGGTAGTCAGAAGCCTTAGATCTGACACCAGTCTAGCCAAGAGGTATCGTGTTATCCAGTTACTGGGTTGTGGAGGTCAGATAGACAGTCAATCCAAGTAAAACACTGGTACTTAGCTGAATCCGGTTAGACTGGAAGCCGACCCCAATGATGTTGGGAAAAGGCTAGGCGGATTGATTGTAGGTATCGTGAAATCGGTAATACAAGAAAAAATAATCAACTGGTCCCTAATTTTTGTCAAGTTATGCGAATAAAAACTAATAGCCCTTTGTTATTTTTTAGGAGTTTATTTTTAATAAATCGTGTCTTTTGATTGATACTTACGGTTTGGAAACTATTTTGATTCAAAAATTCACGCACACACGTCAAAATACTATGGGGAAATTACTTTCGTTTTGGAAGTCGGTGTCTTTGGTACCTCTGTTTTATCATTATGAATCACCGACTTCCAAAACTAAAGTTATTTTTGCAGTTTTTAGTGTTTTGCTTTGGAAGTCGTTTCATATTTATTTTTGTGAAATATATTCTTATCTAGACACGCGGTAGCGTGTCAAGCCAAGTTCAAGCAAAAAAGGAACTGGCGACGCAGCAGCTGTGTGTAATATTACTCGAACCATTTGGAGCCACTTTTGTGATCTTAATAACTCAAAATCTATTTAACAGAAAATCTGCAATCAAAATTGATGACAGCCGGTCTTATGGATTTTAAGGTCTTCACGTAAATATATACCGAGTGGAATACCACCCTTAATTCTAGAACCCTTCGTGTGCGAGTCCAACTCGCACTTGGTCGGTTTTTCTATTTTACAATTTCAATGTTGCCAGTGACACTGCAAGGTTAAGACGAATCGATTGACGTAAGTTTCATCAAAATCAGCCAACGCGTTTGGTCTCTAGAACGCCACATAGGAACAAAAACATACATACATACATACATACATACATAGACAGATAAACACATTACCCTCCTTCGGCAGTCGGGTCGTGTCGGGTCGGGCTGACACTAATGTTTAAAAACAAACAATAAGAACTGATCAATAGTGATTTAAAAAACATAAAGGGTCACCACTTGTCGTTGCCCTATTATGAAATTATGCAAGAAGCAAGTTCTGTCATACATATAATAGGTACAGAACCCTTCGTATGTGAGTCTCACTCGGATTAGGTCGTTTTTAGGGTTCCGTACCCAAAGGGTAAAAACGGGACCCTATAACTAAGACTCCACGGTCCATCTGTCATTCTGTCACCAGGCTGTATCTAACTAACCGTGATAGCTAGGCAGTTGAAATTTACACAGATGATGTATTTCTACTGCCGCTATAACAACAAATACTGAAAACACACTAAAATAAATATTTAAGTGAGGCTACCATATAACTAAAGTGATTTTTTTGCCGAACGAGTCCGACTCGCACTTGGCCAGTTTTTTTGGTATACTGCTTTGTTAATTATGAGAAGAAATATGAAAATTTTAAATTAATTGATTGCTGATTATGTATGGTTCAAGGATAAAATATGGGGCTTTCATTAGTTAGGTACCAATTAGCGTTAAAACATTTATTATTAGATCAACTGTTTTAGAAGCAACACTTGTTTCATGTATAGCAGTGCTTATGTGAAGTCCCAAATCCTTTTTTTATGTAAACTAAAAGTGAAAGATTCTGTGCAGTGAAATCGCAATGTCTAATAACAATACATATTTTAATTCGCCGACTTACTTATGGGACCATGCATTCCACATCGCGCCCCCAACTGTGATTGTAATGACACTAGTTTCATTGATCTACGGACTGATATCATGGTGCATTTTGAAACAATTTCGCGATTACAGAAACTATGTGATTCTTAACGCAATTTTATCACACTTCTTATACTATTTAATTGTATGGCTAAATATAACGATAGAATACAAAATAGAAGAAGTTTATGAACAGTCTGCATTGTTTTTTAACTTTATAAATGATTATGTTACATTTGCAACGCATTATTGGTTGGTAAACGTCGTTATTATTACTTATATGTTTTACGTAGACGTAGTAAACATATTTCATAGGAATATTCAAAGGAAATACTTAAAAAGCAACCTTTTTGGTTGGGGTATGCCCTTGATAACAATCACCATGTCTTATTTTTTCGAGTACTCTGAATCAGGTAGGGATTTATTGTTTTCATCATTCATGAATTATTCGGAATTAGGTAGAATAATTTTCTTTATCATTGTGCGGTTAAATGTAATTATACCTATAACAGCAAACTGTTTGATTTACATTATCATTGTTTTTATAATTCGTCGTAGTTTTAACACGAGTTCACATAACGACTGGCATCGCGTGCGTTTAGCCACATTCATATTTGTGTTGAGTAACGTCTTATTGTTGTCTGAATGTTTCTTGGTGATGATTAACTTCCCTCGCGGTATCCTAGCAACATTTATTTTAGTATATCTTAATCCACTATTATTGGTAGTGTTTTTGGTCGTTGTACGGGGTAATCGCAAAGCATGGTATGACTATTATGTGAACAGATTAAATCATAGTTTGTTAGCAAGGCAGAGAGATCAAGAAATTATCATGCATGAACGAGTTATTCGTGAACCTACTGATTGTAACCGGGCGGCTCTTGATGTGTAAGTTGTAAAACTTCATGACTAAATTTAAAAAATAAAAACTAGTATTTTTCACCATAAATACGCCCAATTCATCTAGGTATGTAGGTAGGTGGTATGTAGTAGGTATGTTCTATTATTTTGTGTTTTGTTTAACAATAATGTGTACAGTATATGTGTAAAGTATTAGATTAGGTAACACTTACCTAAAGGAATTTATTAAAGTATGTATTGATAAAAATATAACTAAGTTTTCAAGGTAGCTGCACCATGCAGCATCCATAAGATGATTGTTTTTCTTTTAAGTCATATTGTGTTTTGTCTACACCAAACCTTTATAATTGTATTTTTAGTAAAGTGAAAATTCTATTTTTATTTGGAATATAGTAAAGAAGCAAAAACCTAAGTATTAATTTTGATAAACCAATGAAAATAAACTCTATCGACAGCGGTCAGCTCATACCGAGACACAGCTCTCTGTACAATTTTTATAGGTAACGAAAGAATTTAGAACTTCATTTCCTTTGCAAAAACGAACACGTGTCAGCGAAAACTTCGAATTCAGAATTCAAATTTTATATTCCCCGCAGCTTATTTTCAAAATCTCGAAGCGTATCGCCGTGTGGCGTCTCAGTGTGAGCTAACCCCAAAAAGCAGTTACGCACTACATCCGATCTGGGTCCGAAAAATTTCGGTTCTGAGGTAGTCGTAGTACTTATTTTATGGATGTATACGCGCTACATCCGAACTCTATCCGTCATAATCTGTGATAATTCAGAACATATTGAACTCGGAACTCAAATCACTGACACGGATAAAAACTAATAAACGAAATGCTACTAATATAGGTAATAAGACCGCAATTGTACTCGTAGAATAAGGAATCATCATCATCATTTCAGCCAAAAGAATAAGGAGAATTGTGAAAGAATTATTTTACATTTTTAGGTGTACAATTAGTATATTATACCGACTAATATACAATTATAAGTGTGATAGACTGTAAGTTTGGACATTTGTTTATCAAATACGCCTCAACGCCTGTCATGGCTGAAAGGATTTGAAACTAGGCCATGGACAGTACACAGTGTCTAACCATGGAGTCTGCAAGTAATCCACAACAGATACAAATTATTATATCTTCTGATGTGCTTCGGCGAAAAGCCGTAGATTGTGACGCTGCGTCGACCACTCGAAAACCCTGAAGTGACATGTCAGCATAAATGTATGGATGTAAACAACCAAGGTTACAGAGAGGTGAGATTTTGCACTTAGTTTGAAGTCTGCCACAAATCAAATTTATTGAACTTACAAAGAGGTTTAATCTTATGTAATACGTAATGTCTTGAATTAGTGTTCCTTTACGTTATTATTTTGTTTTTCTCTTACTTCTGATTGATATTAAATAAGTAGAAAAGTATGCGTAAAAAATCAAGGACAGGACACAGGCAGGAGCTACGTATTTAGAAAATCATGTCTAGACAGTTATAGAAATGTAAAGATCATTAATAGGAAATATTGTTTTTTCCTAATTCTTTTTTCTTTTGTTTTAGATCCAAACACAATCACGGGTTCTACGATGGTAACCTCTTGAAAACTACAACACGGCAGTACTTGCTCAATATTCCAAGAAGATAAAAAACATCTGACTGGAACGAAAAAGATCAACACGTACCAGTTGCTGCAGACGACATACATAAACTCACGCCTTTTGCCATGGACGTAGGCAGAAACTAAAGAACGCCACCTGCTTCATTCTGCATTTTTGTTCATATATCTAGATGACTCATCTGATAAATAAATAACTCAAAAAAGTTGGTCTCATTTTATTCAGCTATCCAATTGACCATATCAAAAGTCAGTAAATAAATAAAAAAGCCTCTATTCGCTGACTAACATTTAGTTTGAACTTAATTTTTGTACAGTTTCAGTACAGTTTTAACCATAAGCATAAAACTAGTGTAAACCATTGTTAGTGAATCAAAAAAATAAAATAAAAATAGTTATTGGTGATAGAAAGATTAGCGCGCCGCACAATGATAATCGATGGCACCATCCCGCATGACGAGAACCTCGTAAAGGCTGAGAAAGATAAACAAATAAAGTATCTCTAACTTAGCATACGAGGTTGTCGACATGTGGAATGTGGACTCGGCGATCATTGTAACGTTTGTTTCCAAATGTTGCATTAATCTGACAATTTCTTTTGTATTGTGGGTGCCCAATTTATTTTTTCTCTCATACCCATCGCGTGGGGTATCAAAAAAAAGGTTTTAAGACATGGTTTGAGAAATATATGATACTTTTATGTTTAAATGTACTTATTTTGAAAAAAAAAAAACAACTATAGTTATAAATAAAAAAAGTTTGTTTTATTTTTAATTTTTTCAAATATATCGCATTGTCAGTCATATTAATAGGGTCCTGATGGTAAGTGATTATGTAGTCAATGATGAACTTTTCCCTAAATTCATTTGCATTTTAATGCATTCAAATAAAAATTAAATATTCTACATTTAATTTTGTAAACACAGCGGAGGCTTTTGATCCGATTAACCTTTTGTTTGAAGAAGGGAAAAATGGAAATGTTTTGATGTTTCAGACAGTTTTAAATGTTTCCTGAAAAGTTTACGTCATGTTACTAAATAACGTTTTTGCTTTATTATTCCTAAGCAGTTGTTAATGTTAAAATTATTTTTCATAATTTTTATGGTGGCTGTAAACTGAAAATCGATAGGTCAAGAGTGAGTATTATTCTTCTAAACAAGCATCTTGCATCATTTACTACATAATCACTTACCATCAAGACCCTATTAATATGTCTGACAATGTGATATATTTGAAAGTTTGAAAATTTTTAAAGTTGAACGTTTAATTTTTTTTTATTTAAATCTACAGTTAACATCTTTTTTTTTCAAAATAGGTACATTTAAACATAAAAGTATCATTTATTTTTAAATAATCTCTTAAAACCTTTTTTTTAACACCCCACACGATGGGTTTGGAAGAATAAATTAATTGGGCACCCACAATATAGCGCCCAAAATCAGCCATTTTTCTATTTTCCAATTTTAAGGTATTCAGTAATACTCGCAACGTTAAGACGCATTGATTGACGTAAGAATCACCAAAATCAGGCTACGCTTTTGGTCTCTATAACGCCACATAGGAAAAAACATACTTACATAGACTGATACATTGCAATGCATTTGGAACATGAGCAGGGGGCAAATCCGCTACCTGCTTGGGGCCTTTACTGGTCACTTTGGAACCAAAGACATGCTCATGAAGATGAGTCTAACCGCGACACGCATATTGTGCAGGTTGTGTGGGGAACATACGGAACGCATGGAGCACCTTCTGTGCACATGCGATGCACTGGCTGGTAAGCGAATGCGTCTCGTAGGGGTTGGATATCCAAAACCAGAAGACTATAGGTTCATATCTCCGAGTCTCGTTGTAAAACTCATGAAAAGAGTTTTACAACGGAGGAGTAAGTTACCTAGGGGACCCCAATAGATCCCAATGGGTCGAAGTGTCCGAGTTATTTCTCGGCCCCTCCTCAAGATAAGATAAGATACATAGACTGATAAACACAGTACGAGTGTACTTACTTCGGCAGTCGGGTAAAAATAGGCATACCTGTCATATTTTTTTGCATCTGAAAATGACTAATTATAAAAATTAAGACAACAAAAAATTAAATAAAAAAAACTAAAATAATACAAATAAGAATCATGAGACTACGAAGTTTCAGTAAGATATCAAGTTCAGAAAGGTTTATCCAAAAATGTAACCTGCCATTCAAAGCATTTTTCACAAGTTCACACGCAGTTTAACATCAGTATCTCATACCGCACGGATGCATTGTACACAAATCGTATGCACAGACATCCGGTGGTGAAGCTATGCGTCGCAACGCCCCGACAATATAAAACGAAACGAAAAATACGAATATTTAAAGAAGATTCTCTAGTATTGATGCTAAAACAGCGGTTGGTTTTATGAATGTTTTTGTGTAGTTACAAGGAAGTCTTCGAAATCTTGAATTTAGAGTTTATTTATGCCATCTTTAAACAAAGTCGCTGTCTGCCTCTGTCTGTTACTCCGCCTATTTATTCTAAACTACACAGCGGATTTTGATAAGGTTTTCACAAATAAAAATAACGATAAACGAGGGAGGTTTGTTTTTTTTTAAATTTGTCACGTGAGAAGCCGGGAGATGTTGCTAGATTATTATCAAATTGTTTTATTTTTAAGCAAACAATCAAAACTTAAAGTTCGATGAGAATTATAACTGAAATCGATGTCTATGCCTTTCAAACACCCCGAAACCAAAGCATTCTCCAACTAAACAACTGCGGCTCGACCAAAGGCTCACTAACAACCTAAAACCGAGCTCAACACGGAGGCCTTTCAAGAGGAATCTAAAACAATCAACACTATCCATCTACCCAATTACGTAGCACAAGTCTCGACGTTACTGCAGCCCACAAAACAAGCCTCTGATTTCACATTTATATCGACCACACAATTAAGATTAGATCCTGAACCCTTTACGTCCATTATGGCCCATTTGGCCCACCTTCTACGATAAATTGTGGCCAATTAAGATTGTAAGCAGAGGCTATTCTAGATTTGCGGAGTCTTGTTGCAGTGGCCATTTTGTTTGGCAGCCGACGATTTGCGAAATTGATTTTGTTTTGGTGTTGTTAAGATATTTAGGACCCGGTTTTTGCATTAGTTTTGGAGAGGGAGTGGTATTTATTTGGTTGCTTATGTAATTTTCAGTAAATCTATGGTTTTAGACGGAGCTAGTGGCTGAATAATAACAGTCGCACGGGTCAATATTTAAGGGTAAGCAACGCCCCCGTGCTTCAAGCACTTTAAGCCGTTTGGTCCCGTAATGATTGTAACAGTTCTATAAATGACAGCTTAACATTATTTCCAAGGCGCGGAGGAGTCTCAGAATAAAATAGTTTGTCACCCATCCACGGACCGACCTTTTTACACGTTGTGTAACCTCAAAGAATGAACCGTACGACTTTTGTCCCATGCGTTATTATTATCTCATTAAACTTTGGTCTTATTTATTTATTTAAAATTTTATGCACAAAGGTACAATGGCGGACTTAATGGCGGCAATGGCGGCAGAGAACCTGTCAACCAAGTGTGGTGAAGAGATAACATGGCAGGTGCATTATTTAAACTGTGGAATACAAACAACAAAACAATATTAAGTTCCTTAAATACCCATGTTACATGTATATTTTATATATACCTCATACCTTGAAGGCACTCTGGCATTCAGTCTGACAAAAAGTCATGTTTAAAACTATAAACCATCAATTAATTTTAACTTAGCTAGCTCTTAAAAGTTTACGAAGTCACAGTAAAGGTTCACTTTCTTAAACAAAAAAACAACTCTAAGATCTCTAGCAGTAGATTTAACTGAAATCCTCGCAAGGATAGCCTATTAGAGCTTGTATATAGGTCTCCGAGGAGAGCTAGATTGCAGTCTAACATGAACACAATATGTTGGGATTATGACGATAACGTTCTAATTTAGTGCTGTAATTATGCTTTAATTCAAAAGTAGGGGAACCGATCACTTTTCGAATTATTTTTGTTCAAATTTCATTTTACCGAAATCTCTAGATCGACGTGTTTTTTGCTATATGCATTATTTGACATATTTTCAGATCATCAAAGTAACATGTGGCAAATGTATTATTATTACCAAACTACATTTTGCCGATTTACAAAATAACTTTTTGCTTTTGACCGAAGCGACTTTTGAACTTTTTTTCATTTGCCATATTTTCACCACACCGAATTAATATTTTACGGAATATTATTTGATCACAAATATATAGCCGGTTACTTGGTAGCATTTTCGCAGTATCTCTGTAACGATGACCCCATGTATAGCCGCCACCTACAACTTTTCTGCCGCAGGGGTTTGGGAGAACGGCCAAAGCTATACCGACAGTCCTCCTCCCCTGCGACCCCTCTACGTCCGCCATTAGACGGTGGCGACCCCGTCCATATATATATATAATACCCGGCACTCCACTTCAGCCGCGGCCTCCAACCCGCAACCGCGATGCCTCGCATATGTCATCGCGGTCGCTTAGTCGGCATAAGCCCTGACGAGCGCTCCACCTCGGGTTCCTCTTCGCTTCACCGTGGGTGACCAAGCCACGGCTACTGAGCCCCCCCGCCCCGAGACAATGCGGGCACCCACCGGGGAGAATAAATAAGGGCCTCTCTTCTTATTCGTTTCGCTCTTGACAATGCGGTCGTGGTCACGATGTATTTTGTCCGATCGCTGGTGTTCTTGTCACTCGCCTCACGATCTCTCTCCATTTGGCTAAGTTAGATGAAAGTTTAACGCATTAATTTACTGGACCACCTATCGCAGATTTAATTTTGTCGGTTCACCTCATCGGTGACCGCCCGCGTATCTTGTAAAGTCCTGTTACCGTCCACTCTGCCCTGCACCATCAGGCGCTCAATGGAGTCGTTATTCCACCTTGAGACATGGCCAAAAGAATTTCAGTATGTGAGACTCTACTATTGCTAATAAACGCTGCTTGATGCCGAGTTCTTGGAGTATGGATACGTTACAGTGGAATTCTGTCCAAGAAATGCCAAGCATTCTTTTTCAACACTACATTTCTAGAGCATCTATATTTTTCCGTACCAGTTCTCGTAGTGTCCATGTTTCAGCTGCGTACAGAAATATAGGGAAAACAGGCGCACGGACGAACCTGATATTAGTGGCTTTCGTTATACTGCGATTCCTCTATATCTTCCTTGCCAAGATATATGTAGGATTGACATACGTATATGTACGTCACAGTTGGCAATCCGTGTCACAGCTGACGAGTTTTTGTTGCTACGGTCCACAATCATCATTTTGGTCTTAATTCGGTAGATCATCAATCCGAATGCAAGACTCACCCGCTCCATCTTAAGGAGAAGTTCCTCCATTCTGTCTCAAACAATGTTGTGTCATCAGCGTAGCGACGGTTCGCAATTTTGCAACACCATCAGTCCAGTCTTCGAAGGTGTTTTGCATAATGAGCTCCGTGTAGATATTAAACAAAAGTGGCGATACGACACATCCCTGGCGGACCTGCACTGGGATGGAAGCTATCCGAAATGTGGCTACATGTTCGCACTGATGCAGTTCCTTCTTCGTAGAGTTCTCTAAGAAGGTGTATAAGATGTTTTCGTATTCCCATTTCCAATAGCAACTTCCACAAGGTTTGCCATTTCACGGAGACAAACGCTTTTGAGAAATCAACAAAGCATATGTAGGTCGGCTTGTTGAATTCTCGTGCCTTCTCGATAACCTGACGGACAATGAAACTTTGCTCCCGAGTTCCTTTACCCTTCACAAACCCAGCTTGTTCTTGTGCGATTTATTTCGACAGGTGTGCCTTCAGCCGTTCGTTAAGGATGTGCAGTAATTTTTTGCTTTCATGACTGATCAGTGCAATCAGACGGTAATTACTGCACTCTTTGGTGGAACCCTTTTTGTGGAGAGGAATAAAAACAGCGTGAGCCCATTCCGTCGGCCATTTTTTCTGCCAACCATATCTTAATGCAGATTATGTTAAAGATCTGAACGCCGCGTTCCCCCAATGTTCGAATGGTCACAATTGGGATGGTATCAGAACCCGTAGCATTTCCATTCTTCAAATTCTTAATTGCAGCTCTGACTTCAGATCCAAGAATTGTGGTATTTATTCAAGATCTACTTACGTTTCATAACACTCCACAAACCATCTTCATATCTTTTGATATTGTATCAATTTTTGTAACTCTATTATAAGTATTCTTTGATATTCTTATTACCTGTAAAGCATATTTTTAGTTATTTCTGGTTAATTTATATTCTTTAACTTAATTTGTATTGCTTATTTGCAAAATTACGGAATGTTTAATACTCTGACATTTTTATCTGACATGACATCTGTCTATTTATTTTATTTTCTTAAAGCCATAGACATACCATAGGTACCATGGACTATATACCTAGATCTTTCCTTAAGCTAATAATAAATAATAAAAGCTTTATTTATTCCTTACACTATTACATTTCTATTGGTTATGTTAGTATTTCGCTTAATCTAGTTTGTAAGTACAACTTTTTAATTCATTGTAAGGACCGCTCTGGCGTTGAAAGCCTCCTCCATTTCCTTCCATTTCTCTCTATCTCTTGCCCGTCTATGCCAAGTAATTCCAGCTGTGGCAATTATGTCATCACTCCATCTTTTCAATGGCCTTCCTTTTCGTCTTTTCTTGTATATAGGGTACCAATTCGTGACCATTTTGGACCATTTGTCACCAGG
The DNA here is from genome assembly GCA_949775005.1 of Orthosia gothica. Taxonomy (NCBI): domain Eukaryota; kingdom Metazoa; phylum Arthropoda; class Insecta; order Lepidoptera; family Noctuidae; genus Orthosia; species Orthosia gothica. The sequence continues at coordinate 2,493,945 of OX459056.1, forward strand.
TGATCTCTGGACATGCCCAGCCCATTTCCATTTTTGGATCATTATAGTTTTTGCTATGTCCTTTATTTTGGTGATTTTTCTGATGTCTTTAATTCTCACTTTATCGCTTAGTTTTAGGCCCAAGAGACTCCTTTCCATGCTATTTTGGCACACATATTTTGGTTTTGTTGAAAGCGGCCATGTTTGAGAAGCGTAAGTGAGACAGGGTATTAAACACGTCTGCATGGCTTTAGTTTTCAGTGTGACTGGGAGACTACTCTTGAATAACTCTTTCAATTGCCCAGTACTTGTTCCATGTTGCTTTGATTCTTCGCTCTACTTCTTTATCGTTGCATGACTTGAAAGATATTAAATGTCCCAAGTAAGTGTAGTCTTCGACGTATTCTATTTCTATTGAATCTGACTTTAGCGGTATAGTTTGACTATTTGTCATTACTTTAGTTTTCTCCCTGTTAATTTCCAGACCTACATTTCTACTCTCTTTGCTGACTGACTCTATCATCTACTCCATTTCTTTTGGTTCCTCCGAAAGCAGTACTATGTCATCTGCGAATAGTTAGTGTGTAAGGCGGTTGCCATTTATGTTTATCCCTCTATTTTCCCAGTCGAGTGCTCTAAAGATTTCTTCAAGCACTGCAATGAAGAGTTTTGGAGATATGGGATCACCCTGCTTTACTCCTCTTCCAATTTCAAAGGCTGAGCCATACGTATTGATTTTAATTCTAGCGTTACTTTTGTTATATATTTCCTTCAATATATTGATATATACATTGTTTCCCTTTCCTTAAGCTAGTTGTACATTATTGTAAGGTTTGAGCATACTGACCCGCCTTTGTAAAGCCGTTTTTATTCCTTCTAGTCTTATTGAGATTTGAATTTGAAATTTAGAAGAAATGGAGATCGAATGAAAAACGGGCTTCAGATTTTTCAGTCTTAGGTTTGGCCTGAGCGCCAAGAGTCTGTGACACCGATACAATGTCTTTTTCTATTCTGAAACTCTGATAACTGCGAATTACCAGCTTATATAAAGGTATTACTTTCTGGAGTGCATTAAATAAATATATAGTGTGAGATTTCCTATAAAGAGGATTATTTATTGGAGCGTTACCCTCAACAATCATCTCTTGACCATCAACCCGTGATCCTGCTCACCTGCCTACCTGCCCGATTGCCTGCCTTGCCTATCTACTGCACGTGGAGTATGAGCAGTGGCAGACAGGTCTACGGAGACGCGCGCGGCCACAGCGCGCCCGTTTCAGCCCGCGCAGATTCCTGCGCCTACTCATCATCCTGCCCGACCTGCTGCTTGTGTGCGCACGCTGGTAGCGCACCATCAGCCGTCCCACTGCTGACGTCGTCTGAAGCCGGCCTATAGTTTATAGTTCTATATCCTTTTTATTAATTTTATTTTATTTTTATCTTAACTTTATTAACGTGGCTTACGTATAGCTCCACTGAGCTATACGTAACGCTACAGTTTGTCTGGCTCCGGTGTATCACTCTCAGGTTCTGTAGGTGTAAAGGCTTCCGACTGCGGATCCTCAAATGGCGACCTACAGTAATATCTCCAAGCCTCAGATATCTGCTCCAGTTCACTGACCACTTGACTATTACCGTCTTCAATGGCCCAACTATTAGATGGGAGCGCTTTAGTTATAAGCTGGATATTGTGGTGCAGGTCTCTGCAATGCAAGTCGTATCTACCTGCATGAGTTTCAATTTCCTCACATATATGGCGCAGGTACGCGTTGTGTTCCTGTCTGCATTTCCTTTAGATCTGGGCAGACTTTTCATTACAGGTTTGAACACATGCACCGGCTGCTTTCATTTTTCGACGCTCCTCAACAAGCGCAAAGGTTCCATCCGTCATCCAGTGTTGCTGTTAGTGTGTCACAGTTGGTGTTTTAGATCCTGAGACCGCCAACTCTATAAGGACCTAGTTTAGTGTATTGTTTATAGGTACCATCACATCATGAGAAGTAAATACTCACAAGGATTTAAAGTGTGCAATACTGTATACTGTGTCGAATCGTCTGCATAGAACGTAACGACATTCCATTCCAACAGATACTTAGAGATAAAATTAAAAAATGTTTTGCGCCTCTAATGAAATTCCCCAGTAACACTGCCTAGCAGCAGAAACTGGCACGTGGTGGTACAACCTTGAACGAAAACATAGAAGATATTGTGATTCTATGGAAATGATATACAATTTTCTAAGAACGGAATAAAGCATAGATGAAAGGAAGAAAATGTAGATATAAGATTGTGTTTGGTTTTCTTTGATACTTCGATTGGAAAAAAAGGCCATTGTGCTAGGTATTACCAAAGGAGTAAAGCATAGCGTTATAGAGCTTAAATAAAGTTGGGCAAGACACTGGCAAGGTGCGATGTTGATAGTTGGAGTAAGGCAGTGACCGCGCTAGTGGCGTCCAAGAACTGGTAGAAGTGTTCGTCCGGCGGCGATAATTATGGGCTGACGACATTCTTGCCATTTAGGAAAGCATGGGGGCTAGCACAAGAAAAGAGAGACGTATACTTTGCAGAGGACGAAGTGGGGGTGCGGATGATGATAATGTTGAATGAAAGCGTGACGGTTGATAAGGAAAAATGTCAGAAGAAAACGTGTTCCGTAGACCCCAAACAACATAGGAAAGACCAGGAAGATTGTAGGTATATTAAAATTCCAGCAATGTGCATATACTAAAGTCATTCAGTGAATGAACAGGAGCAAATATATTTTTATTATTATTATTATTATTATTATATACTTTATTGTACACCACAAAAAATATATACAGGACAAATATTCACAAAAACAAGTGTACAATGGGCGGTCTTATCGCACAGGGCATTTTTCATCTGTTCTTGACTTTTATAAGAAACCGTACAAAAATCCTTTGTATTTCTTTCAACGGATTTATCTTTGTTTGTAAGACTACACAAACATTTTCTAGGAATTAATACCATCTCAAAATGATCTAAAATGATAGACATCTGTGACAAAAACCAAATATAACAACATTTTATTTCGAGTAGATGTAAAAAACAGTATAAAAAATATAATGGCCTTGAAGAGAAAAACAGCACTTTTATCAAAAGATATCTGAAAATACTTTGTCGCTTTCTGTGGTACAAAATTAGACATGACAAACACTCTGGACGAAATATGAAAGTTTGTATGTTTGTGTTTCAATCACGCAAAAACAACAAAATCGTATGAAAATTTGCTCAGTTTTAGTTCATAACTTGGACTCACACATAGGATACTTTTCATCCTGGCAATTGGCATAATTTTCCCATTTCACGCAGGCCAAGCCGCGGGCAAAACCTAGTTTAAAATATATTAAAACTAAAAAGAACCTTAAAAAAAACCCCTTCATTTGTCCAGCCAAAAGTATGCAAAACACCAGACTTTGTAACATTTTACAAGAACAACTTGTTTACATCATTAATATAAATAAAACCAAATCTGCGGGTAGATTTGAATACGGGCCCATCTGCGAACGTCATAATTGCATTAATTTCTGCTTTGTTTTTTGCGAAGGACAAACCCGTGATCTGCATTGCTAATGCGAGTTTATCATATTCGTGACGTTGTCGTCAGATGGCGCTGTTGTCTGTACAAGTGTTCTGTTGAATGGAAATTATAAGGTTTTTGTTGATAATTGAAAACGTTGACGAACGGTATTTTTGGGTCTGAGAGATTTGCTAACATTATGCGTGATTAAAACCTACTTGAGGCTTTATTTTCTTGTTGTGGTCTGTAATCTTCGGGGTATTTACTCTTTGATATCATATAACATAACGCTAGTATACCCTGAAAGGTTAGGCAGGGGTTCATCTATAGTACACCTTTTTACCAGTTACTAAAAAATAACTATGCACCTCGATATGTCAATGTCACTCTGACTTTCGACTCTCGCTATTGGCACACGAAGCGGTCAAGGAGTGGGGTCGCTTGACAGGCTATTTTACAGTTAATTTGACCGTGTTGTATGTTTTAGTTCAATATTCCCTTGAGTGAGCTCAGATCAAATAAAAGGTCTAGATGGAACGCTGCAAACAACAAAGTAACGCCGGTTAAAACTACGCCTTGCCGTATACATATACAATTACACACACGTACAATGAAACTACGCCTTAGTTTGTCATTCGAGCTCTTAAATCAAATAAAAAGCTCGACCAACAAGCTAAGTCGTAGTTTCGTTAGTGAGTGAGAGAGAGAGAAAGAAGAGAAAAACAAAGTTCCCAAAAGGCACTCAAAGGGATATAATAGAGGGCGTTTTATTACAAGTGGGCACAACTCGAGACTCCGGTCTGCTACTGATAAATTCCTGATGGAATAACACAATAACACTTTTTCTTTCCCGGGAATTGAAGGCAGGACTTCATGCTCTACAGAATGCGCTTGTGACCCCTAGATCAACAAGACAGGGATCTTGATAAAATAAGGTTTTTAGAAGTCGTCTAAAACCAGTCAATAAATTTAACTCGCCATTTTCAACCTTGTTGGGGTCGGCTTCCAGTCTTACCGGATGAAGCTGAATAGCAGTATTTTACATGGATCGGATGCCTATCCGATCTTCACAAACCAGTAACACGATACCCTGTGGTAAGACTGGTGTCAGAGACAGCAGGTTTATCGTGTTACCCAGATAATGGGTTGTGAAATGATAAATGATAAATGATAAATGATTTTATTTCTGTAAGTTGGTTTGTACAAACACTTTTACATGTCGATCATATTTTTTAAAGCTAGATGAGGTCGGCGTTTCCTATCTGACTACTCTGAGAAGAAAGGCCGAAACAAACTCAGAGGTCACAGTCTCTTATGAAGTCTTGACAAAAACTTGGTTATATCATGTGAAGACCATGTAGACATATGTCTGAAATGGTCTTTTGAGGAAAGAACCAGCCAGATTGAGTGGACCTGTCCAGTCAGTGCACGCATTTGTCAATAACCGAGCAGCTCAACTCAGAATTTACGGAGCTCACCGATTCGACGAACAATACCAAAGAAAGGACATTCGGGTAGGCCGCATAAACTACTCAAACTGCCAGACCATGAGTAAAAACTAACTAAGTTATAATAAAAAACAAAAATCCACATAGTCTTCACATTCACAATAATAAAAATAAAATAATATAATACTTTAAAAAGTAAATATTCTTGTCATTGCAAGAAAACAAAAAAAAAAATATATCAAAATTAAAAACAAAAACAAAATTCACGGTGCAAAATATAAAAAATCAAAATTAATTGGAGCAGCTCAATCCCAAGCCTTTTTGTCCTCAACGTAATCTTTAATAGTATAAAACGCTTTCTGACACAACTTACGTTTAATGAATGATTTGAATTTATTAAGACTTAGATCTTGTACGTGGCTTGGAAGCTTATTATAAAAGCGTACACATTGACATCTAAACGAGCCACCTATTTTCTTGAGCCTTGTTGTAGGTACTACAAATTTGTGTTTGTTCCTAGTATTTATGTTATGGATATCACTGTATTTTTTAAACAATTTGATATTTTTATGAGCATATAAAAGATTTTCATAAATATACTGAGAGGGCACAGTCATTACATTAATCTCCTTAAATTTCTCTCTGAGAGAGTGCCTCGGGCTTAATTTATATATTGATCGAACAGCTCTTTTCTGCAAAACAAAGATATTCTGGATGTCGGCGGCATTTCCCCACAACAGAATACCGTACGACATTACACTATGAAAATAGCTAAAGTATACTAAACGGGCTGTCTCTATGTCAGTTAAATTACGAATCTTTCTAACAGCATATGCTGCGGAGCTTAGCTTCTTTGACAATTTATCTATATGTGGGCCCCACTGAAGCTTAGCATCCAAAGTTAAGCCTAAAAATACTGTGCTATTCTCAGGATTCAATTCTTCGCCCTTTATCAACACATCAGTTTTCACCTGCCTAACGTGAGGTAGGGTAAACTTAATGCATTTGGTTTTTTTTTCATTAAGGAGTAAATTGTTAACATTGAACCAGTGAACTACTTTTGAGATCGCGCTATTTACTTCGTCAGTAACCAGCTGCTGCCGTTTAAGTTTGAAGAAAGCCAGATAGGCAACCACTTTATGCAAAATACTGGTATTCAGCTAAAGCCACTAAGACTATAATACCCGAACTTGGGATGGAACCTGGTTAAAAACCATTTCCTATCTCTCTAACACTTTTTTATTTCGGTATAATCTCTTTCATCATCCAACCCTTTTTCTTTTTTCTCCCCCTTCTATGAATTTCATGTCATACTATGTATGTATGTTTTTAAATAAGTTTATGTATAGTATTTATTATAGTAATATAATGTTGCATGTTTTTATGTTTTAATGTAATTGCAGTACACCGCATACTACCCTTTTTTTATTCTAAGTTCTTTCAGGTTCCAAAGGTTGTCTGGTAGATATCGCTGTCGGCAATAAGACCGCCGTTGTACCCGTATAAAATATTTTTTTCATGTAAATCTGCATAACTTTTATGATTTACAATAAAGTATATTCTATTCTATTCTACTAGTCTTAACGGATGCAGCTGAATACCTTAGTTGAGAAAATACTTGGCAGGTTGCAGTCACAGATTATAAAAATGATTCTACTTTGTATAAGAAAGCCATTGCATGATGGGGTGGTGTCTTATAATCCTGTACACTTAGCACGAGCTTAGTACAGTAAGACCAATGAGTGACGACCCGTCTGAAGTTAGCGCCAAGTGGTTACGCAGAACATACTTTACGAACCAAATGCATTAGTTAATTTGCATCTCTTAAGAAAAAACTGTTTCACCGAATTGCAGAGAATGTAATCAGATTGAGGACGTGCAGCATTTGCTGATGGTTTGTGTCCACAACAGGGGTGAGAGGGAGTCACTTTTGAGAGAATCTGACTTAAATAAGCTTAACGTGGAATTAATACAATCAATTCCTACCAACTTCAGAAGCTGCGAAGTCCAATCTTTCATCGGTGACTTATATCTTTATCACAAAGTGTATTAGATATTATTTAACTGTTTAGTATAGAGTATGTGTTAATTATAGGTAATGTTGTTAAAATGGTAAAAGGCACTATGGGGTTGACATATTTGTATTAATAAAAACCACAAAACAGATAAAGAGAAAAAATAAATTTTTCTTTACGAGTGTACTTGCGCAAAAGTTCACAAGGCCTATTTTCAGACGGGCCAAGACTCATCGGTCGTACTATACTATTAGAAGTTTGATTCTTGCCTTTGTAATTTCGACACCATGCATACATCAAAATGTCGCGCCACGAATTCCCATACATCAAGTAAGGGTCAGGTTTCCGGTTACACATTACTCAATTTTAGTTAACCCTCATGTCAATACTGGTTAGGTAGAAAATAAGTTTACATGGCGCTGTTGTTATGTTGTGGAAACACCATAATATTGTGCATAGATGATAAAGTTTCAGAATAGTTCAGTTTTGTTAAGCGATGTCTCTGTGACTCAACCCTGTATGGCAGTATTTGTATAACTTACTAGAATTTTCTCGTGGCTGTGCTCCCGTGGTTTGCCCCGCAGAATCCGTCCAAGTTACTGAAACAAAATAAAAAAAAAATACAAAAAAATATTACCGACTTCCAAATAAAAAAAACTACAAAGTGAAAAATAACTTTATTTTTGGAAGTCGGCGTCTTTCGTAGGTACCAATTTTTTGCGTTATGGACACCAATCTCCAAAAATAAAAGTTTTAACCGACTTACCAAAAAGTAGGCTTTTTGGTAAAAAGTAGCCTAGCCTACATAGCTACAACTAAAGGAGAAATACATAGCTCTAACGATTATAACAGTAAAACAATATTTGTAACCGGGTTACTACTACCTGAGATAACCCTTTACAAAGATAATTATAAACAAACTTACAATAATTTACGTCTTTGTTATACATATAAATCTTAATAATATTATAAATGTGTAAGTTTGGATGGATGTGTGTGATGACCAGCTAATCTGGATAAAATTTGGCTCAGAGATAGATTATAGTCGGGCATAGCACAAAGAGTACTTTTCATACCGGTATAATGTTCCCTTAGGATAAGAAAACACTTTTCACGCGGGTGAAGCCGCTGGCGTATGCTAGTTAAGAATAAGATTAATGACCAGGTTTATATAATACATAAGTACATTATTATTTACAAACTAATATTAGAAATAAAAAAAAACTTTTTAACAAAAAATCAAACCGTCTTCCAGAACAAAAAACTACAAAGCAAAAAATAAAATTATTTTCCGAAGTCGGTGTCTTTTTTACCCATTGTTTTCCGTTTTTCGACACCGACTTCGGAAAATAATTTTATTTTTTGCTTTGTAGTTTTTTGTTCTGGAAGTCGGTTTGAATTTTTGTTAAAAAGTTTTTATTTTTCTCTTTTTAGTTTTGGTAGGTACCTCCTATTAACATGGTTATCATTTATAGCCAAAGTACATCTAATGGCGATTCCAATAAGCCCAAACACGACTAGGATACTTTTTTTTATTTGAGAGTTCGAGTGCCTACCCCTTCCGGCTTCATCATCAGATCAGTTCGATGGTGCCATTTTCATCAGTACCATTTATTTAAAGGTAGTTGCTTCATTATAGTCGAGATATCTTATGCCCGTGACATACTTAGCATTCCGTGGTCTTCTTCATCAGATCCACTTCACCAAATGATACTTTTTGAGTGCAAATGATTGCATTGTTGATGAAAATACCAAAATCGCTATATGTTTGCCTATAATATTCGAGGAGTTCCCTCGATTTCTCTAGGATTCCATCATCAGATCCTGACCTGATGACTATGGGACCTACTAGGAAGTATACCCTTTCAAAGAAAAGAAGAATTTTTGAAATCGGTCGAGACGTCTTTGAGTAATAGGGGAACATACATAAAAAAAAAAAAAAAAAAAGATTCCGACGAATTGAGAACCTCCTCCTTTTTTTGAAGTCGGTTAATAAGAATAAAGATATGTAAATTTACGGGGCGTTCCACATTGCTGTCAACAGGAAAAGTGCCCAGAAGGCTGGCAGCATTGCCACGTTGGATGGCAATGCTGATTCTTTGGCCAAAAAAAAGGCCAGCCTTCTGGTCTCGAGAAGAGTCGACCAACCGTTTGGCGATATCCTGAAATAATATGTGAGCACTCGGACCCCATGGCCCTAGTGTTTCAACCCCAAACGGCTCAAACACATAATTACCAATTAAATTGTTGTACTTGCGCCGTTTGAGGTTTTCAGCACCAGCAGCAGCCGCCCGAGCGCAGCCCACCGTGCTAGGAAGATGGGATGGTGCAAGGGTGTCGACGCAAGTTGCATCCCACACCAACATTGAGGTACGTTTACATTATGGTACGCAATAAAGAATTGAGAATTGAAGACCTACCCAACTTCCATGGCATTATGGTCATACCATCTGGTCTCTTCCCATCGACGCGTGCCAGGCCATTGGGTTCTAAGACAGCTGGCACCCCGGCGGTGGTAAGAGCACGACGGATGAGATTGTGGTGCATCGACACATTACATGTCACATGCACAGCAAATATTATAATGGTCAAATAAATAATTATATATGGCAGTTGTGTACTAGTGCTCACCGAAACCAGTTGTTTTATTTACATGACTCATAACACCCAACAACACGTATATAGAAGATACACTTACATCTGGTGACCCCGATTTGAATTAACACGCGCCGCGATTTAAAGTGATTTCCTCGTGTCGTGGTAACTGCACTGCACAACCTTACCAGCCTTCCACAAGCGGATCTCACTGGTTTTGGTTTTCAAGAGGCATATAGTTACCGAAGACATGAGCACAAGTGGAAATTGTGGTGTGTTACCAGCATGCGGAGCGACGGACAACAGTCAGGCCGAAGTCGCAGCATTAGGAATATCCTCGAAGATCCCGGATTTTTGGGTAGAGATGCCCAGGGTGTGGTTCGCGCAGTTTGAGACAATGATGGCTCCCCAAAAACAGGGTGACGAAGTAAAATACGGAGTCGTACTGTCCAAGCTCCACAAAGACGCAGTAAGTCAAGTGGCCGACATAATAATGTCACCCCCCGCCACTAATAAATATGGTGCTATTAAAGAAAGACTCCTAGCCGTGTACGAAGAATCGGAGGAGCGGCAATTTCAAAAGCTGGTCAGTGAAGTGGAATTAGGCGACCAAAAACCGTCGCAACTGTTGAGACGAATGAGGGAATTGGCACGTAAGAGTCAGGTGGCCGAAAAAACCCTCCATGGTTTGTGGATATCAAGACTCCCCGATCACGTTCGAGCAGTGTTAACGGTCAGTCAAGATCAGAAACTTGACAACCTCGCCGCCATAGCGGACAAGATATTGGAAGGACGATCAGGCGAAGTGTCGGAAATATCAAGCGGACAAACACAGCTTATGGTTGAGATGGTCAACCAAATGAAGAAGCTAACCATAGAAATAGCAGCCTTGAAATCCAATGCAAATAATGGTAGACACCGTAGTTACAGGCGCAACCGAAGCCAGTCGCGCACAAGATCACACTCCAGGACGAGGATTACACCCGACAGTCCCAACTGGTTATGTAGGTATCATCATCGGTACAGGAATCGAGCTCGGAACTGTGAAAATCCATGCAATTGGAAGAAACCGTCGGAAAACTAAATTCAGCGTTGACAGAGGCGGTCGTCAGCGCTATCATACCGTCAAACCGCCTATGCGTTACCGACCGAAAAAGTGGGTATCGTTTTTTGGTAGATACAGGCGCTAACATTTCAGCCATACCTAGAAGAGGGAATCGTTTAAAAGCTGACGACACATATAAAATATACGCTGCAAACGGTACACAAATAAAAACATATGGCGACAAAACGCTGACGTTGAATCTGAATATGAGACGCCCGTACCGTTGGACTTTCATCGTAGCTGACATTACGCAACCAATACTTGGAGCCGATTTTCTAGAAAGAAACAACATTTTGGTGGATGTTCGGAATAAACGTTTGATTGATGGCACAACTGGACTTCAGAGTAACGCAAAGTTAATGAAGTCAAGCACGCCTACACTTCGGACCGTAAAATTAACCGAAGACTACGCAGACATTTTAGCAGAGTTCCCGAACATTTTGAAACCTCTCGATACAGAGTCACGACCGAAGCACGACGTTGTTCACCAAATCATCACCAATGGACATCCTGTTTACTCCAAGTCAAGACCTTTGCCAGCGGACAAATACCTAAGAGTGAAGAAGGAGATAGAACACATGCTAGAGACAGGGTTATGCAGGCCTTCCAAGAGTCCGTGGGCAAGTCCTTTGCACGTGACATCGAAGAAAAACGGCGAGTTGCGACTATGTGGTGACTACAGGAGATTGAACGCGATCACGGTACCGGACAGATACCCAATTCCGAGACTACTAGATTTCACATACCTACTACCAGGAACCAGTATTTATTCAACGATCGATTTAAAAAGGGCTTACAATCAGATTCCAGTACAAGACGTAGAAAAGACTGCAGTAATAACCCCGTTCGGTCTATTCGAATTTCCAAGAATGCCGTTTGGACTACGAAACGCAGGGCAAACCTTTGTCAGATTCCTAAACACAGTCTTAGCAGGACTTGACTTCGTATTCGTATATATAGACGATATACTAGTGGCGTCATCTTCAACCAGCGAACACCGTCGACATTTACGAGAAACGTTCAAACGGTTAGACGAACATGGCATTGCAATAAATCAGGCCAAATGCATACTGGGCAAACAGCAAGTAGAGTTCCTCGGATATCAGATCTCAAAAGATGGTATCAAACCATTACCAGACAAGGTCGAAGCAATAACCAAATACCCTATACCAAAAACTGTACAAGATTTGCGAAGATTTTTAGGCATGATCAACTTCTACCGGAACAATATACCACAAGCAGCCAAACACCAAGCTCGGTTAAACAAATACCTCATTGGATCGAAGAAAAATGACAAAACCGAAATACAATGGACCCCAGAGGCATTAGAAGCATTCGATCAATGTAAAGCAAGTCTAAGCGACGCCGTTACATTGTCTTCACCAACAACGCATTGCCCGCTATCACTAATGACAGACGCATCTCAAACGTGCGTGGGCGCCGTTTTACAACAGTATGAAAACGGAAACTGGAAGCCACTCTCCTTTTTCTCAAAGGGACTGAGTGAAACGCAGTCAAAGTACAGCACGTATGATCGGGAATTGCTAGCCATTTACATGGCAGTAACGCATTTTCAACCTTATGTCGAGGGAAGAGAGTTGATAGTTTACACCGATCATAAGCCGTTATGTCATGCTTTCACTACAAAACAAACCTGCACAAGTAAAACGATAGCCCCAAGACGGCTACGTCACCTCGAGTTCATCGCACAGTTCACGACAGACATACGTCACCTATCCGGTAACATGAACCCGGTGGCCGACGCGTTATCGCGACTCGAGCAAATAGATTGCCCCACACCTGTGGATTGGACTGAGTTAGCAGATATGCAACGCAATGACACTGAACTCACTCAGCTGTTAAAAAATTGCAACCTTAACTGGAAAACAACGACATTATCAGGAACAAGACAACTACTCTGCGAAAATACAAAACCAAGTTTACGACCGTATGTGCCGAAATCACTTCGAAAACAAGTATTCGACACCATGCACAACGTAACACATCCCGGAATAAGATTATCGAAGAAAATGATCTCCGAGCACTATTTCTGGCCCCGCATGAATACTGACGTCGGCATTTGGGCGAAAACATGCCAGGCATGCCAGAAAAGCAAGACACATAGGCACAACTCGGCCCCAATCGGAATTTTTCCACCCACAGCACGATTAGACCACGTGCACGTAGACATTGTCGGACCACTACCAGAATCCAACGGGAACAGATACATCGTGACAATGATCGACAGAGAAACGAGATGGCCGGAAGCTGTACCAGTAGCAGAGATAACAGCAAAAGTTGTAGCGGAAGTTCTCATAAGCACCTGGATAGCGAGATTCGGATGCCCAAACACCATAACAACGGACCAGGGACGACAGTTCGAGTCAGACTTATTTATCACTCTGACCAAGTCACTCGGTATTAAGAAGACCAGAACCACCAGTTATCATCCACAGTCAAATGGTTTGGTTGAACGCTGGCATAGATCAATGAAAACCGCGCTAGTCGCGCGCGGAAATACAACGAACTGGTCAAGCGAACTACCCATAGTGCTACTAGGATTACGAGCAGCACTACGACTGAAAGAGAATACAAGTCCAGCACAGATGTTATACGGAACTAACATACGTCTGCCAGGAATGTTTATCGAGCCGAAAACGCAAGTAACATCATCAGAGACTTTTGCACAGACACTCCAGAGGACAATGGCAAAGCTAAGCCCGTTTAGCAACAACCAACACGCCAGCAGTCACAAATCGTACATACATCCAGACATGAAAAGCTGCGAATACGTATACGTCAGAACGGATGCTGTGAAGAAACCACTGACCCCAGCCTACGAAGGCCCATATAAAGTGTTAGAGAAGCAAGAGAAACAATTCAAGATTCAATTGCCGAAGAAAACATCAATAGTAACGGTGGACAGATTAAAACCAGCATACATTTTAATGGACGGAAAGGTAAATGAACCTTTAGAACACCAGAAAAGTAGCAGTAGCGAAGTGAACGACGACAAAAAGGTTGAGCCAGCAGAAATTAATAAGACCGCACCAAACACAACACGCTCAGGCCGCGTCATACATCCGGTGGTACGATTTACAATACCGCCAGATCAACGAAAGAAAAACACGGGAAAAAAACAAAGCATAATTTCGTCCACACAAACCACCAAACTACCGCAGCAGCAACACGCTGGTAAAGCAAGATCAAGACAATTGCAATATTCGGAAACATGGGCAGCTGGGGCTCCAAGGAAGAGATCGTGGTGGCACAAACTGCCGCTGGGTCAGGGGGATCCAGCATCTCAATGACGGAAATCTCTATGGGGGGCATTTTCATCATCGCCGTTGCAGTGCTACTGTACTGCATGTACAGAAAGTGTAGGAAGCGGTTATACAAGAACGTGACACGGCACGTCGACGCCAGGCAAACGCAACCAGCTCAGATTCCAACGGTCTCCATGCGTTGCTGTCAGCACCCAAACGGAGGACAGGGACCACAAAACGTTTAAGACAGCAGCAATCGGGAAAAAGGAAAACAGAAGAAAAGTGTAACCGCGTAGTATTAAGTTCGTTTTTATTTTTGTTCGTGTATGACTATATTTTGTGTAGAAAGAATACTTCTTTTGTCTTATTTTTTATGTAAACTTTTTAATTATTTTTATGTAAGTGTACTCGATTTGTTTACTTGTTTTTAAAGGGGGAAATAATGTGGTGCATCGACACATTACATGTCGCATGCACAGCAAATATTATAATGGTCAAATAAATAATTATATATGGCAGTTGTGTACTAGTGCTCACCGAAACCAGTTGTTTTATTTACATGACTCATAACACCCAACAACACGTATATAGAAGATACACTTACAAGATCATTAATGCTAGCGTGCCGCGCAATCCGACCTGCACTCTTACTACAAGATAGGCCATGGTATCCGAGGCAGTCAACTGCTTCACCGCATTGACAGCGATGTGGAGCCCCACAAGGAGCGCCCAATCGCAGGCATGTAGCGAGTCGTTAGGTTGTGTCACCTAGCATAGTACCTATGTTAAGCGATGGTAGCGCCTGAAGCCAGAGGCCCGACTCCCACTCACCCACAGCCAGCAGGCGGGCACGCTCAGCAGTATTGGTAGACGTATTAATAAGGTTATTCCGTACCAACCTGCAGAGCGGCTCATCCCACTGTCTGTGGGAAAATGGGTTCTCGGGCCAATCCGTATCCGGGCAAGCCACTTTCCAGGCGTCCTCTGCGTCTGTCAAGCACGGCACTTCGGAGTCAACCAGGGAAAGAGCTAAAATTTTACTGGTTAGCTTTTTAGAGCTGCGGACAGAAGACAGGAACGCTGGTAAGTTTACACTAGAAATTTTGCGGACGCCGAGGCCACCAAAACGAATTGGTAGGGTGGCTTGCAGCCACGCTCGGTCGTCCAAGGCCACATTAAGAATGGATGTTAATGTGTTGCGAATAATTTGGTCAATTTTGTCTAAAAGTTGGGGTTTCTTCCAAAGAGGTTTGATTATGACCAGGTTTAATTACTTTCTATAACATTCTTGCTATACTTCTTTATTATCAGAGCTAACCACAGATATAAATCTAACTAGATAACGCAAGTCCCTCCATTTGTATGAAAACCAACCAGCTGTTTCAAACACAATTTTAAAACAAATTTACTTACCAATGAAAGAAAACATTTCCAATGCCCCGGCCAACTTTTTCTATACTGTCTTTACTACAATATGGTATAATTAGACATTTTCCAGATGTCGCTGGATCGCTGGTGCCAATAATGCTAAATGAAAAGCTCAAAGTACGATTGATCGTAATTTTACTCCGTTTTTTGACACGCAAAGTACATACAATCGCGTCATCTAGTTAGATTTATATCTGTGAAGCAAACCTTTACAAAAATGCTGACTTCTTCCAATAACAACAACCAGCTCAGCTTTGCACTGCCATAAATCAAAATTCAGCCTCGCCAAAATTTGTACTTAACAAACTGACCCCTGTGTTATGACAATATGTCCGAATACTCGAAGATGTTACCGTTGCATCGTAAACCAGCGTTTATATGGCTGAGCTAAAGCTCGTAGAAATAGTGTGCGCTTCACTTTGATACTGGTAACTTTGTTACGACTAGGGAGGGGGTGAGTCGATAGATTAGTTTAGTTCCCTTTAATTATTTTGTACATAAATGATTATATTTTAATAAATTCGTTATTATCATTGATTTACGAACTTGTCAAGGTCGAGAAAAAAACATAATAAGAATTTATTAGGCTTATTCTGGAGAGGACAAAGGGAGAAATGTTTTGTTCAGTATGTAAAAAACTTGTGGTTTACAAGTGACAACAATAGGTTTTGATCGAAACATTTGTTCAAATTATTTTGTTGTATTTCTTTTCATTTGAATGAAAAAATACTAGGTTTATTTTATATAAAATACCGGCCAAGTGCGAGTCAGACTCGCGCACGAAGGGTTTCGTACCATTATCGCAAAAACAATCACGTTCGTTGTATGGGAGCCCCACTCAAATATTTATTTTATTATCTTTTTAGTATTTGTTGTCATAGCGACAACAGAAATACATAATCTGTGAAAATTTCAACTGTCTAGCTATCATCAGATACAGCCTGGTGACAGATAGACAGACAGACGGATCGGGGAGTCTTAGTAATAGGGTTCCGTTTTTACCTTTTGGGTACGGAACTCTAAAAACACAGAAAAATAAAAGTAAGTATAAGTTATTGAAAAGAATAAAGCCGTACAAGCAAATGCATAGCTCACTTGCTACGAAAAACGTAGTCGCGTAGCAAGCGTAGCACCACGTCTACACATCTCGTAGCAGTCGCGTAGGCGTTCAATATTTGCTACAAATACAGTTCGCGTCACGTACGTTTACTGTTGAAACCAGGCTTTCTGTTGCATATAACAGGTTTTTTTATGAGATTTACTCTTACATTGTAAGTAGGTTATACTTGACTCAATCGAGTTGACAGTTATAGCTTTTTATTTATTCATTAAAGAGGGCATTGTACGTTGTCTTGGTGATATAGTCGATTACAATGGGGTAAGTTTCTATCAAAAGGTCTAACTACTTGGCAATAAATGTCTTACCTACTACGACTAAAAATCATCGACTTTGTAACAACTCTAGCTGTACGGTACGGTACGGTACAGATAAATGAGTATTTCGGTTGTTAGTGTACGAACATCGACTATCAGCACGCACTTATTTGTTAGTGCCTTTTTATCTCGACTTAGCGTGCTTAGCTTCAAGCTATTGTCTGCTGTTTTAAAACGTACTAAATTCGTGGTTTAGAACATAGAGATTTTTAGTTCTAAGATAGTATATCCATACTAATACATAGTGTTCGGAACGAAATGTTCCGTTCCCTTTTTGACACTTGACTGAAAATTGTGTTTTGACATGGCTGGACGTAATACTGGGTTCTCGAGTTGATATTGTTATAATTGTTGAAAAATCAACCCATCGTTATTGGAAATTACGTCCGCCATTCGCGGGTGGTATTGTGCTTCGCCCGGACTTTGGTATTTGGGTATATTTCGTGTGCAGTGAGGTGTTTTCGTGTCGGGGACATGCCTAGCTGTCTGGCAGGAATACCACCAGAACACGTTTGTTGTCCCTTTCTTTATTATATATATTTTCCCTATAACCCTCGACCGGACACGGGCTCAGGAGACCACCACGACGACAAGGGTAAGTGCATAGTTGTATGTATCACTTTCCACCTGTCAGACAGGAACCAGTATATCAAAGAACAGACCCCTAGCTACCGCTGCTGCGTATTGCAGTTTCGCAGGTATAGACCTGGTGGGATCCAAGAATCCCTGCTCATAGGCCCCAGAGTTGCCTCTTGGCTTTGTGATTCGCAAAATGGATTTTTTAGACCTGGCACGGGGATAGACAATGACGAGGCAATAGACAATTATTATTCGACGTCAGCGAAGGCGTTGGATGAAATGCTAAAATGTCAGGGATTGATTACGTGACATTTCAACAGCGTTTGAAATTTTTGACATTTTTACAAGCTTTTATTTAACTTGCAGTGTATTTAAGTATGTATGTGTGTTCGGGTCAAATCTTGCAACTGAATTTAAAAGTAGCTATCCTCCACCGATTAAGATGAAATTTTGCATAAACGTTTAGTTTTGATGACAATGCATGGTTAGCTAAGTGACGTCATTCTAAATCCAATATGGCGGGCGGATTAAGGTGGCGGACTAGTTGTTTTTTGTGCACTGCCATGATATGGGTATGAAATAAAAGGGTTTGCTGAGAAGAATACGAAAAAAAGCTTGTTTTCAAAAAATATTTTTTAACGAATAGAATAGAATAGAATATATTGACGTTAAAACTTTCGCGTTTAATAATTGAAAAACAATATCATCGCGTTAAATTCCCGTGATATATTGTAGAGTAGAATATACTTTATTGAACACCAAAAAAAAAATTACACATTTATTTTACAGCAAATGAATCAATAATTTTATTTCAGTTGCTATCGTCATGCTTTCGATAATAGAATGTCACATGTCTATTGGGATGACTAGGGCCTTAAACATTGGGAATGTCAAGCGATATGAAAATGTCACGTGACCAATCCCTTACATTTTAGCAGTTCGGTTATCGCCCTCGCAGACAGTGAACGGACGGCGGATATCTGCCATGGCGTTATCAAACTGCCAAACAATGAAAATCAAAATCAATAATTTTTATTTCACATAGGCCTACATAAAAAACCCTACTTATGAAACATCGAAAAAGGTGCACGGTTTGGGTTGGTCGTTTCCTATGGAGAAGATCCGGCAAGAAACTCCATGGTTACTCTTTTAATTATTTTTTTGGTTTTACAATATTTCCGTGTTACAGCAGTACTTAGATAGGAGAACAACGCAGGCCCGACAATAAGTCGTAAGAAGCTAAAAAAAAGAGATTATACAATAAATAAATAAAAGATTAAAAAAAAAAACGTAAGACTAGATAAAATGTTAACAAGCATCTAGAAATCTAGAAGGCCTACATTGTTCACACATTTACAAAACAATCGGTAAAAGAATCTATACAAAGTATAACAAAACTAAATTTAACAATGACACTTGTGAAGAGTCTCTCGATTAGAACATAGGATACTTCTCCTCTCGGTAGTCAGTTCCTTTGGTCTTCCATTTTTTTTATGCAGGCAAAGCCGCGGGTATTAGCTAGTATTAAATAAATAAATTCAGAAACTAAGACAAATCATTTTAAAGGTACATGTTGGTCGGTACATAAATAATGGTATTGTGTTTTCCTGGAACCGAGAGCGCTAAAATATAAGTTTTACAGTGTTACAAGGCGTTTTACTTGGGTACATTTCCTAAAAGCAATCTACGCAACATTGTAATTTGTATTCTCAGAATTCTCCTTTACTCGACTGAAACTCGGCTAAATCTCCGTCAATCAAAAAAGTTATAACTTGTTATTCGTTATTATTGCAAAATGGTGTAAAAACATTTTGCAGTAGTGGTTAACCCAGCTAAAATATCTGCTGACGCTCAAAGTTCGTTGTCCGTGTGTGTAAATAATTAAGTGCAAACAATTTAACGTTAACTAAGCTAAGTTTGGAATCATCTGTTTATCATCTATAATATAAAAATGAATCGCAAAATGTGTTGGTAAGCGCATAACTCAACAACGCCTGGACCAATTTGGACAATTTTTTTTTTTAAATGTTCTTTGAAGTTCAAAGATAGTTTTCACGTATATTTTTTTTTTGTAGGGTAGGGTGGGGTAGTGTTGGGTAGGGTAGGGTAGTGTAGGGTAGGGTAGTGTAGAATAGGATAGGGTAGGGTAGTGTAGGGTAGGGTAGTGTAGCTTAGGGTGGGGAAGGTAGTGTAGGGTAGGGTAGTGTAGGGTGGGGAAGGTAGTGTAGGGTAGGGTGTAGGGTAGGGTAGTGTAGGGTAGGGTAGGGTAGTGTAGCGTAGGGTGGGGAAGGTAGTGTAGGGTAGGGTAGTGTAGGGTAGGGTAGGGTAGTGTATGGTAGTGTAGGATAGGGTAGGGTAGGTAGTGTAAGGTAGGGTAGGTAAATGTTTGGTGTTTTTATGGCAAAACAAAGTTTGCCGGGTCAGCTAGTTATTAATATAATTTAATTTAAATTGACATCTGTTTTAGTTATTAAGATTATCAATAAATCAATACATCTCTGTCACTATTTTAATGTTAAGAAAATATTGTAAAAAATTCCTGTCCTTCCAATTACATTGTTTGACCCTGCCGCCTGCGATACAGTATCTCCTAGTAGTACAGGCACCTAACATTGTTGCACCCCATTTATATATAATACCTATTTGTATATATTACCAATTTCAAGTTTGAATAATTATTATTATTCGTTATTTTTGACATGAATATTCACGACTGAAAAGTATTTTAATTTTCGCGCCATCACGAAAGTCCTCCCCTGTAATAATCATACACCGTAATTCCAAAACGACAAAAAAATCAGTATAAATTGAATATCAGACCCTAAAGCCTCGTGAACCGTAAAACTGAAAGTATTTTGTGCCAAATTTCAGCTCACAGAATCCTACAAATATATTTGACGTATCGATTAAAAGGTCAAGGCCTCCCCAAGTTCAAGTCCAAGGAGACTTTAACGACCAAGATCCGGCAATAGCTGATATCGTTTAGAAAACGAGCGTTATCTTATTTATTTTGCACAAGATAGCTTTAAGTTAGTTGTGAAAGTGCCTTTCAGAAATAATAATTCTTTGTTAAAGAATGTTGTCAGTTGAAAGGTCATTAAAGAATAAATAACAGCAGTAGCAATATCAATGTTGCTATTTTTAAATATTTGTAAATGAGAAAAAACTTTTCGAGACTTTATTTCGTTGTAAACACTCACGGTGCAATTTTACTGATGTCACAATATACAAACTATATCTAGGTAGATATTTATCAGACAATATAGATTGGGAATAAATATAATGACTACCCAAAAATAACTTTGTGACCGTAACCTCTAGTGACAACAAAATTTAGTAAATTGGTCACCAAATTTTAATAGCAAATTATTGGTTGTGAAATAGGTTAGGTTAGGTCAGAACTAGGACATGTAATATCGGAAGTTTTTCAATTCCGATATTGATTTCTGATATTAGATCTCAATATCGGAATTCCGATATTAATATCGGAATTGCGCACGTTTGTTAAATATCGCAATTTTTTGGTAATTGCTGAAATTTGGTATGAGGTTGGATTAAACATAAAAATATTTTATTTCAGACTCAAAGGTTTATGCCGCGACATATTAGGATTTTCTATTATCTCTCTTATTACCAACGGCTCCGAAATTGGCCGCTTATTTGCCTAATCTGCACATTTGTATCCAAGAAAGAATATAAGTCATGTCTTTCTGACAAAAGATAATGCTAAAAATCCAGAAAATAAATCTTTATCGATAAACTTGAAAATAGTACCGATAAGTGTAGTGAGTAATAATGATTAATAACTCCAGTATAAGTATCGGTCAATTTGGCGAGACTTATGCTCAGCAGTGGACGTCTTTTGGCTGAAATGATGATGATGATGTGAGACAATGAAGTCAAGTAGTGGAAGTGGATTTAGCCAACAGATTAGTGATCGGATAGACTAATTTGTTGTATTCAATACAAGTAGAAGAATGAAAAATATTAAGCTTTCATTTATTGAGGTTTCCAAGCAAGTCACACAATTGTAAATTTTAAATAAAGTTTACTCGTTCCAAAACAGCCCTCTCAAAACTATGAAAAACCATATTAGCATTCATCATCATTGTCAACGTCATTTCAGCCGAAAGACGTCCACTTCTGAAAATAAGCCTCCCCCAAGTGTCATCACATAAGCCGATCCCGTGCGTCACAAATCCAGTGGATTCCAAATAAAATAGCCAAAGCATTAATCAATGAAAATATAATTGTTACAATGGGTTCTATGAAACTGTGTATTTACTTGTACTCCTAAAGGTAACTTTTTTAGAAATCTCGGGACTGTAAATACGGAATTCATCAAGGCACATATTTTTTCATGATGTGAAGTTTAAGTAAATAAGCGCCTAATTAGTAAACAGATTATGCGACCACTTCTAATCACCGTAGTCAACGGGCTTAACCGCGCTTTCTGGCTCAACGCTACACAAGGAGCTAAAATAAGTATTTTTTTCTGATTCCGAGATTCCGATATTGGATCACTCAATATCGGAATTGAAATATCGGTAATTTCGGTCCGAGATTCCGATATTCCGAGATGCCGATATTCATGCCCTAGTCAGAACTGTGCCAACCGCGCGCCAGCCGAGTGAGCGCTACTTCCAAGTTGCTTGCAGATTTTTTTATTTTTTTGTGGTCGTTAACTATTTTAGAATTAAGCAATCACAATTTGGAGTTGGTTGTTTTAAGTTGGATCACAAGTTGTAAATTTTTTAGTTCTAATTTCACGCTAAAATGGGGATTAAATTTTGGTGATCATTTCACTATTTTTGGCAATATAAAGTGATTTTTGCCGTTACATTTTACTAGATCTGGTGGCTAGTTAAACATAAGCCATATAGATTTAGGAATACTACTTAACATTTAAGTTTAACCACATCATCGCTTCATACTATCAGGCGAGGTAGTGGTCAAACGCGAGCCTATCGTAAATAAAAAAAAGGTATCAATATATGAATAAGCTATGTAGTAACACGCCTAGAGTAAATATTTTAACTTAAACGTAAGTACGTATTTTAGGTTGTTAAAATTATGTGATAGGAAACGGATTTCTGACGGACTTGAGAGG
Source organism: Orthosia gothica (assembly GCA_949775005.1). Classification (NCBI taxonomy): domain Eukaryota; kingdom Metazoa; phylum Arthropoda; class Insecta; order Lepidoptera; family Noctuidae; genus Orthosia; species Orthosia gothica. The sequence continues at coordinate 2,516,445 of OX459056.1, forward strand.
TTAAGTAAGTCAAGTACAGTTAGCCTGAATTAATGATTAGTTATTAATACGAGTAGATAGATTAATTCCGTATTTCTTAATAATTTACATGCACACAATAACTGAGTGGGCAAGATTATCAACTAGTTAGCTCTGAACGTGCATTCTGAGGTTCCTGTCTCTAGGGCACTGCTTACCGTCGGTAGTGACTTTTTGTATAGTAAGAAAGAGCAAATGTACGTATTTGTTATCCATACTAATATTATAAATGCAGAAAGTAATTCTGTCTCTCTGTCTGTCTGTCTGTCCGTTACCTTTTCACGCTTAAACCGCTAAACCGATTTAAATGAAAGTTGGTATGGAGATAGTTTGAGACCCGGGCAAGGACATAGGCTACTTTTTTTCCATAAAACACGAAGGGGGAGAATTGGGGGGCGGAGTAGCTTTGTATGAAACTTCTTAATATGGCTTAAACCGCTGAACCGATTTAGATGAAAGTTAGAATGGAGATAGTTTTTAAACTTTAGTGTCAGCATTATATTCCGTTAATTTTTTTTCGTTAAAATCCCGTGGAGGCTCGATCCGGTAGGTACATGAAACAGTTTCGATATGTAAAGATAAAATAAAACAAATAAAAAACCGACTTCCGTACGTACGTACAGCGGAGACGTAGTAACATGTATTTCCATATTTTGAAAAACGGATGTGGTGAACTGAGAACGGACTCGACTTTGCTGTATTCTGGTAAAAACGTGAGGAAGATCTGCACGAGCATGACGTGGGGCATTTTGTGGTAAATAAAATAAGCTTCTGCCCACGGCTTCGCCCGTGTCTAACTGTTTTCTTATACCAACGGAACATGATACCGGAATGACCTAAAAAAATAGACTATAATCTATTTCTGTGCCAATTTTCATCCAGATCCGTTCAGCCGTTCTGGCATGATTGAGTAACAAACATCCAAACTGAAGAACTTCAAACTGATTATACCAACTGTTTGAAATGTAGGTACTTGATATTCGCATTTGTTCATATAAAGCTTGGCTTCGCTTCCCCGTTCCCATTAAATCGACGGCGCGGCCAGGAAATAGGCTGTAGATTAGTAATTCGTCAAATGTACACACAGCTCATTCCAATTACTGAGATATCACTCCACACAAACTATACATATTGTGTCTCGCTAGTCTTGTGTTCGTGATTTTGGAATTAATTGGATTGTGCGTCGTGTGATGAGGATTTAGAACATTTAGATTGTGTGTTGTTGAGAAAGGAGTTAAAATAGTAAAATGTTGAAAAAATTATGAAATACATGAACTAGTACTAAACAAAAAAAAAACACTTAGGAACATCATAATCTTTTTAATTAGGTTCTAATGATACCACCACAAACACGTATATTATGAGCATTGAGTGTATAATTTTTAAACTCACTCTTTACCCTTTATCGTATTTTCACTTCCCCTTTGTCTAGCGTTAATCTTTTACTTACATCGATATAGAGATAACAGTCACCGAGTAAAATGGCTCCGACAGACGGACAGGACGAAAGATACCTTAAAAACCAGGATATACTTTGTATCTGCAAACACTACTTTACCTATAAATCTTTTAACGTAAGACTAATAGTGACTAATACGCACACGCGTTGATCTACAAGGTTAAATAACGCTGGGCGAGGCTGATCCGTGGAAGAAGGGAGTACGCGCAGAAGGAAGCGGACAAAAACGACATACATTTTTTTTGATTTATCCTTAAATTAAACCCTTAACGGTAGTAGTAAGGGACAAACCAGAGAATGGGCAGCAGCGTTCTCTGTGCTTCTATAACAACCATACTGCGATCGCCAACCCGCCTGCCAAGCGTGGCGATTATGGCAAAACCCCCTCTATGAATAGCACAAATAAAAATGGCCCCTAGTGCCCGGCAGCCTGCCTACCCTCGACTACGGTAGCGGTCGAGGTGACGGCATGGCAAGGGGTGCTAAGAATCTCCGGACGAGATCCGGCTACCCCAACAATCACCGACGACTGGACCTGGCAACGTACAACACGCGCACACTTCGGACCGACGAGAAGATCACCGAGCTCGAAGAGGAATTGAGCAGGTTGCGATGGAGTATTATAGGGTTATCTGAAGTCCGAAGAGAGGGGGAGGACTCGATAATCCTCAAATCCGATAACCTGCTCTATTTCCGAGAGGGTGACCGGCAGTCCCAGGGTGGTGTCGGGTTTATCGTCCACAAGTCCCTTGTAAACAACGTGGTGAAGATCGAGAGTGTGTCGACCAGGGTGGCGTACCTTATACTCAGAATATCCTCTAGATATTCACTGAAGGTCATACAGGTCTACGCCCCGACCTCGGCACACCCCGACGACGAGGTAGAGACCATGTATGAGGATATCTCCAGAGCCATGCATGGTTTCAAAACTCACTTCACCATTGTCATGGGGGACTTCAACGCGAAACTGGGCAAACGAGACGAGGATGAGCTGCAAGTGGGGCAATTTTGAGTTGGATGACGGAACCACCGGGGTCACCTACTGGCCAGATTTATGGAGAAGGAGGGCCTCTATATAATGAACTCCTTCTTCAAAAAGCGTGAACACAGGAAGTGGACCTGGCAGAGCCCCGATGGTGCAACAATAAATGAGATCGACTTCATCATGTCAACCAAGAATCAAATGTTCAATGATGTCTCTGTGATGAATTCGGTAAAAACCGGGAGCGATCACCAAATGGTAAGAGGCACATTGAACATTAACATTAAGCTTGAAAGGTCTCGACTGATGAAGTCCACGCTCCGTCCAGCACAGATCCAGGTCCAAAACCCCGAGAGCTTTCAGCTCGAACTCCAGAATCGTTTCGAATGCCTAGGGAGCCCCGTGGACAAATACAGCGACGGATTCGTGGAAGCTGTCCATACGGTCGGGTCTATTTTTTTCAAGACTCGTCGTACAGATAGAAACAAAAAGCCGTCTGATCATACCCTCAAGCTTATTAAGGAGAGGCGTGAGATGATCCTGCAGTCTTCAGATGAGGCGTGTAAATACAGGCAGATCAATAGACAGATCTCTAAATCCTTGAAAAGAGACCTCCGTCGGTTTAATACCGAGCGTATTAAAGACGCGATTGAGGAAAAAAAGGCTCCAAGGTTTTTTCAAGGCTTCTTCAGGGCAAGTTCTGGCTATTGGGCAGAGCCAGCTCACGAAACTTAAGACCGACAATGGCAGGATCGTATCCGCCAAACTGGCTTCTGAGGGAGATCGAGACATTCTATGGACAGTTGTACACATCGTCTAGCAAACGACGCAAGAGCTAGATTGACCCGACACTATACCGAAGATATCCCGGACGTCAGCCTGTACGAGATTAGGATGGCTCTGAAACAGCTTAAAAACAACAAGGCGCCGGGTGATGACGGAATCACGGCTGAACTCCTGAAGGCGGGTGGAAAACCGGTCCTCAAGGCCCTTCAGAAGCTTTTTGATTCCGTCATACTCGAGGGCAAAACGCCACAGGCATGGTGCAGGGGTGTGGTGGTCCTCTTCTTCAAAAAGGGTGACAATGCCCGGCTGAAGAACTATAGGCCCATCTCACTTCTTAGCCATGTTTACAAGTTGTTTTCAAGAGTCATCACGAATCGTCTCGCGCGCAGGTTTGACGATTTCCAGCCTCCCGAACAAGCCGGATTCCGAAAAGGCTTTAGCACCGTAGACCACATACATATGCTGCGGTCGGTTATACAGAAGATCGAAGAGTATAACCTGCCTCTCTGTTTAGCGTTTGTGGACTACAAGAAAGCCTTCGATTCGATCGAGACTTGGGCTGTACTGCAGTCTCTCCAACGGTGCCAGATCGACTACCGGTACATTGAGGTGTTGAAGAGTCTGTACAAAAACGCCACCATGTCAGTCCGTCTTCAGGATCAGACCTCGAAACCAATAATTCTCCACCGCGGCGTAAGACAGGGAGACGTCATTTCTCCGAAACTGTTCACTGCTGCGCTGGAGGACGTCTTCAAGGTTCTGGACTGGAAAGGGGTTGGCATCAACGTTAATGGCGAGTACATCACTCACCTTCGGTTTGCCGACGACATAGTGGTCATGGCTGAGACCATGGAGAGCCTCAGTAAAATGCTCGATGACCTCAGTAAAGCTTCTGAAAGAGTGGGTCTTAAAATTAACATGGACAAAACCAAGGTCATGGTGAATGCCCATGTAACACCCACTCCTATTAAGATCGGAGACTCTACACTCGAAGTTGTAGACGATTATGTTTACTTGGGACAAACGGTCCAGTTGGGTAGGTCCAACTTCGAGAAAGAGGTCAACCGTCGAATCCGACTCGGCTGGGCGGCGTTCGAGAAGTTGCGTGGTATCTGCTCGTCCAATTTACCGCAGTGTCTCAAGACAAAAGTCTATGACCAGTGTGTGTTGCCAGTGATCACCTATGGGACCGAGACGTGGTCGCTCACAATGGGCCTTATCAGAAAGCTTAAAGTCACTCAAAGGGCAATGGAGAGGGCTATGCTCGGAATTTCCTTGCGTGATCACGTCAGAAATGATGAAATCCGCAGGAGAACCAAAGTTACCGACATAGCCTGAAGAATTGCCAAACTTAAGTGGCAGTGGGCAGGGCACATTGCTCGCAGAACGGATGGCCGATGGGGCCGAAAAGTACTGGAATGGCGACCGCAAACCGGAAGACGATACGTTGGAAGGCCTCCCACTAGGTGGACCGATGACCTGGTTAAGGTTGCGGGAAGGCGCTGGATGCGAGACGCACAGGATCGGTCAATGTGGCGACGCATGGGGGAGGCCTATGTCCAGCAGTGGACGTCTTTCGGCTGAAATGATGATGAACGGTAGTAGTAGTAAGTACTTAAAATAAGTTAGTAAAGAAAAGTAAGATTATAATAAAATACCAAATTGTACATATTTGACAGTTATTTATATATACTTTATTGTACACCAAGATAAGACAATACAAAAATAAACATTAAAATTAAAACAAATATACAACAGGCGGCCTTATCGCGCTCTGCGATCTCTTCCAGGCAACCTTGAATGGATAGAGATAGCCTGGACACCATATAGGGTTGCATTTGGTGCCAATTTCAAATCCTACAAGTATTAGGTACTAAGTACAATTAGGTACTTAAAACAAACTACTAAAATAGATACATAAATACATACATACAACTAAATAAACAAACAAGAAAACAATACAGCTTAAACAGACAGGATAACAGAGTCAGGTAATGTTCCTTTATAAGATTTTTAAAGACAGGCAACGACTGAGCACGTTTTATTGGGTCAGGCAATGCATTCCACAAACGAGCAGCCTGGACAGTAAATGATTTTTCCAAGAATGTAGTGGAATGCATAGGCATTTTAAGTTGCAAGTTTTCTGATGACCTAAGAGATTTCGTGAGGGAATCGCAGATAAACTGAAACCGGTCCTTGAGGTAAAGAGGAGTAGAAGGAGTAAATAGCACATTGTACAAAAGAGAAAGAATATGAGCATTCCGGTGAAGGCGAATTGGCAACCACTTGAGCTTTACACGGAATTCGGAAACATGGTCATATTTGCGCAAACCAAATATGAACCTTACACAAACATTTTGAAGTCGCTCAAGTTTATCGAGTTGTTCTTGAGTAAGGTCGAGATAGCTGGCAAGTTATTATGGGTATTCGCCAGAAAAACTGCATCCAGTTAGCCTGGAAACGGGAGCAGTAGTGGCCCAGTGATAACAGCCGCGACATACAATCTGTCGGTTATGGTTTCGAACCCAGGCTGGCGCCTTACTTTGTGTAAATCATTTCATCACTACTGCTCTCAAAACGGTAAAGGTAAACATCGTGATGAAACCGGCATGTCTTAGAATTCAAAGATATGTGACATACACCAACCCGCACTGGCGAGTCGTGGATTACGGACCATTCCCTCAGACAGTGAGGAGACCTGCATGCACTATGGACCATATGGGAGTCCAAGTGCGAAAAGGAGGTCTAGATGGACCTAACATTGTTGGGAAATGTCTAGACAAATCGATCAATATATTGTTATGATTTACACCTTTCTTTTGTACTTATCTAAACATTTACTTACATGTATTATCTTTAGCCTTCACCTCTTCCATTGACCTTATACCTTACGTCATTATTTTGACCTTGATATCCTGATATTCCTTAATGGTTGCTTAGGAAAAGGCCAAAGTAAGTGCGTGTCAGACAGAAAACGATGATCGATCTAACAAAAGGCGGTGGTTGTTATTGGGGTCGAGGTTCTTCATCAACAGTTATGACATGGGTTGGGCAGAGCTGTGCCTAAGTAAACCTAGATTGTGATTGTTGTCTTTATGTCCCAAGTAATAGGCGGCCATCTTACTGCCATTAAAAGGGAACAAATCTAGACTCTGCAATAGGCGCCACTGACAAACTCCTTATGAATTATTTTTTTTATAAATTCCGACACAATAACATCTTAAAACCGGCCAAGTGGTAACAGTTGTTGTAGTGGCAACAGATATACATCACCTGTGAAAATTTCAACCGTCTAGCTATCACGGTTTATGAGATACAGCCTGGTGACAGACAGACAGACAGACAGACAGACAGACAGACAGAAAGACAGACAGACAGACAGACAGACGGACCGGGGAGTCTCAGTAATAGGGTCCCGTTTTTACCCTTTGGGTACGGAACCCTAAAAAGCTAAAAATAAGCCTCGTATTCGCTACGTGAAGGCGCCAACATTTACAGCACTCTATTTAATTTACTAAGCGGTTCAAATTTTTAATTTAATTCTTATTTCATGCTTTATAAATTACATATAATATACCTAGTCTTCTTCTTCTTTTTCGTGTCGATTAATTCAAGCTATAGTCTCAAGCATTCAGATTTTGTCCGACCAGTAAATAGCAACTCGGACAGCTCTGTCATTTGCTACGTTCAAATCCCGTAAGGTGCAGGAGGTCGGGACTGAACGGCAGACAAGGAGGTGAGCCATATCTTGCGAAGAGGCCCCATACTGGCACTGTGTTTTGGATAGGTCTATAATACTCCATTTGGCCAAGTTATTACTACAGCTGCCAACCTGGTTCCTCGACCGGTTTAGGGATTTCCAGATATTCGTTACCAGGAGGAAGATGCTCTGCTGGAGTGATCAACCTAGTAGTAGACACGCTTCAATCGACAATCTATTGAATCACGTAATTATGACACGATATCTTGCGAAACCCAGATTGATAGAGTAAAATGCGGACAACTTTTGAACGACGGAACCGATTTTAATCAAACATAGCTTAGAACACTTTCGACAAAATCATCTTTCGAGGAAAAATAAACTTAATCAAATTTTAGGCATCCTTTTAGAAGCAATAATGCAGATAGACACACAGATACAAAGCAAAACACTTCAAACATAAAACTCCTCTCTTTTTCCGTCGAGACTTAAAAACCCAATAACACTTTACTCGGCATGAGAATCAAACCCAGGATCTTAAGCACAGCAGTAGCGTTTGTGTCAATAACACAGACATTTTGAGAAATATCAAGAAAATAAGATAAGATCTTTACCTCCAGGACCGGTTTCAGTTTATCTGCGATTCCCACACGAAATCTCTTAGGTCATCAGAAAACTTGCGACTTAAAATGCCTATGCATGCCACTACATTCTTGGATAAATCAGTTACTGCCCAGGATGCTCGTTTGTGGAATGCATTGCCTGACCCAATAAAACGTGAATAGTCGTTGCCTGTCTTTAAAGAACTTTTAAAGCAATATTACCTGACTCTGTGATCCTGTCCTTGTTTGAGCTGAATAGTTTTCTTGTTTGTTTATTTAGATGTATGTGTGTATTTATGTATCCATTTTAGTAGTTTGTTTTTAGTACCTAAATTGTACTTAGTACCTAATACTTGTATGATTTGAAATAGGCATCAAGTGCAAACCCATGACGTGTCCAGGCTATCTCTATCCATTCATGGTTGCCTGGAAGAGATCGCAGAGTGCGATAAGGTCGCCTGTTGTATGTTTGTTTTAATTTTAATATTTATTTTTGTATTGTCTTATCTTGGGGTACAAAAAGTATATAAAATAATTAAATAAGTTAACACAACAATTTGAAGCATTTACAGTGGATTTGTGAAGTCCAGTCCAGAGCGTATGTTGTTAAAAATCTGTATCTAGGTAGGTTCGGGTACCTCTAAGTAGGTATCTGAAAACACCTATTATACTACCTTCAAATATTTTAACGCGTGACTGAGTAATTAAACTTGTAGAATGAATAGAACAGAATAAGCCTTTATTAACAATCTTACATTTGTTTTAAATTGACAATAAATCACTTAATCCTACGAAATCTGCACAGATTGTTTTGTTTTCACATAGGCTTTCCCAGGCTCCTCCAACGATCACGATCGTGACACACTTGACACCAAAGTACTCCTGCGTGTCTTTCAAATCTTCGCTCCATCTTCGACAGGGCCTCCTTCTCTATCTTTTTCCCTCTCTACGATACCACTCTGTTATAATTTTGGCCCATTTTCCTTGTTTGTTCCGCATCATATGTCCAGCCCATTACCCGTTAGATCTCTCCTACAAACCTTACGTCCAAAGAGATAATAATCAAAAAATAATAGCATGGTAACATGTAGATATTTTACTATAAATATGACGCCTGTATTTCTCGAATTATTAAGCAAACTTGTACCTATATTACACTACACCCACACCTTCCCTAATTACTATCTTATCATAATTTAGCACTCAACCTTAACATTGACCTAACCTTACGTCATTATCTTAACCTTTCTATTCTTATTTCTTATTGTTGCTGAGGAACTGGCCAACGTAAGTGCGTGTCAGACAGGTAACAATGATCGATCTAACAGAGGGTACTATTGTTATATTATGCCGGTGAAGCATGTGACAATGATTATATTCAAGATAAGAATGCTTGGAAACATGCTGGTCCTGCTCCATAGGGCAATCTTTGGTGTAGACAAAATCAAATTTGTTAATTAATTTATATTCCTACTAGCTGTTCCCCGCGGCTTCGCTCCCGTGGGCCACCCTACAGGACCCATTTTCGGGATTAAAAATAGTCTATGCCACTACTCAGGAATAATGTAGCTTTCTATTGGTGAAAGAATTTTTAAAATCGGTCCAGTAGTTTCGGAGCCTATTCGGTTGTTATATTCATTGTTTATTTTTTTAGAAATGACTCACACACTGTTCCGTTGTTATTGAATTAGTTATTATACCTATCTTTGCAATATTTGTAAGTATGTGAGAACCATGTTCCTACTTATCAAATGAATTAATTTTCCTGTTAATGCTTTTTAGGGTTCCGTACCCAAAGGGTAAAAACGGGACCCTATTACTGAGACTCCGCGGTCCGTCTGTCTGTCTGTCTGTCTGTCTGTCTGTCTGTCTGTCTGTCTGTCTGTCACCAGGCTGTATCTCATGAACCGTGATAGCTAGACAGTTGAAATTTTCACAGATGATGTATTTCTGTTGCCGCTATAACAACAAATACTAAAAATTGAATAAAATAAATATTTAAGTGGGGCTCCCATACAACAAACGTGTTTTTTTTGTCGTTTTTTGCGATAATGGTACGGAACCCTTCGTGCGCGAGTCTGACTCGCACTTGGCCGGGTTTTTAATACTTTATACCTGTACGTTGTATAGTGTGTAGAGCTATTCTGGGTGCATGGTACTCACATATATTAACCTATTACCTAGTCATCTTCAGCATCATTCCAACCAAATAGATTCACTGCAGAAAATATACAGCAGTAGACGTCCTCCAAATGTCGAAAATCGAAAAATACTTCGCCCGGTTTTGTGCAGCAGCGGACTCCCGCGGCTATCATCGGTCCACCTTGTCGGTGGTCTTCTAATTCTGCAACTCCCTATACGGAGTCACCCATATAAAACTTTTCGGCTCTATCGGCAATTCATTTGGCGTGCTCTAACTTTGGCAATTCTTCGGGTTACGTCAATTACCTTAGTTTCCTGCGAATCTCTTCATTTCTAATTTGACTATACGCAGGAAAATTAAAATGGCGAGGTCCATTGCTTTTCGAATGACTTTGAGTCTCCTAATGAGGCCCTTGTTGAGTGACGTTTAACTTCAAAATCAAACTGTTTCTACTTATGATAAAACAAAATATCAACTTTAAAAAAAACTAATTGACTAATTTATAAGCTCGTAGTGAGCTTATAAATTCATACTAAGTTATTTTTTTGATCTAATTAAGAAATTCAACAAAATAAAACGTAAAAAAAGTTTAGTTTTTATTAAAGTAGTTCGCCGAAAGGATTAATTTGTAATCTAATAAATCTCAACGGCTTTCTTTGACAACTTAATATTATAATTCTTCGTAGTAATATAATTAAATAAATGCAAATATTAACTAGACCCTGTCTTACTAATATAAAAAATATTAAAGTTCCGTTTGTTTGGATGTATGTAACATAGTCATGCCTGCTGAATAGAATTGGATAAGAATTTTTTTATTTGGAAGGTGGTATTATTTTTACAAAAAAAATATACCGACTTCCAAAAAAAAACACACAATGAAAGATAACTTTCTTTTTGGAAGTCGGTGTCTTTGGTAGGTACCAATTTTTGGACGTTATAAACAACACTTGGCCGGTTTTTGTATAACGCCACATTATCTAAGTGCCGACTTTCACGCTGGCGAAGCCGCTGTAATAAGTTAGTTTAAATTTGAAAGTAACTCGGTCTGTCTGTTGGTTTTTTACGCTTTCACGTCCGAACTAATGAACTTATTTTCATGAACTTAAGCATAGAGATACATCAGACCTTGGAGAAGGACATATAAATTTTATCCCGAGAGTCCCTTGGGATCATTTCTGACTATATAACGCGCAAATCGGTTGGCATAAGACATTTCAGTATTAACTTTAAAACAATCGAAATCATCGCGTTTATTGCCCGTGATATGTTGTTATTTCAATATTATATTAATTATATTTTAAGTTTACTGGTCTCTCGTTCTGTCTAAATAGCCTTCGTCTTTTTATTCAAAGAGAACAACGTGCCTATATCTAAGTGGCTCTTCTTTGAGAACGAATGAACCATTTAGTATCGTTTATTCTTCGTTTTTGCTTGCAACACGTGGATCTAAGAGAAATACTTATTTATTTATTCATAATGTTCGTGTTACTACTCGTTAAATTTGAAAACTATAAAAATCGAAAGTTCTCTGTGGCAAATAAGAACTAATGCTTAATTCTAATTTTACTGTGATTCTTATATATTGGTTGTATTGGTGTTTGATGAATTTTTTTAATGTTTTTATTTATTACTCCGCTGTCCTTTTCTGATTAATTTCGTAACAGAATGCAACACAGTTGAATTGTTTCTCCAAGAATCATTGAGCTTTCACTGTCTCGAAGCTTTTCTGGCAGACGCCGCTGTTGATTTGGTGTTAAATTTGAATTTAATTGATTTTGGTATTTTTGTTTCCCAAAAAAAAGAAGACGTTACGTATTCCAAACCTGAAATGTATGTTATAACTAACTCTGCAAGAATTGAAACAGATCATACATTTTAAAATTTCACTACCCTGTTTAAATTATTCTAGAAAACCCGCGTGATTGGATATTTTAACAAAATAATATTCTAAATTTCTGTATTCACGCGTAGGTACATAAAGAAGAAAGACAAACACATGATTCTTGTAATAAGGAAATAATTATTTTCATGATGGCATAAGCGTTGTTCATTTGCATTACTGTTAGAGCTAAGCTCACAACGTAAACATTCTGTTGCAGAATTCCCTTGCAAACAGCCAAATAAAACGTATAAAACCTGCATTACAGCGTCGGTACGCAGGAGCAGCAGACGTGGATAACGCTGAGCTCAGTGTGGATGCTCAGCTGTTCAGCGGAGCGGTCATGAGAGCGAATATTGAGCTAATCTCCTAAGTGCGCGCAGTGCCAGCGTGCACCGTTGAAGGTTCAGGGAATTAATTAATTAGCTTTATCAGCGCATTGGAAGGTTTTATTGATTGTGTGACTGTAACATTTTATTTTTGATAGAGGAAAAATCTATGTTAATCATGTGATATCTAAAAGTCTGATCAGCCGCTTGGAAGCGGAACCGTGAGGAAATCTTCAAAGCCTAAATTCCATAAAGGTGGACCAATAACCGAACCCTGAGGACATCCCATGGAGAGAGACTTCGACATGGAATGATGGCCGAGTTTGAGTTTCGCGGAACCATTTAAAAAGTAAGAGTAAACTAAATTGTATATATTTCTATGGCAGCCTCGAGTTTTCATTTTAAGTAATACGAGTAGCATTGGCCACCATGCGTTATCAAAAGCCTCAGAAATATCTAGAAAAATCCCAATTACGTACTTATGTTCAAAAGTATTAACAATTTTGTTGGTTCTTATTAATTTGTTTAGTAAGCAATCAATGCATGTACCTTTAGATCCGTTTTCCTTCATTTTCAAAAGTCTTTATAGATCGAGGCTATACCGAAACAAAAAAGGCAAATTGTTATGTCACTGGTCTCTTAAATTTGAAGTATTACGATTACGATTTGCCGTAATAACAATTACTAAATTAATACCATTGCTATAACCATCTTAATTTAGGTTGTGAGTTGATACTGCAACAGATAATATAATATTAGCATAATACTGTTATGATTAGCAGTATCGATCTATTTAAACTAATTTGATTCACAAGGTTTCACCTCTCTAGCAAATCCACAATATTTTATTCACTCTCAACCTCAATTAAAATAAACTAAAAAGTATTTCACTTTCGCACTACAATCCTAAATTCTATTACTATTGCAAACAGTTATACAAAGCAGAGTTCATCACGTACTAAGAAACAACTAGTACAGACAGAAAATTAAGTACGAAAAGCGAAACTACTTAAGCTGATATACACAGTCGAAGATCCCACCGCGTAAAACGCGCTATCAGTTTTTTATTTATCTTAATTTCCATATATTACTGCACGGTTGCCTGGCAATATCTAGCCGCAATTATCTTTAAGTAAATACATTGCAATTAATATTGTTAGCTAAGCTGGCAACTCGTATAAGTGGCTAACGATGAGCTGGCAACCATTTTTTTGCATTGGAAAGTGATGTAGTACATAATTATTCTACCTCACTTTCTTTTAAATAGCATTGGATTCTCTTGAAAACATGTTTTTTTTTATTCATCTTCTGTCTTATTTAGTACATTATTAAATATGTAAAAAAAGAAAACATAAAAACATTTAAAAATATAAAACATAGAGGCCAACCGGTATCGGGAACAGGGTCCAAGCTACCGGTGGTTAGGACTCCAGAGACAGGAACCTCCTCACAATGCGAGCCGTATCGTGGAGTACTGCCTTCCGTATCAGACCCTTGATCCAACCGCCCAATGACAGCCTCGACAGATGGTCGTCGAGGCTCTTGGCCATCAGGCCGTTGGCCGTAACGACAATGGGCTTAAGGATCGCCGAGTCCACATTCCACATGTCGACAGCCTCCTTTTCCTTATTTCCTCAACCTCTTATTTTTTTTATTATTATCGCGCTTGACCACTATTTCACCTAATGGTAAGCGATAATGTCGTCGACGGTGTAGCACGCTTGCCTAAAAGTGACCTATTCACTCTTGAATTAAAGTCCCCGAGGTTGTAACTATCCAAATTCTAGTCAAGCAATGTCGTGCAAGGAATTCCACTCCTTAGCTATACGCATAATGAAAGTATTTCCAAAACGTTTATGGGTGGGATTTCCACCAAGTACCGATGGCGCATTGCCGCACGCAGGACTTGGCAGCCTTGTTGTAGGCTTCCTTCTTCTGACCCACGTCACTTGCCTTGCGCCTTCAAGCGTCGACACAGGCATGGTACGCCTCATGTTTACACACATCGGCGCGATTACACTCGGCACCAAACCTAGGTCGGTCTTCGCTAGATATTGTTACGTCAGAGAACGGAATGCAGTACTCCATTTCTTGACGCAACACATCCGTCAAGGCGTCTGTGCATGACGTAGGATCAGCCGAAGAAAAGCAAGTAGGCTGCCCAGGATAGCATGTGAAGTAAGATCGCATCCCATTCCAATCCGCTGACTTTTACCGCCATACCCGGGTTTATTTTTTTATTTTTTATTTATATACATTTTATTGTACACCAGAAAATACAGGAACAAAAGAATTTTAAAACTAAAATATATACAATGGGCGGCCTCATCGCATTCCGCGATCTCTTCCAGACAACCTGGAAATATATATTATAAAATCTGCGTTTATATAGTATATATATTATAAAATCCGGGTTATATATATTATAAAATCTGCGTTTTATTAACAAAGATTTTTATGTTGCGGTTAACTGAGACCTGGCAACACTGCAGTAATTTATTCTAATATCATTTATGAAATTAAGATCGACAAAAAAAAAGATACCTGCAGATTTTAACAATGGGATCTTAGACTATAAGCGTCCTAACGAATGGAACACAGTGAGAGACGTAACAGTACTGTTTGTATGCAAATTTTTATTTGCGAAGAGACAAAAAGTGGAGAACGATCTCCGAGCTTGGTTTAGGGCGGGGACATAAAAATGTGCGCGAATTACGTACTGCTGTAGCTTTTTTAGTGAATATTTTTTTTGGTTTTGTTTTGTAATTTAGAATGTTTTTTTATGGATATACTCGCGCTTACTATCCATACTACCATCATCGCTTACTATCTTGATGGTATTTGGTAAAAGATGATTTTTTTGGAGTTCTTTACTTCGGAGTAGTTTCTTTTGTTTCTTGATTTATGGTAGAGAGGAATATCATAGGGTTAGTTGCTAAAGTCCAAAAAAAACATATTTCAACACAACTGGCGAAATTGTGGGTGTTTTATAAATGCGCTACTTAATCCCTTAGGGATTACAGGCGTGAAGTTTTGTATATACAATTCCCAAAAAACTCACCGTTTCTCTCAGATGAAGAGACGGAACGACGGAGGGGTGTTTTCTTTTCGTTATTCGAGGCATAAACTGATCTTCATAGCATTTCTGCAGTATAATTATTTTGCGGCCGACAGGGCCGATATGAGTTTAAAGCTGCCATGTTTTTAAGTAGACCATATTCTGTTCACATCTTAGTGTATTCGGACTACTTAGTCTACTAAGATTCTACTCTACAGCTAAGCTTGGTAGGTTCGTGTCGGTTGTAGGCTCAGGTGAGTTCACCGCAATAATCCGAGCTATTTGGAGATATGCGTAAACATAGCGTGTAGCGATCAACCCACAGATAGGCAGAACGCAACGTTTCCTTTGCCGCATTCCTGCTTTTATTCCATCTGATAGACTTATCATAAAAAAGGTCTTTACTGTTTTTGTAAGTTTCCTACTTAGGGAATTTTAATTATACCTTTTTTTCTTACCTCTTTTCCTTTTGTGTATACCCTTGTGACCTTTAATAGGTTTTTTTTAATGCCAGGAATTATTTTCTTCGCGTCTACCTACCAGCACTCAAGTTCTTAATCCATTAAAAAATATTAGGTAAGTATTCTAAGAGACAAACTTTTAGGTAATATCTGAACGTCTTTTGATATTATATTAAGATTTATAAGAATAAAATCCCTAAACAACTTAAGCGAGACTCAAATATCGAACTAACTACTTGAAAAATACTAGAAACATCATTCGAAGTCTTAGATTGTCCGTTTTAATAACCTAACAAAGGAATAAGGAAGACTGGTAACTGGTTGGATCCGCTTACATCATAATAGGTAATAAGACGGTAGTTTCAAGTGACATAGAAGCTTAGGTACTCAAAACTTAATAGAAATTCTATCTACCAACGTTAGCGGTGTATTGTGGGCGTAGAAACGCGTTAGGTGCCGTTCACAATATGCTATGAAAGTTTTGTTACTAGATGGAGAGACTGCACGGACAAGTGCAGATCTCGTCATAAGCGGCAAAGGAGGACAGCGTGGAATTTTAGTGGGTTGCAGTCCCACATAAAAGTCCTGGAGTGGTGACCGCGAACCGGCACACGCTGGTTTGGATGGCCCCTACTAGGTGGACTGATGATCTGTTTAAGGTTGTGAGAATCCGTTGGATGCGAGACGCATGGGGCCGGTCAATGTGGCTACACTTCGGGGAGGCCTATGCTCAGCAGTGGACGTCTTTCGGCTGAAATTCTGATAATGATGATGACAAGAAACAAATTGAATAGCTGCGTTATAGGTAATAATTTCAAAAAAAGAAAAGCGAAAAGTAGATTGTAGGAAATTCTTATAATCAGGCACGTGTATCCTTTAATTTATTCTTATTGTTTAAGCAGGTGTTTCGAAATAATATGAAATTTATATAACTGTCAATGGAGAGTTAATGTTTACTTGGTTTAAACAAAACTTTGGACTCAAAATTAATTGCAATTCCACGTTTCCACCTGCCACGAGCTCGCATGCAAGTTGCATTATATTTAGGGCTACCGAGCCAATCGCTCAATCATGCCCCGCAATGTATGAGAGTTGTTTGCAAGTAGCAATGCGGCCTTATAATAATTCATTGGTATTTTGTCGATTAATGTAATTGTAAATGTCGAGTAATGTAATTATGTCTGTCTCCGTTTTTACTAAAAAGATGTAAATTCTTTCTCACGTACATAATGTTTTCATAAATATATTGACAAGGAACCGTCATGATGTTAATGTCCTTAAACAGTTCCCTTAGAGAATCACGGCGGCGAAGATTGTAAATCGCTCTGATGGCTCGTTTTTGCAGAATAAAAATAGACTCAATGTCTGCAGCCCTTCCCCATAGTAAGATACCGTAAGACATTATACTATGAAAGTAACTAAAAAAGACTAGCCTAGCGGTATCCACATCAGTAAATTGACGAATCTTTCTGACAGCATAAGCTGCCGAACTTAGCCGCCCCGCAAGTGATACTAAATGAGGACCCCATTGTAACCTTGAGTCTAGCGTGATCCCCAGGAAAACCGTTTTATCGACGAATTCGAGCTTCTCCTTGTTTAATATAATGTCACAATCAGTACTTTTGACATTTGGCAACGAAAATTTTACGCATTTGGTTTTTTTACCATTTAATACTAAATTATTGGCAGTGAACCAATCCTGAACCTGCCGTAGCGCGTTATTTACGTCGTCAACCTGACAAGTACGTCTATTTACTTTAAAAACTAAAGATGTGTCATCAGCAAATAACACCATATTTAGTTTGCCCTCGAATAAATGGGGTAAATCGTTTATGTATATTAAAAATAAGAAAGGACCTAAAATTGAGCCCTGGGGTACCCCCATTTTCACATTTAACCCCGACGAATTCACACCGTTTATTTGAACTAATTGTTCTATCACTCAAATAAGATTTAATCAAACTTAACGCTGATTGACCTAGCCCGTAATGCTCAAGTTTCAGAAGTAATGTTTCATGATTAACGCAATCAAACGCCTTCGACAGGTCGCAGAAGATACCTATGGCATCCTGCGACTCTTCCCACGCATTAAATATGTGTTTTAATAGGGTGACACCAGCGTCAGTTGTACAACGTCCTTTGGTGAAACCATACTGTTTATCATGTAAGATGTTATTCGTATTAAAATGAATGAGCATTTGATTTAGCATTATCTTCTCAAATACCTTGCTGAAAACCGGCAACACGGATACTGGTCTATAATTATTTGTGTCTTTACTGTCCCCGGATTTAAAAAGTGGTATAACCTTACTATATTTCATTAGATCCGGAAAGACTCCTTGATCCACACACAAATTGAAAATCAAAGCTAAGTACGGCGCTATAGTCTGAATAATAGAGGTACAAGCTTTGATGGACATTCCCCATAGATCTTCGGTCGGTTTTATCTTGATTTTGATTCGGTTTTATCTTGAGTTTGGAAGAACAATCCCCCACACACACACACAATATGGCGCCCAAAACCCACCATGTTTTTTTTTATGTCTCCTATCTAAGCACACTTGGCCGGTCAAGACCTATCTACATACATACATAAACTAACGCCTTTTTCCGATGGGGGTAGGCAGAAACTACAGAACGCCACCTGCTACGATCCTTACATACTTCTTTTGCTTCACACACATTCATACATCTAGTCATACACACACGCCGGTTATGGGTACTGCGCACTTGGCCAAGACCTATCTAATGATGTCTTAATTATAAAAATCCGTCTTGCGGTTTGAAAGATACGAGGTAATAAAGAATATTACATACATACATGCAAGATACGCGCGAAAAACATGACCCTTTCCTTGCTGCCGTATAATAAGAGCACAGATTTAAAATGGCATCTACATTATAATAAAGTTTCTGGAAAACCACGAACCCTTTACAAAACATCCACAGTATAACTTCCTTAATTAATCCCAAACTTAACCCTAAAATATTTAACCCGTCAACAAAAAATCCATTACATAAAACTCCACTCATTAACGGAACCCGATTGGTTTCCAACTAGTTTATTTAGATTCTAAAGTGAAGGCGATCGGAAATTCCAAACTTGTCCAAATTGGAATAGTTAGGAGTCCGGAACCCGAAATGTTAGGGAAAGCGTCACGCCCATCGGCTAGATCATTATCATATTAAATTACGCTGTGTTTTACACTTCGATTTATGGATACCCTTTTTAATTGGGGATTTGG
Source organism: Orthosia gothica (assembly GCA_949775005.1). Classification (NCBI taxonomy): domain Eukaryota; kingdom Metazoa; phylum Arthropoda; class Insecta; order Lepidoptera; family Noctuidae; genus Orthosia; species Orthosia gothica. The sequence goes on from OX459056.1 coordinate 2,535,110, forward strand.
GATTGGCTGTTTATTTGTACAGTTGGGGCAAACTATTGTTTATCAGCATATGGATGAATGAGATTTGCATGTCATAAGATATCAGGTCACCTTACTCTGAGACTAGTAAAATTTTATCAACGAAAGCATAGCAATAGCGATTGGAAAAATGCCAAAAGTTGATTACCAAGCGCTATCGAAAATTCATCAATCTTTTAAATTTTGGCATTTCTATTGTCTTCATCGCTTGTAGAAGATGACCTTGTTGTTGTTGTTGAGGCTGAGCTTCTTGAAGTTATTGTTGTCTAGCGGCTCAGGTATATTTGTGATAGTTCGACATTTTCAATTCTAGTGAAGTTACAATTTACTTTTTTTACTGCCGTGAAAAGTGATAAAAAATTTATTTACGAGACTTTACTTCCTGAAAAAAAACACTCTAGAACTTCAAATTCATTCTGAAACACAGATAACGCAAAGCAGTTCCTCAGACATCTTGTCATCGTTTAGATTACGTTAAGTTTGCGAACCTTTCAAATGATTCTAAAACATATATTATACGTTCCTTTTAAAACTCGACGGGATGTTTTCAATATTTATATCGATACTAGCTGTTGCCCGCGACTTCGTCTGCGAAGCATTAGTAATTCGAATAGCTTATTTTTATTTCGCGGCATAATATTGTAGGTTTTCCATACAAACTTCTACCCCTCTTTCCACTACCTTAAGTATGATTTCCGGGATAAAAACTATCCTATATCCTGCCCAGGGTCTCAAAATATCTCCGAACCAAATTGCATCTAAATCGGTTCAGCGGTTTAAGCGTGAAAAGGTAGACAGACAGACAGACAGAGTTACTTTCACATTTATAATATTAACTCCGCCCGCGACTTCATTCGTGTGATGGCAACCAAAAATAAGCTGTTATTAAACCAAATAAAAATGTGGTTTCGTAAAGTTCTACGGTTTATAGGTTTGGGACGATTTGTTATTTGACTTAAAGAATAATACATTTTAGGTTACCGCTACAAAGTAAAATCCGCCCCTTAAAACTTAATATACCCTTTTTCTCTTTTTTTTATGTTAGATTTCTCAGTAAGATGCCTCAAAAAAACTAACATCACTTAACCCTATCAGGGGGTAGGTAGTTTTAAAAACTTATTATTTAAATTTTTATTATTTACTTTTTCTCCGCGGAATGAGATTGTTCATACAAACAAAGGCGAATGGCAGGCTTGTATGGGCATTTCGTACCGCTAATAAAAATTCGTGTTTTGGGATATTTTTTGTTTTAATTGGTAGTTTATATGATTGATAATCCCTTTTTAAATTCTTAGATTTTTAGAACTTGGGACGTATAAGTTCTATCCAGTTTTATTTTTTAAGGTTATGTACTAGTGTACCAATGTTACCTATAGGTAAATGTTACATATTGTTACATAATGTGTAAAGTAAATGTACTAAATTGTTTTTTGCTATCTTTTTGTGTTTTATTTACTTACCATTAAGTAGGTAGATTGAGATGAGGATTGTACCTATTCAGGGCATTATAAGATACCTAAGTCCAGCAGCGGATTGCAACAGTTTGATAATGATGAGTTTGATTATATTTAGTGTTATATGTATTTCTGAATAATTAATTATCATTTTAATATTTGAGTTATTTTACAAAAGGCAACTTCTAAAACATTACTGCGTTTAATGTACGATTTGATTACGTTTATTTATTCAAATCTTTTTACTGATATTATTTATTAATCCGAAGTTCTAAAAATAGTTAACTTACATAAAAATAAATGGCTTAGTTGCCTTAATAAGTGGTATAAATTCTATAACCGAACAACGAAAAAAGTATGCGGTACGAAATCTGCCGTTCACCTTTCCCCCTTTTCACCCCCTTTAAGGTTGACAGTTCAGTGGCGACTGCGAACCGGAAAACGCAAATTAGGAAGTCCAACCTGGTCAAGGCTGCGGGAGTCCGGTAGATGCAAAAATTTGTTTAGGTTGGTATTTATGTCAAGTATCAAGTTTATTAACCAAATAAATAAGATTTTATCAAAAAAACTTTAACTCCCCCTAAATCGACTTTTGAGGGTAGTTTCTAAAAACTTATAATGACAACTTTTATTGTTTACTTAAGTTGATATTTATGTCAAATTTATTAACTTAAGAAATAAGATTCTTCAAAAAACCTCAACAACCCCGAAATCGTCTTTAAAAAAACTAAGAATTTCAACCTGTATTGTTTACTTAGGTTGGTATTTATGTCAAGTTTAAAGTTAATTAACTCAAGAAGTTTAAAGTTAATTAGTTCATCAAAAAAAAAGCAAATCGTCTTTTGGAGGTAGTTTTGAAAACCAATAATAACAACTTTTATTGCTTACTTAGTTTGGTATTTACGCCAAGTTTCAAGTTTATTAACCCAAGTAATAAGATTATTCAAAAAAACTTTAACACCCCCTAAATTCTTTTTAGGGGTAGTTTCTAAAAACTAATAATGACAACCTTTATTATTTATTTAAGTTAGTATTTTTGCAATGTTTCAAGTTTAGTAACCAATGAAATAAAATTCTTCGATACAAACTTCAACACCCCCTAAATCGACTTGTGGGGTAGTTCCAAAAAACTAATAATGTCAACCTTTATTATTTACTTAGATTACTATTTGTGCCAAGTTTCAAGAATATTAGCCGAAGGAATTAGATTTTTCATACAAATTTTGTCCCTCTTTTTCTCCCCCTTAGGAGAAGAATTTCGGAAAATTCTTTCTTATCGGATGCCTACGTTATACAAAAAACATACTCTCCAAGTTCCAGGTCTCTACGATCAGCGGTTTAAGCTGTGCGTTGATGCGTCAGTCACTCATTCAGGACAAATCATTTCATATGTATAGAAGATAAATGGAGCAGAAGACTGGTCGGGTTTTTTGAGACGCATAATTTCGGGTGGACCAAAAATTACTTTAGTGTGAAAACGAATGCTGCGTAAATTACGCGACACAACACAAAAATCTAATACAGTATAAATTACGCGACACTAAAACGTCACACACAACTATGTTTACTTGAGACAAACGGTCCAGTTCGGTAGTTCCAAATCGATGTAGAGGTCCCCGTCTTAGTGCCATTTGATTCTTCAAAGGAATTTTGAAACCCCTAAATCGTCTCCGTCCGAAAAACTAATGACGCCAACCTTTATTATTTTGCCAAAGGAATAAGATTTTTCATACAAATAAATGTCTCCCTTTTAACCCCCTCAAAAGCTGATTTTCCAAAAAATCCCGCCTAAGTGCTCCCCTACATCATAAAAAGAAGCTGTGTGCAGTAAAAGTAATAAAAAATCTTTACCACCCCGAAATCGTATTTTAAAGGTAGTTTTGAGCCATCAGAGCGATATACAATCTTCGCCGGCGCGATTCTCTAAGGGAACTGTTTAAGGAAATTAACATCATGACGGTACCTTGTCAATATATTTACGAAAACATCATGTACGTGAGAAAGAATTTACATCTTTTTAGTAAAAACAGCGATAGACATAGTTATGTTACTAGAAATAGGGACCAATTAATTCAACCAGGTTTCAGGCTGGCTAAAGTAGCTTCATCTTTTATGGGATACTGTATAAAATGTTACAATAAAATACCGCCTCACATTCTAGAACTGAATGAGGCGAAATTCAAAACTTTTATAAAACGCACACTATGCAGGCAGGCATATTATAGGTTGAAGGATTACATCGCTGATAAAAATGCTTGGCTCAGCGCTGGTCCAGCTCCACAGTCACTAGGGCACAATAACAAGTTATAAGCAGAAAAGTTCTGAAGTATTGTTGTATAAACTCAATTTATTTTTATATTATATAACTGCACAGCACATATGTGAGTACTATGTACCAACTGTAAATCTACCATTTGCTATTCCTTTGTGTCGTACGTTGACTTCAGTGTGCCCTGGCAGTTGATAGTGTGTCATGCTCTCTCTAATGTCACTCTGATGGTGGCACATGTGTTGGATCATTCGGTTCCCTTCATGATGGTTGAGCTGAGTGGTGCCGATCCATGTGTCATGTTCGTGAACGGGCGCCATCAGTTGGGATTGGTCATAACTTAGCTGCCTCCACCTGTTTTTAATTACCTAATTATTGTATTTTTAATTGTTTGTTTTACTGTAGAAGCTTTTAAGTGCGTTACTTTTTTTTTTTGTTTTTTTTTACATCGTTCTCACATGTATGTTTTTTTTTTTCCAACAAGATAATGTAACCACATCATCTTGACCATCATGTAAAACACATTTTTTGTAAAAGAGTATGTGTGGAGTTTCTTGTCCATTCTTCTCCACAACAAGCTACATTTCCGAATGGACGGTAGAATCAATTGCCCCCGGTTTCCCGGCTCGGAATTGTCAGGGGTTTGGTGTGGCGGGTTGTCGGGCGCGCGTTGTCTGCTGTGATTGGTTGAATGAATTTTCAACAGCCAATCGCAGCGGATAGCGCTTGCTTGGCAGTTTGTCGCATTGGTTCGCCGATGATTTTGAGCTGGGAAACTGGAGGTTAGTATTAGATTCAATTTTTTTTTTTTTGACGTTCGAAAGTGCCGCTTAATGGCCTAATTGAATAAATAAATTTTTGATTTTGATTTAGATTTTTTGAAAAACTAATAATGGCAACCTTTATTTTAGATTGGTATTTATGTCAGGTTTCGTGTTTATTCACCCAAGAAATCAGATTTTTCAAAAAAAAAAAATCCCCTAAATCATATTTTGGGGGTAGTTTCCAAAAACCGACAATTTAAGGCTTTATTGATTATTTAGGTTGGTATTTACGTCAAGTTTTAAGTTTATTAACTGAAGTAATAAGATTCTTCAAAAAAACTTTAACACCCCTAAATCGACTTTTGGGGGTAGTTGCACAAAACTAATAATGACAACCTTTATTGTTTATTTAGGATGGTATTAATGTCAAGTTTCATGTTTATTCACCCAAGAAATCAGATTCTTCAAAAAAATTAACATCCCCTAAATCATCTTTTGGAGGTAGTTTCGAACAACTTACAATGGAAGCCTATATTGTTTATTTAGGTTGGTATTTACGTCAAGTTTTAAGTTTATTAACTGAAGTAATAAGAATCTTCATCTTCATCAGACATGTGTGAGTACTTTTAATACTTTATACCTTTACATAGTGTAGTGTGTAGTGCTATTCTGGGTGCATTGTCCTCACATATGTGAATTTATTAATGTATATGTACTCATGTACCTAAATATTGTAAAAATCATTTTTTTTTTAAAAGAGTAAGTATGGAGTTTCTTGTGCATTCTTCTCCATAACAAGCTACTTTCCGAATGCACGGTAGAATCATTTTTTTTTTTAAAAGAGTAAGTATGGAGTTTCTTGTGCATTCTTCTCCATAACAAGCTACTTTCCGAATGCACGGTAGAATCAACTTTTATTCCATGTAAATTTAAAAAGTATGGAGTTTCTTGTGCATTCTTCTCCATAACTAGCTACTTTCCGAATGCACGGTAGAATCAACTTGTATTCCATTTAAATTTAAATTGTGACATTCAAAAGTGCCGCTTGGTGGCCCAGTTGAAATAAATATCTTTTGTCTTTTGTCTTTTGTCTTCAAAAAAAACTTTAACACCCCTAAATCGTATTTTGGGGGTAGTTTCAAAAAATAATAAAAGCAACCTTTAATATTCATTTAGGTTAGTATTTGTGGCAAGTTGGCCCAAGAAATCATATTTTTCCATACAAACTTCAACACCCCCTAAATCATCATTTTGGGGTAGTTATGAAAAACTAATAATGTCAATCTTTATCATTTACTTAGAATACTATTTGTGCTAAGTTTCAAGAATTTTGGTCGAAGGAATTAGATTTTTCATACAAACTTTCAACCCCCTTTTTACCCCCTTAGGGGTGGAATTTCCAAAAATCCTTTCTTAGTGCACACTTACGTCACTTGAGGAACCTTTTTGCCAAATTTCATGCTTCTAGGATTAGTAGTTTTGGCTGTGCGTTGATTGATCAGTCAGTCAGTCACCTTTCGCTTTTATAGATAATAGATTACGCTCTACGCACATTTTGTTCAAAGCTGCTATACCTATAACAAAAAAAAACGGCCATGATCCTTAAATCTTCCATAACTATATCCCACATAAATACGACATCATCATCAGCCTATTAATGTTCCCACTGCTGGGACACAGGCCTCCTCTCTGTGAGAGGGAAAAGGCAGTAATCCACCACGCGGGCCCAGTGCGGGTTAGTGGATGTCACATGTCTTCGAATTTTTGGTTCTAGGACATGCCGGTTTCGTCACGATGTTTTCCTTCACCGTTTTTAGAGCAGTGGTGAAGATATAATTTACACAAAGTAAAGCGCCTGCCTGGGCTTGAACCCACGACCTACAACATGTAAGTCGCGGCCGATACCACTGGGCCACCACTGCTCACTGGGCCACCACTGCTCACTGTCCATACGACAAACACGTCCATAACTCAAAGAGGTAATCTTTGAGCATTAGCATTTTCGTTAAAACCTATACATCAAATGTCAATCGACATATTACTGCGCTATGCAAAGTGAATGAGCTCAGTTCTCCTAAACGTGGTCCGATATTCAATTACTAACAATAATAGTAGTTCTCTAGACCGAATTCCGGTCTCGGCAGTCAAAATCAGTGGAGACTAGCCATCAACACAGGAAATTGCATAACTGTAAGCGCAACACTGTTGCTCTCTCCCTTTTTTCAATTACGTAGTCCGATGGGTTGGCAATCCGACAAGACCGGGAAGAGGATCAGACGTAAGGCAAACGGCTGTACGTACTTTCTATGGATATCACATCACCAACTTCAAAAACTCCGGGTTCATCTTCTTCCTCATGTTGGTGATTAATTGCATTTAATTAAAATTTATATTAATTAAACTTCCATAAATAGTCATCCACTTCAATAACCTTCGCGCTGGCCCCGCAAGGGTGTCTTATATTATGTTGTGTGTTTTTGAATTAAGAGTGGAACAAGAGAACTCTTCAAACGATACCCCATGGTATCGTTTGAAGAGCCGTTCCGCAGGGGCACAGTGACACCCCTCGCGTCCGGCCATGATGCGGAACGAGAGGGCATGGGAAGCTGTTTCCTCCATCTACGAAGCAGTAATGCTCGCGAAGTAGGAGGTGGAACGCGTGAGGGAGACGCAACGGAGACGCTCTCACGCCCCTAGCCACCGCAGGAGACGCCCTGGGCTTTGAGAGTCGCAAACCGATTCCCGGCCACCGTAGGCGCGGGCTTGCGGACGGCGAGTAATGGGTTGCTCGCCGTCCGATAAGGACCAGGCCCGAGTCAACGGCGCATTGTATTCCACGCACGCCTCAAAGACATATCAGCAAAACTGACGCGGTCCGCTAGGGCCGATGCCTGTCTGGGTCGCGGATTGAAAAAGAGTTACCGCGACCCTGTCTCAAGCAACTGAAGGAACACGGGTGGGTTTTAGTCAGTAAAAGTTTGACATGCCCTTCCGCCTCACCCAGAGCATGAGCATAATTGGATGATATCACACCACAAAAAAAAGGTGGCACTGTGACAGAACGGAATTTCTCAAAATGCCTTATTAATCGCACTTGCAAGCACGAGACTAACAACGCACTTAACCCTATAGATAGTTTACGTAATACCAATATGTCAATATACATATTGCTGATACTAAAATGGTTGAGCTCAATTCTGCTAAACGGGCCTCAATATTCAATAACTGTACCTATTGATGCAATATCAGTCTGTATGCTGAGTGGAGTTACATTATGTCAACATGGCTATCTGTTTATCTGAAGATGGGTATGTATATTGTATTCCATTAGTAAGATAACGGTGGCTTACTGTAATTGCTTCGATGGAAGATATTAAATAAATATTGTAGCCTGTTAGCCTGTAGATTTTGATATGAAGTTCATACTAACTAAAATTCCAGGCATGTATGCAGTAGTGTTAAATCCGGAATAAATTACGATTCGATAAATTGGTCGGATAGGTAGTAACTTTATGTACAATACTGGGCATATAGCTGCAACTCATCATCATCATCATCATATCAGCCGAAAGACGTCCACTGCTGGACATAGGCCTCCCCCAAGCGTCGCCACATTGACCGGTCCCGTGCATCTCGTAACCAGCGGATCCCCGCAACCTTCACCAGGTCATCGGTCCACCTGGTGGGAGGCCTTCCAACGCAACGTCTTCCGGTTCGCGGTCGCCATTCCAGAACCTTTCTGCCCCATCGGCCGTCCGTTCTGCGAGCAATGTGCCCTGCCCACTGCCACTTAAGTTTGGCAATTCTTCGAGCTATGTCGGTAACATTGGTTCTCTTACGGATCTCTACGTTTCTGATTCGATCACGCAAGGAAACTCCGAGCATATCCCTCTCCATTGCCCTTTGAGTGACTGTAAGCTTTCTGATAAGGCCCATTGTAAGCGACCACGTCTCAGAGCCATATGTCATCACTGGCAACACACACTGGTCATAGACTTTCGTCTTGAGACACTGCGGTAAGTTGGACGAGAAGATACCGCGCAACTTCCCAAACGCTGCCCAGCCGAGTCGGATTCGACTGCAACTGATTCAAATGAAAGCCAATCCTAGCATAGTTAGGCAAAGACTAGAATGGTGGTAATGACTGAGAGAAAAAATAAAATAAATAATCTATTTTTCATCCAAACAAGCTACAAGAAGAGCAAGTACTACTTTGTATTGGACTTCACATCGGTGCTGAAAAGGATTAATTAAATTCCTTACCGATGGTTTCAAAATTCAATAAAACGTGTTTTTCCGTCAATTGTTAGTATAACAAATGGTAAAATAATTAATTCTCCAACTTATTTGACCATTTGTGAGGTTAAAAATTGATGAATAAACGCATTTTGAATTTTATAACTATTTGTTAGCATATTTAACCGTTGGTTGAGTTAACTACTGAAAAAAAACTGGTGCTTAGAGTCTCGGTTAAGACGACACTCTGACTGTCCCAGATAATGAAAAAATACCACAACACACACATACATAAGATAGATTCATAAGTTTTAAATTTAACATACCTAATCCTTTCAAAAATTCCGGTAAATAGTGATTTTAAAAATTTCTATTTAAGTCCGCAAAGCTTTGGATATCACAGTGAAAATTAACTTGTAAAACATTTTCAGTTATTTCACAAACACAATTCATTTATTAAGTTGAACATTTGAAATTATATTCGCAAAATACTTTAGTAGGAAATAAATGGGATAGAACTGTCTTTCTGTTACGCTCTAGTGAATTCAGGGCTTTAGAGAGCTTTAGTTTATGACATGTGTGACGTAAACATGCACGTTTTGTTTTTGCATATGAAATTATGTTTTGTGTTTTGTGATATTTTAAGCAAAACGACATCATCCTAAGCTTTGGAGATGGAATTATTTGAATTAACATGAAGGTAATAAATAACAACACGGCATAGCATAACAGCATGTTACACCAACTTATAGTAGATATCACCAGTCGTTTGCCATCATTCGGGGACAAATGCAGATTCCAAGCGGACACTGAAAAATTTAGACGAAGAACCTCAAAAACACTTTGCCTAACTCGAAAATCGAACTCTATAGAAGCGTTTTCGATCACTAAACTTGAGGTAGGCTGTTTACTAAATCTTTGTATTAATCAAGGCTCGCTTCATCACAAAACAAGACTAACAACATACAATTTTCGCCAGTCACCTTGACCTATATTTAAACCAAGCCCCTAGAACCCCTCAATTCGTAAACAAATTAATTTCTCTGCAGCGACGAGATACCTTTCCAATTATGATTATCTTGCATGCAATTTTGGTACAAGATACTCCCGCTTTGTTACGTTAAAGCGACCAAAAGCGTCGTTGTGATTCTCTATTAATGTCTAGTGCGCTTGTACCTTTAAATGGGATTATTTTATGACGTTCGCTTGGTACTTATTCTTTACGTAGTTATGTGTAGGTATTTTAATGTACTGACAATTATTTGTTCTTCAATCAGAACTAAACATAGGTAGAAAAAATAAGCAGCCAAAGTAGCTGCCATTGTGATTGGGTATTGTTTCATAGACGCTGTTCCAATAAGTGAATTATACCAAGAGATTTGTCGGATTATTTTTACAACAGTCAATGCTTAAAAATGTACTAAGTGTGTAAATTGGCAAACTTTTTTCAATTGTTGCCAGCAAATGCCTATTTTTTATAAAAAATATAGATTAGTATTTAAAGAACAGTGATTTCAGTGGTAACAACACCGACTTGTGTGTTTAACCTAGACAGGCTTTACTTTGATGAATTCGTTTCATCACCAGCTCTCAGAACGGTGAAGGAAAACACAATTTCCTAATTAAAAGCATGACATGTGACATCTGCGTGGTATTATATGGCCCTCTTCTCCCACAAACAGGAGACCTGTGTCCCCGAATTCTAGTAAAATAGTCTGATGTTTGAACACATATTGTTAATTAGGTCATGGTACTACTGACCCAGAACGTTAATCTGTATCAGTATCAGTGTTAAACTCGCTGTATCGCCATTTGATTGATTGCTAATCACTTTAATGGATCCTCAGATGAGCAAAGCACTGGCCGCTTGACTATTGACATTCTGTGAAGTGCGTGGTCATTCTTCCAAGTACCAATCACCACCAAATTGTGGAAAGTAATTGAAGTAATTTGCAAGTGCCATGAAGATTATCTGGCTATTTAGTTCAATGAATCAACTCGGCGTATCGCAGTCCGCTGCTGGATATAGGCCTCTTTATGCTGCGCTACCTATAACACCCGCTCCCGCGTCCGGTCTGTCCTAACGAACTTTTTAAGGTTGGCGCTCCATGTACTAAACTGACTGAATGGTGGGTGAAGCTTTGCTTGAACGTTTAGTTAATTGTTTCTGTATACTTTCTTTTTTATAAAACTAAATGTAATGTGTAACAAACCACGAAATTTTCACTCAGCAAAAGCTTTATAATTTTATCGCGACAACGTCATTCTATATAACGGTCTTCGACTCAATGTGTTTTCGAACTGGCGTACCACTCGTAAAGTTTTTCAAAATAGCGTACGTCACAAAAATGTCATTCGAATCTTCATATCATTCCCGCAAATTAGATACCTGATTTCTCTGAAAAACAGACATTGTAACTTTAAAAAAATTATGATTAACGTACCTTCTTCGAACATAATAGAATTTCTAACTAGGTATTATTTAAATAGAAACACGGTTATTTCTTTCATTTTTAGCTTCGAAATTGCATTGATTGGTTTGACATTTATTAGTGAGCTCTTAATATTTCCTTATAAAAATAAACGATCTATTTCTAAACAGATAGATTATTTTATTATTTAAAATAATATAATATAAAAATATTATAATAAGTCACGCTCTAGCGAGTGGTAAGCTTAAAATAACTAAGAAATTTATAAAAAAAATGTCAATGTCACAGGAAGATTGCATCTTATTAAACGTTACGCCCTAGTGAATGGTAACCTTAATAAGTTATTTTAATTTATTTAGAAATATGTAAACGAAAGATGGAACTCCCACAGGATAAGTGGAGTGACAATTTTCGCAAAGTGGCTGGTAGCAGCTGGATGTGAGGCCTTTGTCCAACAGTGAACTGATATAAGCTAATGATGATGTTAATGACAAAAAGCCTCTTCTTATCGAACGTTAGTGCGACCTAGCCCTAACAATTCTTTACGATGTGCGTCGCCTATACAAAACAACCACGTTACTCTAACATTTATGTTATTCAGAATACAGTCGTTTGTAACTCCAGTTTGCAGCGAATGTGTGGGAATTCTTTCATTGATATTCATACTGGTTGTTAGAAAAGAAAATACATTGACTTGTTATTGAATTTTACGTTCTATTGCACGTTTATTGTATGGTTGCGTGGGTGCGAAAGTGTTTAGGATGTGATTTTGTATTTTATCACAATGGAGAGTTAGAAAATATTTGCAGTTTGAGTAAGGGTCGTCAGGTTTTGACGATGTTATTAAGTTTATCCGTAACACACAGCTTCGGGGTTTGTAAGCGTATATCTATTTTATTATTTTGAATAACAGTAAATTCCGTATGTCATTTCTCAGAAAATGTATCATGATTTAGAATCATTTATTCGCCAATAATGTATGTAAACAGATAAGATGATAATGTTTGTAGACAGTCCCGATACATATTACGTTACGGCATGCAAAATTGTTTGAAAGAGTTTTAACCGCCATGCTAGCCGGGGCCAGCGCCCTGCACGCTACCTACGCACGCTGCCCAGGTCTAGGCCTGCCTGACTGCGGCCTACTGCCACGCTAGCCGGGCCCAGCGCCGTCTAAGCTGCGCGAACCCGACCAACTACAGTTCCGGCGGCCTACCGCCTAGCCTGTGCTGCCTCTGCCGCGTGCTGCCAAGGGACGGTACCCTTCTTATCTTTTAACCGCGTGTGGTTATACGTGCAGAACTGTAGTGACGTTATATACCCACGACCTATCTGTAGGATCTTAGTTCTTTATTATATGTATTAACTTGTCCAGCTGTTTTCTTTACAACTTCCTACCAGTTAGCGGCCTGCGCAGCTTTCCTAGCGCAGAGGACCTAGCCGTTACAGTGGCCATCAGAGACAGTGTGTAACAGAACTGTTTAACAGATAAGTTCACAAAAATTAAAACATTTTTGCACCATTTTCTGATTTAGTTTTCAGAGAGGAGCTGGTGGCTAAATAATAACAGCCGCACTGTTCGATCATCAAGGTTAAGCAACACTTGACGAGGTCGGTCCGTGGATGGGTGACCATTTCAACATACCGAGTTTCCTCCGTGCCTCGGAAAGCACGTTAAGCCGTTGGTCCCGGCTGTCATTTGAAGATCTTTGACAGTCGTTACGGGTAGTCAGAAGCTTGAGATCTGACACCAGTCTTGCCAAAGGGTACCGTGTTACCCAGTTACTGGGTTGTGGAGGTCAGATAGGCAGTCGCTCCATGTAAAACACTGGTACTCAGCTGAATCCGGTAAGACTGGAAGCCGACCCCAATATAGTTGGGCAAAGGCTAGGCAGATTGATTTTTTCTGATTCAGTTTTCCTCTATTTAAAATTCTTTACGTTCGTCAAAAATATTCGTAGTTTTGTTCATTGATGTAACAATAATTGGTAAGTATAGCGGATTTTGGTAATAATAAAGGATGTCCCATTAATATCCTGAATGATAACGTCAGAAACAAGATCAATAATAGTTATTATATTTGTAATAGGAGGGGTCCTATTACAAATATAATAACTTGATGCTCATAAAGAACAAAATGTTTATGTATGCAAACATAAGATACATTGCTTCGTTACTTTAATAAAGGGAAAAAACAACACAAAAGTTATGTTATTATTTTAATATAGTATATTAAAAAGCTTTTACGTGAGACGATATATTTAAGAAAACTCTAGACAATGAACTTTGCTTCCAGCTTTTTTATAGATAGGCTATATTTTTATGGATACGTATAACTCTGTTGATATTCACTTCTTGTGCTTATGTTTCTAAATTATGTAATAGATCATTGTAAAATGGAAATTATAAAAAAAGATATTCAGTGTATGTAGTGTAAGTAATAACGGAAAAACAAACAGAAAGGATTCTATTACCTATAGAAAATTGTCAAACAAAAAAAAAACAAACAAAGGAAGAACTTTCTAAATCGGTCCAGGCGTTTTAGAGTAATCGGAGTACATACATAAAAAAAAATGGCCAAGTGCGAGTCTGACTCGCGCAAAAGTACATTTTATAAGATGGTCGACTATTACTCGTAAACTTGTAAAGACTATACAAATGTGGTAGTTTTCCTTTTAATTTCGTTGTATTATGTCGCAGCCATCTGGTTAAATTTGCCAGCCAATTGGACGCCTAGGCCGTTCATTAAACGCCGGCATTCAATTGAATGGCTGAAGAATAACTAGCGAAGTAATTGAGCGCTACGTTTAACCAAATGCGGCTGAATGTCGTGTAGTCATTTCGTTTAATGAATATTGATGATTTTTTTATATTTTATTAGGGTGACTTGATAGTTTAGACTGAAATATTTTGCAAAAACTTGCAAAAAAACGTAGTATTATTTGGCTTTTCCATGTTTTCATACTATTTCGACAATATCACACTTTAATTTTACTTATCTTTGCACACAAAAACGAAAAATACCATTGACGGTTTGCGCTGTTGACGCCATATTTGTTTTTGAGAGTACTAGCGCCGCAGTGGCAAACGTTAACTAAATTTCAACCACTTGTCTAAGTTTTGGTCTTTAGAGGGCTGTCTTTTGATACGCCAAGTTGTAAAGCGTTGAATGATTCTAGTTCAATTACCTATCGACCTAGGCATCCAATTGGATGCACTGGCTTATTTAACCAGATGGCTGCGACTAATATTGTATACTACTGCCGTATTTTTTTTCGCATATTCAAAAGCAACCATTTAGCTGGCGGGGGGCCCACTTCCCGGTGGGTTCCCGCATTGTCGAGGTGGGGGGGCTCAGTATCCATAGCCACCCACATGGCCACCCACGGTGAAGCGAAGAGGAACCCGAGGAGGGACCGCTCGTCAGGGCTTTTGCCGATAAGCCGACGACGTAGCGGCCAACCAGTAGGTTGCGGTGCCGCTTAAGCGGGCCGCGATATCGTATGGCGTCTGCCATACCCATACGATATCGTGGCTGAGGTTAAGGGGCCGTGGCGGGAGAGGAGTGTCGATATAGCGTTGGCCGCTCTCTCTATCCCCTGCGGCCGAAAAATGGTAGGTGGCGGGGCCATTGACCTTGACCCATCGATCAAGGGTGCCATGCACGGTGTCATCTGGCGCACATGTGCTGGTTTGGTCCCTGGGGTGGTCACGGCGTACAATGTCTTCTGGCGCACCGGTGATGGGGGAACCCCAGAGGAGGGTCCGGCGACGGACAGTCGCGGCGGGTTCGCGGTGAGTGCCAACGCGTGCCCGTGTTCCTGACACAGGACGACACCGTCAAGTTTTAGTGGGTTGGAGTCCCACATGATTGCACTATCTCCCCGTGGTAGTGCAGTATGCATGAGCCGAAAAATGGTTTTCACAGACTCGTAATATTTTTCTATGACAAAACATCTCCACTTTACGTGCACAGGAGGTAAAATAATTTTATTATTTCATGGTTCTATTTTACCACTATGTCGGGGTGATTAATATGTAGCGGTCAATCTGCCTAGCCTTTTCCCAACTACATTGGGGTGGGCTTCCTGTCTTACCGGATTCAGCTAAGTACCAGAGTTTAACATGGAGCGACTGCCTTTCTGACCTCCACAACCCAGTAACTGGATAACACGGTACCCTTTGGCTAGACTGGTGTCAGATCTCAAGCTTCTGACTTCCCTTAACGACTGTCAAAGATCTTCAAATGACAGCCGGGACCAACGGCTTAACGTGCTTTCCGAGGCACGGAGGAAACTCGGTATGTTGAAATGGTCACCCATCCACGGACCGACCTCGTCAAGCGTTGCTTAACCTTGATGATCGACCAGTGCGGCTGTTATTATTTAGCCACGAGCTCCTCAACGGTGGGTGATTTGTTTATCCATGCCATGCTAAACTGCGGACGGACGGACAGACGGACATGGCGAATCTTTAAGGGTTGGTTGTCGACTACGGAACCCCAAAGAACCAAGGAATTGAAAATCTCTTCCTTGTTTTGAAGTCGGTTATAAATATTATATAACAATACTACTTCTTCTCTAATCGTTGGCAAACTATAAATATTTTGGGCCCAATAGACTTCTGGGCCTAGTAGGCGGCCACGTCAATTGGGTTGTTGAATAAAAAAAAAATGACGATTTTTTTAATGTATTTCGAAACTTTACATAACTTAAATTATATTGTCGTTTCAAAAAACTCTTAAATATTTTTTTTCAATTTATTATATATATAAGCAATTGAAAATCGACAAAATTTTGAAAAGAACCACGTGACTACAAACGGGCCACAATGAGTCGCCATGTTGGTGACGTCATAACGTTCAAGGAAATCATGATACTATAGTGTCAACTACACGTAGATTGACTAGAATATCCGAAAACTAGTGCAAAAATATTAATAAACAACAAATTTTATTTAGTCATGTGTGATAAAGGATTTATAAAGGCTAACGTCGATAATATACCCACCTGATGGACGAATTTGAAGTTTTGAGCATAAATAAAGTAGTCGTAATGAATATTACGTGAGAGTGGACCGGTGTTAGATATTATTTATACATCCCTTAATAGAGGAGCTCGTGGCTAAATAAAAACAGCCGCGCTGTTCGATCATCAAGGTTAAGCAACGCTTGACGAGGTCGGTCCGTGGATGGGTGACCATTTCAACATACCTTGTTTCCTCCGTGCCTCGGAAAGCACGTTAAGCCGTTGGTCCCGGCTGTCATTTGAAGATCTTTGACAGTCGTTACGGGTAGTCAGAAGCTTGAGATCTGACGCCAGTCTTGCCAAGGGGTACCGTGTTACCCAGTTACTGGGTTAAAGGCTAGGCAAATTGACAATATCACTTAATAATATTGAACAATAATGTCTATATTATATATTTACAAACACTAAAAAGTTTGTAGAACAGAAACGTAAAAATATTAACTTGGTAGATTTTCGTTACACTAATTCTTCCGTAAATATCTCTTAAATACGTCGATCGATTCTCACAATTCAAACAGAAATGTTAGTTTTACGCCTATATCTGTCATTTAAGTATAAAATAATGAATATATCACCATAAACAAAAAATCATGTTTTCAAGTTACGTAATTATACAAAAATGTCAACTTTGCTCGAAAGTTCCCTTAAAAATTTCATATTCTCAGTCTTTAATGATCAAAGTAAGAATTTAATACGAATCTAATACTAAATTAGAACAAGATAACAACAGAATTAACACATTATAATTGGAATCTAGTTAGACATAGAACATTGCTCAAATTTAGTAGATTGCTAGGTACTAGGGGCTATTGCGCTAATCACATATAATTGGGATCTTTTTGTAGTATTCGTACATAATGGTACAAAGCAGGCACGATAACTTTTAAGGTTCGATATTTATGATCAATATATGCGATATTCATCAATATATTGACGATAATAACAAGATTGAATCGGTTAAAAGTCAAAACCTGTATCAGCTATGTGCTACAATGAGTAGAAATGAACGTTGTGACGTCACACGGGCTCGGATTTGTTCGGCAAACTATCGGGGTGTTTTCGGTACTGGATTCAAAAAAATATTTTCAATTGCATTTTACTTTGTAATTACAGTGAAAAAAAAAAAACTAAAAATAGTTTTGTATAGAAACTTATTTATGATCTCTTCATTTTTTACAAAAAAAAAATTGGTTCAACAAACCAATTGCGGCGTCAGTGGCGAGCATAAGGTCTTCCAAGTGCAGTTGTATGGGGCATTTGGGACACTCAAGCATGTTTGTCATAGTGGGTATCAGACGGATCTATTCTATAAGACTAAGGGCTGCTGACCCCTTGGTCACCTCTTGCAGTTAGTTGTTTACTTTGACACCGTATTTCATAAATCTCGAGTCAAAGATTGATTCTAGATAGTATACTTTATTACACACCAAACAAACAAAAACAATCAATGATTGAACATTTTGCTTTTCAATTAATCTATCATAGAATTGGTTATTTTTAGTCAGCAGTTTGCCGTCTAGTTGCAGACTGTAATACCTAAAATCTATGTACACACTCCAGCTATACATATGTTAGTAATCTGGACTGCGTAAATATAGACAGATATTGATTGGAATTGGTTCGCTTTGAAATACACGCTTGTTTAGGCTAAGTAAGACGAGAATATATGTCTAGTCAAGCAAGACTAAAGACATATTGTTGTTATTGTTACACGTATTGAAATCTTCCATTATTTTACGTGAGTAAACATAATATTACGACCCTATTCCTCGAAGGGATAGGCACTGGTATAGCTGTAGAATAATCCACAAGACCCAACAAGTCGAGCAAACAAAGGCACACACACTCGTACCTACCATCCTTTTCTAGAAGCCATTCAGGACATTTTCGACCCCCGTTTAACTTCATGGTGGATAAATCTAGAAGCCTGTATCAGCGAATAAGAGAACATAATATAGCTAGGCATAATTCCGAATTACATTAAATTTGAACTTGACTTGCGATAATTCCTAAACTAAATTTAGGAATTAGGGCAAGTCAAAACTCCTTAATTCCGTCACTGACTGACTCACTCACCGATCATCAAAATTCTAAATTCTAGTGTACTCACAAGTTTCAAATTTTCAACAAAATTAGTGTTTAGCCTATAAAGCCAGGGCAAACTAAAACAGCCCGCAATTACATTAAGACGAACACAATAATGTTGTCCCCTTATGACTGTAATAGTAAATATGTATATAATATAGTTATTAAGGTACCTACTGAATAATTGATCAGACCTGGTTTTATATTTGATCTTACC
The DNA here is from genome assembly GCA_949775005.1 of Orthosia gothica. Lineage (NCBI taxonomy): Eukaryota > Metazoa > Arthropoda > Insecta > Lepidoptera > Noctuidae > Orthosia > Orthosia gothica. Next base: position 2,553,612 of record OX459056.1, read on the forward strand.
ACTTTTTGCGGTAGAAGAATTCAGCCAGCAGAGACTTGTGTTTTTTACATGTTATGTTTTTTATGGGTCATATTTTGCCAGTTATGTTTAAACCCTATTATAGGCGACAATATTGCCATCAACTTAACATAACCCCAGAATCTGGGCTGCTACTGGGATATTCCAAATGGTAATATCACCGACCCGGGGATCGAACTCAATGGCTTTAGGGAAAGGATCACTCTATCGGTGATAGCGATTATGGTCAATAAATTAAGAAATTGATCACGTGACAATTCGATAGCGCTTGGCATTCCCTACATTTTTAACGTTTTTTCTATCGCTATGGCGACGCTTTCGTTGATAGAAAGTTACTTGTCTAGACCCTAAGCTCGTTATTGAGAAATTCCAGATGGTTTTTTTTTAAGCTTTGGTATATTCTCATGCATACTGCGCTACCACGGGGAGATAGTGCGGCTATGTGGAACGCCAACCCACTTAAACTCTACGGTGTCCTCCTGTGCCGTTTATGGCGGGCATACGGGCACGCGTTAGCACTAACCGCGAACCCGCCGCGGCTGTCGGTCACTGGACCCTCCTCTGGGGAATAACCCCCATCACCCAGGCGCACCAGAACATACTGTGCGCCGTGACCACCCCAGGGACCAAACCAGCACATGGATAATAGACGACCCCATGTTTGGCACCCCCTTGTGACGGGTCAAGGTCAATGGCCCCACCACCTACTATTTTTCGGCCGCAGGGGATAGGGAGAGTGGCCAGCGCTATATCGACACTCCTCCTCCCCTGCGGCACCACCGCATCCGCCATCAGACGGTTGCGACACCGTCCAGCCCGCGGAAGGTAGGGGGAGCGGCGCACCGCAATACCGACACTCCCCTCCCGCCGCGGCCTCCAACCCTCAGCCGCGATATCGTACGGGTATGGGAGGCCCCGTACGACATCGCGGCCCACCTCAGTTGCGATGTCATCCAGGCAGCACCGCAACCTACATGCTGAGCCCCCCACCTTGACAATGGAACCCACCGGAGGGCTTTTCTTGAGCTGGGGATTGAACCCAGGAGCTCTTGACCAGTCGACATGCTGGCGAACACTAGTACATCGAAGCAGTCTGAATAATTATGTGATACTAGCTTCTACTTCCATTATTCGATACTGACTTCGGAAAAGAAAGTTATTTTCGCTTTTAGTGTTTTGTTTTGGAAGTCGGTTTGATTTTTTATTAATATCCGACTTTAATTATTGTTCATACTTTTTATTTTGTACACCTACCACTACTGTGTCCTTTTTAACCCAAAGGATAATTGGTAGCGAATGCTTGCTGCATTAAGTCCGTCTATGTATTACCATTGTACATGAATTTTAAATAAATAAATAATAATAAAACATCTTAGTCATATGCTTGCATTTTCTCTTCTCCGGAAGCAGATAAATATCAATATTTTAAAATGGAGTGACTGCCTTTCTGACTTTCACAACTCAGTAACTCGGTACCCTTCCAAAACTAAAAAAAAAAACAAAAAATAGTTTTGTAAAAGCAACCGTTCATTGCGGTGTAACAACAGACGTCGTCGGCTGTCACACAAGTAAGCAGCTTTATGCACTGCACGCAAATGAGACATATTTTTTGGTACTTTAACGTCGAGAGAAAGGTACGAATATTTTGAACGTTCAACGTTGAAAATGTTCAGAATGATCATCAAAATGCATGTTTAGTATTGTAACAAGATAGTACGAGAATTGTCTCTATGAAAATGTTTTCTCAGTTATCCTCAACCGAATGAAATGACATTTTGGATACACATTTGGTTTGGATAACAATACACAGTACGCTAAAAAAATAGAAAAAAAACTAGCTAAGTTTGAAACCAACTCGCAATTATAGATGTGTTCGGTGAGGCAATAATTTGTATCTTCGATGTTATACAAATACTACGTCAGATGGATCAAGAATTTGTTAATTCCTAGTGACTTACATTATGGCTCAACCATTTCTTTAATTATTTTTCTTTGGTAAAAATAAAAATCTTCTGGTATCGGTTGGCAGAAACGGTATTTTCTAGTAGCAGTAAGTTTATTTCCAACCAAGGAGTGTGCTCATATATAGATGATAACTATTATGATTATTATTTATTTCAGTTTCTAGTATTCCAATTCAAGCCATATATATTGGACGTAGGTACATAGTTTTGGGTATTAATTTGCCTCAATATGGAGCTCCACGTGTTTTGTTTGTGCTTATCAATATTACTCGAGATAATATTACGTTTGTACGTTATTATCATGTTTGTTCAAGAATATCTGTGTATTTCATGGATAGACTTTACTTAATGAGATGATGAGGTAAGTTTAGGCTGTAGGAAGAAAAGCATTGTAATTGACTTCTATTTTCATAATCAAGCTTCAATATTTTGCTTAATAAGTTTAGCCCCAAAACCTAAATTTTTTCATTCGTTGTTGTTGTGATAAAGGTCACCATTCACTGCAGCGTACCGCGTGACCTAGTCAGCACACAAACAATAGCACTTGCGAGGTTACCCCTAGATTACCGCTCCATTGTGCAGGTTTTACCACAAAATATAAATACTGCTTTATACAATACACTAGCTTCTACCAGCGGTTTCGCCCGCGTTAGTTAAATTTGGCACAGATATAGATTATAGTCAGGAATAGCACATACAATACTTTTTATCCCGAGCATAATGTTCCCTCAGGATAATGTTCGAATTTCACGCGGTCGAAGCCGCTGGCAGAAACTAGTGATTTTTTGTTAATATCCGACTTAAATTATTGTTCATATTTTTTATTTTGTAGACCTGCCACTATTGTGTCCACCTCCTTTTTGGGAAGTCGGTTAAAAATACCTAACTAATAAAATACATAAATAATTTCTAAAACAATAGACTAATAAATATTATAATAAATACCAAATTCTAAATGAGACTGTGACTTTAAAATATAATACGAGATGATTTGTAATTTTTGTTTTCTTAGAAGTGGCTTTGCCTTTCGGTGAAACAATTTTAGGATGACAAGCTGGAAACTGAGACAGATTGCAACCCAGAAGTTATTTCTGTTTTCAGGTATTGGTACAGCAACCAAAAAAATTGTGTACGGTGGGCAAACTCGTTCTCGGACGTGTATAGGTTGCAATGCGGGTTGAGACAGGGTGGACTAACCTTTTTTTTTTTTGTTCCGGGGTGGAAAATCCTCATCGGATGTCCTCCGCCCTGGGGGGGCGGAGGGGTCTGTCAGACTCCTACTGACTAAAAACCACCCCGGTGTTCCATCTCACACTTACGCTGGGGGTCGCGGGAACAATGATACTTCCGCAACCCTCAGCTAGTGCCGGCCCGCCTGTGCGGGCCACGGTCTCGGGTTGGAGGGGGAGTGAGGTGTTTGACTCCCCCCGCGACGTCTAAGAGGGGCGCGCGTGGAATACTACGCGCCGCCACCTCGGGTCCTGATGCGTGGGGGGCGACGGACGTCCCAAAGTCCACCACCCCTGGACCCATTTAGAGGGGCTGGAAGAGGGCGTTGTCCGCCCTCCGCCGCCGCCCGGCGCGTCTGCTGCGGATCGGGTTAGCAGATGAAATCTCCCTCTCCCTCTCCGCAGCCTCCTTCTGCGAGACGACTGTTTCTCAGAAGGATACCACCGCGTCCCAGGACTCCCCGCTGCCGACCATAGACTCGACTACGGCCGGCAGCGACAGGTCACTGCCTACTTCAGAGATGAGGGCACGGCGTGGCTCCTCCCAAGCGGCACACTCTGCCAGCATGTGCCACGCCGTGTCCTCCCGGCAGTCGACGCAGTGGTGACACCGGGCGTCCGGCTCCCTGTTTATGCGACACAGGTACTTCCCGAAGCAACCATGCCCCGAGAGCACCTGCGTCACCCGAAACGACAGGGAGCCGTGCCTCCTCCCGAGCCAGCGCTCGAGCACTGGCCGGACCGCCTCGATGGTAACGAGGCCGGCGGTAGAGCGTAAAAGCCTGTCCCGCCATTCCGCCACCAGAACCTCGCGGAGACTGACGCAACTCCATATGTCGCTGCATCAGCCCTTCGCCCCGCGCCCGCGCTTCCTCGCGCCACCGGTACAGTGACGCGAGTACCTTTGACTCCAGGTCCCAGGGCGGGGATCCGGCCAGTACGCAAGCCGCCTCGTAGGAGATCGTGCGATACCCCCTGATGACTCTGACGGCCATCGCTCTCTGCAGTTTCCGCAGAACAGCGATGCTGCCGGCCGTCAGGTCAGTCGCCCAGATCGGGGCCCCATACAGGGCCATCGATCGCACGATCCCCACGTAGAGCCGCCTACAGGTGGCGCTCGGGCCCCCCAGATTGGGAAGCAACGTTGACAGTGCCCCAGCCGCGCCCAAAAACTTGGGCGCTAGCCGCCGGAAGTGGGGGCCGAAATCCCACCGGCTGTCGAGCACCAATCCTAGGTACTTCATGGTAGACTCGACAGTGATTCGAGCCCCCCAACCACGATGTGGGCATCGGGCGGCGGCGCCCGCCGGGGACCATGAAAGACCATGGCCCCCGACTTGTTGAGGGCCACCTCCAGGCCAAAGCGCCGTATGCGGCTCACCACCTGTGAGACCGCAGACGTCACCAGCAACGCTGCCTCCCTGTACGAACTCCCCCGGGCGGTGACCAGCGTATCGTCCGCGTAACACGTCAGGTCAACGCCCGGTTGGAGTTCGCCCCTCAGCACCCAGTCGTACCCAATGTTCCATAGGGGCGGGCCCAGGACCGAGCCCTGTGGAACACCGCACGACATGCGGTGCTGGTTTCCGACGCCATCACGTCCCACGTAGGTGACACACCTCTCCGCCAAATAAGCCCCGACGATGCGGCGGAGTTAGGGAGGCACTCGATGATACCGCAGTGCCTCCCGAACACAACTCCAGGGCAGGGTGCTGAAGGCGTTGGAAATGTCCAAGGACACCGCCAACATCACCCCACCCCGGGACACCGCTTCCTCCGCCAGGACTAACCTCCCCTAAGCTATTCAACCTATACATTAACCGGCTTGTCAGTGAACTCAGTAGTACTAATGTCGGATGTCATATTGACGGAATCTGTGTGAACAACATAAGTTACGCAGATGACATTGTACTGCTGAGTCCATCGATTGGAGGATTGCGTAAGTTGGTACGGGTCTGTGAGTCTTATGCGGAGGCCCATGGGCTCAGATACAATGCTAAAAAAAGCGAGCTGTTAGTGTTTAAGGGGCGTGGCAAAAGCTACGAAACTGTACCCTCAGTCACTTTAGCAGGAACCGTCTTAAACAGAGTGTCACAGTTCAAGTATCTGGGCCACTGGGTCTCCGAAGACCTTAAGGACAACGCGGATGTGGAAAGGGCACGTAGGGCGTTGGCTGTCCGGTGTAACATGTTGGCCCGCAGGTTCGCACGTAGCAGTAATCAAGTTAAAGTCACACTTTTTAAGTCTTACTGCCAAACACTTTACACGTGCAGCCTGTGGGTTAACTACACACTGGGAACATACAACGCCTTGCGTGTTCAATACAACAAAGCGTTCAGGGTGCTGCTGGGGCTGCCACGATTCTGCAGTGAGTCAACTATGTTCGCAGAAGCGCACACGGATGGCTTTCATGGCATAATAAGAAAACAATGTGCGTCGCTGCTGCATCGCGTTAGGTCCAGCAGCAACAAGTTACTGTGTTCGCGGACAGGTGGGACTCTCCACTGCTACGCCACTGGATGCGCTTGCACACTGCCTTGTGAGCAGTGGACAGTTCCTCCGCGTCAAATTTTTAATGTGCTGCCCCTGATTATTGTTTGTATATTTTTATGTGTTGTAACTTTTTTATTCGTTGTAATTTGTGTTTTTGTGTTGTTTATTTCGTTTGTTTTTTGTATATCCCATTCTATGTTTTATTAAGTGTACCTATGGACAGAAAGTCTGAAATAAACGTTAATTTTTTATTTTTTTTTAATTTATTGAAATGTCATAAGGTAACCTTATCTACACATATCTATCTATACATATAATAAAATCATATAGAGGTCAAAACTGTACATCGATTTTTTTTGGAAAAATATAAAAGCTTATAAGAAGGATACATTGGAATATTTTTTTTGTTTTTTTTTCTGTTCGTCTGCTGCAATACATTCAATTTGCGCAAAAACCACTGAACAGATTCTGTTCAAATTTTGCACATACATTAATTTAGAGATCACAGCAACATATATAGGCTTAATTTATCACTCTATTTGCCTTGGGTGATAAGTAATAATGGATAATTAAAATCTTGTGTGTTTTCTACTATAGTTTAGCGCGGGCCTGGAAAAAACGGGGACAAACATACTGCAAAACGTTCTCTATAGGTCTGTTAAACCTATTGGCTATATATTGTCACGCTAATAACTATGAAGGATAAACAATGTTACATAATGCCTGTTTTTCTACTACTGTTTAGCGCAAGATTGTAATTACTCAATAACATATATTGCAAAATATTCCCTAAGGACCTAACCACTGTACGGGCTATATATTATCACGTTATTTACTATAGAGAGAGCAGTAGCTCAGCTTTTACACACTCATGATTTTTTCGATGTTTTGTTACAGGTTGGAGGAGGACTCGATCAGATGAATCTTCCCGATACACTTTGCAGAATCGTTTCCTCAGGCGACGAAATTATAAGTTCAGCATTCGGAGATCTGTCAAGAAAATTCTAGGTTGTATGAACGCGCTATACGCCGGTATAGCGCGTTCATACAACCTAGAACTTTCTTGCAGCCGTGCAAGATGCAATCAAGCCACTGAAGTTAATGAAAAAAAAAATGTAGAAATTTGTGTAATGGAACCCGACTTATGGAAACTGTTCTTCAGAGAAACATTACCAAAGCGGAAATTCTCAATGGGTATGGCTAAGGTTTTTATGCAACGCATACATTTCATCCCCAAACATTTCCAGTTTAAGCGCTAGAATTTGCGGTAGCCGCTTACTTCGCGATGAACATAAACAAGAGCCAAAAGCAGATCCTACAGGCTGCTGTTGTTGAACGAAGGTCTAATTGTTTTTCTCACGGCCAACTGTATGTGGCTTGATCGTGGGTTAGTAAAACCCCAGAGAGAAAAACAATCAACGTTATTTGGGAACATTTTTTATTTATTTATCTTGCTCTAGTATCTATCTTCTTTTTCAAAGTATATTATTAGGTACTAACGTAAACTTATCTGTCTGTGATGGGTGAAAGTATATTTGTATTATTAACCATTGAACAGTGCTTGATCAATCGAATTCCACGCGGACGAAGTTGCGTGCAACTGCTAGTGACAAATAATCTCTTAAATAATTCTAATAATTTCTTAGGTTACACGTGCCGTGTTATAACTTCATACGTTATTCAAAAAAGTTTAATTATTCAAAACTGAAATCTTATGAATATGCAACAAGTTTTCGTTTTCACGTAGTAGATGGGTGTTTTGTCATAAACATAATTTTATTTTTAGCTTTGCTTAGACCCCTTCTCAATTTATGCTTGGTTTATTTATTTTATATTCATAGTCATATCCTCCACTCGGCTCGAGCTTGTCTCAATCAAACTGACAGTATTGTAACTTGTTGTATAAAAAAAATAATCTATGATATTTTCCCATTCTCATAGTGACTGAGTCGCGTGGAGTGAGAAAGTTGCAGGACTTGGAATATAGTTGTTAGTTATCTTTTCTGGTAGATAACTAAAGTCACCGCCAGCTAACTTAATAATTTAAGTCGTTAGCACCTATCTACCAACGTATTCAATTATTTCAAAACGATACGAAAAAAGATACTTTTTACAAAAAAATACTACCGACTTCCAAAACTAAAGTTATTTTTCACTTTTTAGTTTTGTATATCGGAAGTCGGTGGTATTTGTTTTGTAAAAAAGATTTTTACCCTTTTAGAGCGTACTGGCGTGATGTTATGTTCTGAAATGGTATAAACAATAAACAGACATGAGATTGCAGCAATCCGCAGAGGTTTGCCGTTATTTATTGAAGAGTATCTCCGAAGTTCTTCATAAGATCTTCACCAAATTAAAATGGGACCAATTCCGGAACATAATCTTAAAAAAAAGGATATTTGAAATCGGTCCACAATTGACGGTGATATCGGTGAACATTCATAAAAAAAACAAACCTCTGCCTTTTTGGTAAGTCGGTTAAAAATGAAAAGGCAGTGTCGCCAACACGATCAAAATAAACGTATCATTGACGCTTTCACTTGGCATTCAGTAATTAGTTAATATCTCATAAACGTGTAGACCGATTTACATGATTTAAACGGATAAAATGGTTCTATACCAATGCCTTTAATTTGAACCCAAAATTATCAAAATATCTCCATAAACAAAAAAATATTTTTTTTTGTGACGGAATTATTGCTGTAACTTTTTGGTACAAGTCGGCTCAATGACTTTTTTTTTGTTTTCTGGCGGAGACTTTAATGTCCTAACATCAATGTCTTGAATTCGAAACTTAATAGCAAACAGCGGAAAAAAATTACTTCATTTATTCTTTATAAGTAAATTGATTTCCGAATACCAAAGGGAAGCCAACGTTATGCTACTGTTTCAAAGAATTTTTCACATAAAATGGTAAATTACAGGCAATTATTATTGTGAAAGAAAATTCTTAAGATCAAACCTACAGGAAGTCTTTGGATTTTATTCGTAATTTAGATTCAAATTAGAACTCCTTTCATGATTCTCTAATACTTTAAACTCAGGTTATGTTTGTAAATGAGATAACATTATTGAATTAGAAGTCAGGAATATAAGACGGTATCAATTATAGGACAAATTACTTATTTGCGTTGACGATCTGGTTTTTCTAGTAATACAGCTCATCATGTCGAGAAATTTTGTATTGGGTTTTATAAAAAACATGACTCTAGGGTAGCCAGCCATACTATATTACATAGTATCCTACTATATTTTTGTCAATTGTATAAAAATTCATATTACAAAAATATAAATAAATTATTATAAAAAAAAAAACAAAAAATTACTTTTAGAAACTATATTTAATAAAACAATAAAAATAAAAAAACCATAAAGAAAATGGTGGAAACCCTAGGCTCGTCCCTCATTACACTGCCAAAAGGGGTTGTACCACTTACTGTCCTACAACTGCAGATGCACAAGTATGTATGCCCACTTTTAGAAGAAACAGGTGTCCTAGCATATTAATTGACTCTGTAACCAACATCGATGCGTTATTGCGAGTTAAGGCATTCTCACCTCGTGATACGCTCCAGTGTGATAGTAATACCCAAAAGAGCTCAGTCCAAATTATATTATTTGCTACACCATATCCGCATCAGCGAGCTTCGGTGTGAAAGAGACCTCATCAGAGCCCCCGATCTAGGTATAACAAAGGCTTAAGATCGTAGCTCATATACACCACTCCGCTCCAACACTGCTCCCGCACAACACCGCTTAAGGCGGTTCCCCGAGCAAAATGCCGCGCAAGCCGTTTTTGTGCTGTTTTTAGAAGCTATCTACTCGTTATTTATAAAGAAATATCAATTAACTAGCTGACCCGCGGGGCTTCGCTCCCGTCAACTGGCTACCCTGCCTACCTTGCCTACCCTGTCTACCCTGCCTAACCTGCCTACCCTACCCTACCCTACCCTACCCGACCCTACACTACCCTACACTACCCTACACTACCCTACCCTACACTACACTACCCTACCCTACCCGACCCTACACTACCCTACCCGACCCTACACTACCCTACCCTACCCTACCCTACACTACCCTACCCTACCCAACCCTACACTACCCTACACTACCCTACCCTACCCTACCCTACACTACCCTACACTACCCTACCCTACCCTACACTACCCTACCCTACCTACCCTACCCTACCTACCCTACCCTATCTACCTACCAACTTGTTGAACTATTTATTTGAATAAGAAATAATATATATACTACTATACGAATGCAACCAACTTTTGTTTCTACCGGCAGCGTTGATCTAATTAAAATTTAGAACATAAAATTTGCTATTGTGAGTCCACCTTAAAAGATAGACATATGGTGTCACGGACTTTTTTTTAGAACTTTTAAAGAGAAACAATTCCATCATACATGATATTTGCGTAACTTAAACCATTTACGCAGCGCACGCAATGGAAGCTCTCAAAAAGGAATATTTTTTCCCGTTTTTGTAACATTTTTCATTTATGCTCCGCTCCTATTGGTCGTAGCGTGATGTTATATAGCCTATAACCTTCCTCGATAAATGGACTATCCAACAGTGAAAGAATTTTTCAAATCTGCCAAGTAGTTTCGGAGCCTATTCAATTTATACAAACAAACAAACAAACAAAAAATCAAACCTTTCCTCTTTATAATATTAAGTATAGATAATAATACATTAAAATTCTACATAATATTGATTCTAAAATGGTAGATTTAGTTTTTTTTTAAATGTTGTATATATTTCACTAATCGCTTTCCAAAAAAACATAAAAATGAGAAATAATTATTGATATTATGCATCTCCTCGTAAAGTGTTCATTATTTTTTTTTTGTACTAACACTAATGGATAGACAATTTAATAACGAACATTTTTGTAGATTTTTTTTTTTCAAAAGAACCAAATTCGATTTTATAAAGATTTTATTCTAAAATCTGGGCGTATTCACTACTGTAATTTATGCGCCACCAGTGCCGCTAGACCAATAGGAATGCTCATATCGCATGCCGATTTTTTGGTCAGGGTACCGTCTTAAAACGGAGATCACTGCTCACTGTCCACGCGCTTACAGCTAGCAGTCAACTTTCTGTCCACGCGCCGACTGCTTTCGCCTTCCTTTTTCGACGAGCTAAAGCGAGACTATGGAAAAAATAAAACTAGCAACGTGCTTCAAGCCAGCAGTCTGCGTGCGTACAGCGTGCGGGCCGCCCGCTTGAAACACGTGGTAAAGATGCGGTAAACGAGACGTCAGCTGTCGAGTAAGCTCGCAAGCTGTCTGCTAATTTGTGTTGTCAATGTAAAGAATGTCTACAAAGGACGCCCTGAAGTTCACATTTCAATGAACATTATTTTGCCGGGTCGAAGCGGTGTTGTATAAGTCGGCTACGACCTTTTAGGTAAGTTTTCAAAGAACAATGGCAGGTGCCCATACATTTTTTTAGCTGAGATTAAATTCCTACGTCTTTAAATGAAAAATATCTGGTTTAACTCAGGGTGATGTTCTGAATTAGTTTGTGCAAGAATTTTTGTTCGAGAATGTCGAGAATAATAGATATTCAGTCATAAACTTTTGTAGGTTATGTCTGGGTAACTTTTAATAATGTGTTTAATAAACGGTCAACTGTCCAGGTTGGCCGGTCGCCGGGGCGCTGTCGGATGACGTTCCCGGGGGTCATTTTTTGCGATCGCCCGGTCTCAGTAAAACGCCGATTTCTCGGTACTTTTGTATGAGGACCATGTATAAATGTTATGTTGTTAGAATTGTGATAAAATAAGCTATCTGATTTCATAGGGATTTACCCAGTTTTACCTTGTAATATATTTGATATATTATATATATTATATTATACTATCGTCTATTAAAGTACCGATTTAAACCCTGATCCTTTGAGAATATCCTTTCCCGTGACGTATTTCGGTCAAAACTTGTACTGACAGGTATTTTTCCGATTCGGTCGGGTGGACAGATAACGCACAGGATGCTTTTTTCCAATTCGGTCGGGTGGACAGACCAGGGAACAATTTCAATTTCGTGGAAGTAAAAGGGGAATATCGCATTCGCTTTTCCCTTACCTAGTTATTTCAGCATGAAATGTATAATATACTCTTTGGGAAGAGTATATTTATCTAAACTAAGCGACTTTGACGTTTATCAAAAGGTCGTCGTCCTTGTCAATAACCAAGCTATATTTTTTAAACTTGGATACTAGTCTTTTTGCCAATCATTAATTAAAAGTAATTCATTTATTTCTACTGCACTACAATATTCTTACCTACCTGCGAGGAACATCTATACTTAGACATAAACTGTATTGTTAACTCATTTACTTCAATAAATACATTAATTATATTATTAATTAATATAGTTACTACTTGTCACTTGGCAGATAAAATATATAATGGCAACACTAAGCTAAAGAAATTAACTAAAAAATCAACTAACTTTTTATTTATTATGTTTTTTTTTTATCCGTTTTGAACCAGCCCAATAATATATTAAAAAAATGTAGACAATTAATAGAACGTCTTTCGTATATAACTCACTTTCAGACGCTCAAATTTATGTCAGCTAAAATCTCGCCATTGTTCTTTACCTTTAAAGCTCACTTGCACGAAGAACTTATTTATTTATGTATTATATTCTTTATTGTACACCACAAAAATATTTGTACAGGACATGCATGACAAACTGTCAATTTACACTGTATATACCTATTTTTTTATTTTCATAGTTCTAATTATGGCCAAACGGCAATGGAGAGGGCTGTGCTCGAAGTGTCCTTGCGTGATCGAATCAGAAATGTAGAGATCCGCAAGAGAACCAGGGTTACCGACAAAGCTCGAAGAATTGCAAAAATTACGTGGCAGTGGGCAGGGCATATTGCTCGCAGAATGGATGGCCGATGGGCCAGAAAAGTTCTGGAGTGGTGACCGCGAACCGGAAGACATTGCGCTGGAACGCCTCCCAATAGGGGGACCGATGACCTGGTGAAGGTTGCGGGGATCCGCTGGATGAGAGGCAAACGGGACCAGCCAATGTGGCGACGCTTGTCAAAACCTATGTCCAGCAGTGGATGTATTTCGGCTAATATGATGATAATGATGAAGTTCCTTATTTCCGAATAAACGTAAATGTATTATGGTCCGTGTTATCCAGCATTAAATGCCGATAGGATCGTGTTGCCGAAAACTTTTGGTTAATTTATCACTAAACTATATCTATACTATGCCGCCTCGACGGCTAATTTCAGATGTGATTGACCTTCATGGGCAAAATTTGGAAATAGGTTTAGACATAATTGAAAAACAAATGTAAATTAGGTACCTATATGTTTCATCATGAAATGAATCACATGGAGCAGGGTGTGAAGTTCCACAAACCTCCACAGAAAAGGAAGAATCATCCGACCAGATGGGTGTTGTGTCTGGTCCGGGCAACAGCCCAACGGTTATTGCGCCAAAATCTTTGGTTTGCATCGCGAAAGCAAAGATTTTGGCGCAATAACCGGATTTGGAAAACGGATTTGTGTGACGTCATCTCATTAGTTCGTAAGTGGCGGCGTCGGTGCCGCTACATCACTCCCCTCCGGAGACCGGAGGTTGATAATAGGTTGAGTCATCCGTACATCTTGTGATGCGTGCCTGCCATGGCCAGTGGAAGATTGGTTCCTGTGAGTCGGAACTGCAAGTCGCAGAGTTCGCGGTGAGTCGGAACTGTATGCGGTTGTGCCGCAGTGAGTCGGGGTGATGATATCCCAGTGAGTCGGGAAAGTGTTGCTAGCTCCAGTAGTTTGGAGCGGTGATGATGTCCCAGTCAGTCGGGACAGTGCTGCTGGCTCCGGTGGGTCGGAGCGGTGACGAAAGAAGCTGGGGGTGATAACCAGGAATGCACGTCCGCTGCATGCTGGTGGACAGGATACCCCCGTAGATATCGTGGATATTGGCTGGCTGTGTGACTCGCTGCTCGAAAGAAAGAAAGAAAAAAGAAAGAAAAAGTGTTTATTTGTCACAACACGACATACATACAATATAAGAACGCTTGAGGAAGTGATGATGACGTCACGATGAAGTAGCTGATGGGGTATGCGGAACATTGTGTAAAATCCCACAAACCTCCTTAGAAAAGGGAGATCCTTCAACCAGGTGGATGTTGGGTCTGGTCCGGGCAACTACCCAACGGTTGTTGTAGGACTGTTGTATGTGTTCTAATCGCGCCGAAAACTTGCGCGATGCAGGATTTGTGTGACGTCATGTCATTAGTTCGTAGGTGGCGGCCCTGGTGCCGCAACAAACCTAACTTTATTTACGTAACTTAAAATGATACTTTTACAACGAAAATTGCCGACATAGTATTTTTAATTCACGCGTTTCATTTTACCCAAAATTGAAAGCAAATCAACTAAAAATAGCTCAAGTTACGTTTTTATTAATAGCCCTCGAAACGAAGCACCTATCTCCTTTTAATTAAAAAAGAGCAACAAAAAAACTTCTTCATAATTTTAAAATAACAGTCATTAGATGGGACACGAATGACAATGGCGCTCGGGTTTCGTATCAAAATAGAAATAAAGAGAATATTCTCCATTGTTGAATATTTAAAACTGAAGATTTTATATTAGAGAGGAATATAATGATGCATCGCTAGATATAACTAGAAGTTCTGTTGATGCAAAATTACTATTACTTTAGTTTAGAAAAGAAAAAGTTTTTTCACGTTTATTTTTCTTCTTAAGGCGCCGATTCCCTTGAGTAGCTGATTTTAAAATGAGAATCACGTCTAAACGGCTAGTCGTAATTTATTGGAAGAAATATATGTTATATTATACCATTTTTTTAATAATATCATCTGAGCAAATTTTGAGTTTTATTCGTATAACATAGTGTAATTAATTTGTAAAGTTATGTCTAAAACGGACAAAAACTCGACAATCACAACAAAACCGCTGGGTGTATTTTAATAAAATCGACACCATATCAAAGACAATTTAATTGTCTACATTTTGATCTGAAGCTTTTTTTTTAAAGTCATAGAATAATAAGAAAAGTACAAAAAACTACTAAATTTCGGGTCGCGCGGGTGTGAAACGAGTGCGCGTTTTGTTCCCTCAAGGTCGTTGGCGTTAGTCGTCGTCTTAATTGGGAAAGTTTTATTTATGGCTAGCTGTCCCCCACGGCTTCGCTCGCGTCAATTGGGACCGCGTCCTACCTACATACCCTACCCTACCTATCTACCCACCTACCCTACTTACCCAACCCTACCCTACCTACCAATATTTTATTTGTTTTTTTCTTCAATAAAGTAGCTTATGTCCTTCCTCAGGATGCCATCTGTCTCACTGCCAAATTTTATTATAATATTAGTATGGATTAATATGCATGACGAAAAAACTTCACTATTTTTTTTGTTACCATTTCCTTACGTATCTCTTTCTCTCTATTCTCTTTCTGTCTTACAATTGGTTTTCCATCTGGAATTTCTCAGTAGCAGCCCATTGGCTATGACTTCGCCTCTCGTGTTTCAGGTCGTGGATTCAAATCAGGGCAAGCACCAATGCCATCATCATCATATCAGCCGAAATATGTCCACTGCTGAACATAGGCCACCCCAAACCGTCGCCACATTGACCGGTCCCGTGCCTCCCGCATTCAGCGGATCCCCGCAACATTTCAACCAATGTGACTTTTTCAAATTCATAATTATGTACTTTCTAAGTTTATCTTGGACATCGCAGGCAACGTTGAAAGAAAACATTGTGAGGATACCAAAACTTATATAGTTAACAAAAGTCTTAAATAGCCAAGTCAGAGGCCTGTGGGGTTCCCAGACAGCGGCTCAATAAAATTAACTCTGACACCAGAGGTGGCTGTATATTTTGTACTATCTTTTATACCAAGTTTTTATGCAAATAAATGTTATTCTATTCTATTCTATTCTATTCTATTCTATTCTATTCTATTCTATTCTATTCTATTCTATTCTATTCTATTCTATTCTATTCTATTCTATTCTATTCTATTCTATTCTATTCTATTCTATTCTATTCTATTCTATTCTATTCTATTCTATTCTATTCTATTCTATTCTATTCTATTCTATTCTATTCTATTCTATATCCTCACACGAAAAGAAGAAGATTAGCCTTTTAATGATGGGATACAGGCCTCCTCTCTTTGAAAGGGAATGGGCCGTAATTCACCACAGGCCCAGTGCGGGTTGGTGGATGTCATAAGTCTTTGAATTTTTGGTTCATGGACATGCCGGTTTCCTTGTGCTCGATCGATGCAAATAGGCTAAATCATAAAAAAAACAAACATATCTGGCTGAATGTGGGTAAACTATAGGTAGATGCATCTCTGCTTAACCCCTCGGGGAATACAGGGGTGATGTTGTTGTGAAACTTCAACTTCATTAAAATCGAAATATTTGAATGTTAATTTGAAACTGGGCAAAAGCCAGTTTAAAATTATTTAAACGTTTCAATAATATTACAAACGGTAGAGACATGTTATTCTTAAATCTTATACGGAAGGTACTCTGCGTTGTAACACGAGAATTACTACTGTTCTCATATTTAAGAAAATATTGTGATAGGCTGACTGTTGTACCCCATTCTTATTCAGAAATGAAAATCGCTCTGACGTATAGAATATGTTTAATACGTATATCCTATAGATAACTTTGAGTTTATAAAAAAAGTAGATTGATGCAATTAAACTTAGGTAGAATTAATGTCGTGCCTTTTCTGTATGAATGATATACATACAATATAAATACTATGTACTAGATAAATTATGTAGCATGAAATAAAAATGTGTCGGGGTTTTTCTAAATTTTACTTGTTGACTATAGGTATCGCCACACTTTCGATGATAGAATGCCACATGTCTAGGGCCTCAGCAGTCTGAATCTGTGTCCGGTTGATGGAAACAGAGTTATCCCTAAGTCATGGCACTTCAACATGAAGGTGTAGGTACACTTCTACCTTATCTTTCGGGGTACACAGGCGTGGTGATGTTATTAGAACCTATACCTTTCAAGTGCTGTAAAAATGTCCATGTTTCAGCAGCTAAGAAAACTAAATACTCACAATTTCTTTCCATCCACCATTCCCAATCGTCATTTCAAAATGTCGCCAATTCCTCGCGGCCCTCTACTGTGCCAAGTTTGAAGTGCTCCAAAGTAGGCAAGACAAACCCTTCGCCATTATTCAAACTTTCATTCAACTTTGAATTATAAAAGTTATACCTTTCAAGTTATCGCTTACCTGCTCTGGAGTTTGAGGCTTCTAAGGTGCGAGAAATTGTTAAAAGAAGAGCTGTGCTTATTATTACGGGTTTAAAATAAAGGCTATTTTAAGAGCAAAGTGTTGTTGAATTTTTCGCTGAGATACTAATTTGATACAAGTGTATCAAATTAACGACAGACACGTGTATTCCCGGCTGTCATTTGAAGATCTTTGACAGTCGTTACGAGGAGTCAGAAGCTTGAGATCTGACACCAGTCTAGCCAAGGGTACCGCTGTTACCCAGTTACTGGGTAGTGGAGGTCAGATAGGCAGTCGCTCCATGTAAAACACTGGTACTCAGCTGAATCCGAGGACTGGAAGCTGACCCCAAACATACCTGGGAAAAGGCTAGGCAGATTGATTGACGTGTATTATTCTTGAAATAAATCTTATTGAAATATCTACACAGTGTTCACCTACACCAAATCAATGCCACAGAATGGCTCCTGCTCTGAATTTTTTTTGTTAACTTTAAGGTCATTTTACTTTACTTATTTAGTCATTAAAATACTTTCAAAAATACCAATTTAATTAATATAATGTGACGCTGATTGAAGTACTCCAATGCCACGATAAGTAATCTAGTATCATCTATCAATGTTATATTTCGCTAATATTTTGTTTGTTTTTCAGACATTACGATGCTAGTAACTTTGACGAAACTGTTGATTGACAGTGAGGTGAACATCTACTCATGTATATTAGTAATAAGCTGTTGAATTTAAAAAGAAACAGCTTAGTTAAAAAAATGAACTAAACAAAATATACATCTACATATAAAACTAAAAAAATGTTGACACAAAAGCACATTTATCCTGTATCGTGGGTGTGTTTACAAACTTTTTAACTCACACACACAAACAGCCAGACCCAGAGCAACTACCAACTGTGTAGGCCATCGAAATACTTTTTTCGTGCAAGAATCGAATCCACAACACAGCCCAGCAGCCAATCCCTTTATCATTCTAATTGCACTATTCTTTTTAATATAATCTAAGAGAACTGACATAATACTAACCATAAAACCGAAGTCGTTCTACAACGTACCCTTTCACAATAAAACCAGCAGAATTGCACTTTTAAATTCACCTGTCTGACAGTCGTTCTCGAATCAGACTCTCTTGAAGCACTCCAGCATTTTAATGCCGAGTCGGCACTGTCGGCAGTTACAAACGTTCGCAGAATATATCTAATGGCACATTCGTCTGGCATGTGTTTACTCTGGGAGTGGTAGGCGATTTTCTAATATCGAACGGGTTTCTTCCTGGGTCATTTTATTTTAAAGTGGTTTATGCGTCTTGATTATGTTAAACGTGGACAAATTAGAGCCCGTTTCCTTTTATGTAACATTAGCTTCTGTTAGTGGTTGGTGTGAAATTATCTCAAGGAAACATACTGTCAATATAAAAAGCAATATATTTTCTAATTCAAGTCATGTTCTACCAGAGTGCCAAGTTTTAACCAAATCCATTCAACTAGTAGTAATTAACAATCAGATAGAGAGACAGTCACTATCGCATTTGAATACTAGGCAAATTTTAAGTTTTACAAATGTATAGTGATTCTACAATAACTTTTCGTAAACCATGACACAAATCATGATTTTGATGACGTCTAATTTCTAAGCCAGTGACTTTGTTTAATTAAAATGCCATAAATTATACCATTTTGATTCCTTTTTCAAACCCTATATTTAAATAAATAACATCCACAATGCATCAATAATAATTCCTTACGCCACTCACCGAAAACGCTTAGAATATCGCAAAGTTAAACAAATAAATTATTACACCCTCCCACTGTCACCGGCCCTAATTCCCTACACATCGCAAAAATAGGGACGCACCCCCTTACATAGAGATGTGGAGTCAAATTCAATAGAGAAGGGTTAAGGGTCTCGGGTCCACAACACATTACTTTTAAGGTTCAGGGCCTGGCCTGGCATGTCTACGAATTTTAATCCACGAGAATTTTATATATTGCTACCTACTTTAGAGAAGCTTGTGGGCAGGTACTAACAGCCGCACGAGTCCACCTTCATGGAAAGCAACACTTGACGAGATCGGTCCGTGGATGTGTGACCATTCTGAGAGAGACACCTTCAAACTTCGGCAGCACGTTAAGCCCTTGGCCTCGGCTATAATTTGAAGATCTGTGACAAAAGCCAAAAAATCTGTAACCAGTATTGGCAAGGAGTGTCGTGTTACCCAGTTACTGGGTTGTGGAGGTCAGACAGATAGTCGTTCTATGTAAAATACTGGTACTCAGATGAAACCGGTAAGATTGGAAGCAAACCCAAACATATGTATGTTTTTTTTGGGATTGGGAACTTAATTTACAATACTGTCTAAATATATTGGCTATACGGCGTTGAGTCGTCCAACAGAGCAAATTGAAATGGACCTTACCCTCCTCTAGAGCCTTTTTACGGATAGGTAGAACAGGAATACGATTTTAAACCCCTCTTTTTTTGTACAATCAAATATTCTCGAGATGTCTCGCAGAAATGCTCGCGAGAAAGGAGTGATGAACGTAAAAACTAAATTCATGAAATTGTTGCTCTGTTCTATTTGTTGTGTTTAAAGTGGACCTAGTATGAAAAAAAGGCTATTTATTTCTTTGGGTAAAATGTGAAACGATTTGTGTCACCGCTATTGTTCAACACTTTAATGGGTTGAATAAATTAGTTCAATATTTAAAGAAAGTTGACCAAGCACCGTACTATACATACTGATATTATAAATGTGAAAGTAACTCTGTCTAACTGTCTGTTACCTTTTCATGCTTAAACCGCTGAACCGATTTGGATGAAATTTGGTATGGATCTACTTTGAGACCCTGGGAAGGACAAAGTTTTTTTTTATCCCAGAAATCATACTTCAGAGGGTAGATTAGTACGGTGAACTAATAATTTCTCAAGTATGGCGGCCCATTGTAGTATTTATTCCATATCTACTTACGATTTTATAACACTATACAAACCATCTTCACATCCTTTGATATTGTATCAATTTGTGTTACTCATTTTTATATATTCTTTGTATTATTAACATCTGGAAAGCATATTTAGTTATCTTCTGACTGTTTTTAATTTCTAAAACTTAAAAGATATTCGTAATTTATAATTCTTGCAAATTTTCATTTGACATGACATCTGTCTGTCTATTTTATTTTCTTAAAGCCATGGACATACCATAGGTACCATGGACTACCTAGACCTTTCCTTAAGTTAGTTGTACATTATTGTAAGGTCATCGCAGACTGACCCGCCGTTTTTATTCGTTCTGGTCTTATTGAGATTTGAATTTAAAATTTTGAAGGGATGGACAGAACGAATGAAAAACGGGCTTCAGCTTTTTTAGTCTAAAATCTGGGCGGAACGCTGAAAGACGGTTATACTGAGTACTATATTACGAAGTGTTTTTTCTATTCTTAAAACTCTTTAAAAGCCTTAAATCTAGCTTGTGTAATAATTTATGAAGTGATCTAGTTCAAATATATATTACTATTGTGTGTTATACTGTGTATGACTTCCTGTCCGAGCTGCTGCCTGGTTAGCTGCCCACGACGTGCGAAGCCGACCCATAGTTCTGTTCTCTATATAATTTTTAATTTCAAAGCTTTAATTTAATTTTTATCTTAATTTTATTAACGTGGCTTACGTATAGCTCTCCGGCTTTATACGTAACGTTACACCATACACCTAAAATATTATGATGCGATATAAAAAATAAGCTGTTCAAAGTACTAATGCTACGCAGACCAAGTCGTGGACAACAGCTGCTAGTATTATATATAGATTAGGCATATTTAGGTATTAATTAAAATTTAATATTTATCAGCTCGTTGCTGTCCCACTGCAGGGCAAAGGCTCTTATTATACAGAGAAGGCACGACCATTAATAACATCTCTTTCTCAATTCGGCTCTGGTGCTTTCAAACTTATAATACCTTTACTACAGTTTCCTCACGATGTTTTCCTTCACCGTTGTCAGCGATATCCAAGGTAAACTAAGAAAGTACATATTTATTCATAAAGTCACGTTGGTACTAGTCTGGATTTAAACCCACGACCTCTCCACGAAAGACGAGGTCTTAGCCGCTGGACCACCATGAAATTTAATACTTCACAATTATCTCACATAAACAGTTGAAATCTTGAGATCTGGGTAGGATGTTACCCAAACACTGGTTTATAGGTTTCAAATGAGCCTACATACACTTTAGTGCCGTAAAACAGTAACTTTCTTAAGCATACTCCTTAGTAACGGCTAAGTTAAAGGTTTGAAAACAATATATTTATTATTGATTCATGTACGAAATTTTGATTACAACGCTTTTTCGTGTAACTAATAGTTTTAATTTAAAAATAATAATTAACAAAATGATATTTTTTCGGTACTTTTGGATACTCCTCCAAAACGACTTGGATGTTTAAAAATATTATTATACTATCATCACAGGAAAAATATAGCTAGAATTTCTTTATAACTGAAATAGCATATGTAAATCAACGAAAAATTTGCAAACAAAACTGTACAAAAGGAGTTTCAATATTGATGTTCTGGTTCCGAGCGGGCGCACTGCTAGTACTGCATTAACATTGAGGAATATATACGCCTTAAGCAGGCGCTCTAATTAAAATACCGGTATTCAATGTATCCGGCTAGACTTAAAAGCCCCAACATGATTCGGTATGTAAAGATTTTTAAATATTATTTTAATTTATACTTTTATTTATTTTAAGCATCTAATTTTAATATTTCGTTTTTACAAGCTGTAGTTATTTTTTTATATTTTTTTAAAGTTTTGTTCGTGCTGACGTCATAAAGTTGTCTGAACGGCAAAAGACTTGACGTTGACATTAACGATTGACACGAACAAAACAATGGCTCAGTTTCACGAAAGACTTATTTCGTAGCAAAGACCTTATACTTCTTACTACTAGACTGTGCACTATGGCGCAAAAACCGGTCCGAGCGAGAGGGCTCCCGTTGGTAGTGTGTCTCTTTCTAATGAGGTGACCATGACCAAACATAACACGGGACAAATTGATTGTAAAAACAATAGTGTAAGTATCCCAACATATGTATTTATGCTACCTAACTACGCTACCTAAACCTACCAAAATTATTGAAAAAAAATATTTCTGTATATTTTTTGGAATCTACGTCACTTACCGAGTCGGTGTCGAGCGTACAGAATTATACATCCCATGTTTTTCCATTGGTGTCGTAAGAGGCGACTAAGGGACAAACCAGAGAATGATCAGCAGCGTTTTCTGTGTATTTGTAACAACCATACTGGGATCGCCAACCCGCCTGCAAAGCACTCCCCATGAATAGATACACAAATAAAACATAGCCCCTAGTGCCCGGCAGCCTGCCTAACCTCGACTACGGTAGCGGTCTAGGTTACGGTATGGCAAGGGATGCAAAGAATCCCGGACGAGATCCGGCTACCCCAACAAATACCGACGACAGGACCTGGCAACGTACAAGACGCGCACACTCCGGATTCCGGACCGACGATAAGATGACCGAACTCGAAGAGGAATTGAGCAAATTACGATGGTGTATTCGGGGAGGACTCGATAATCCTCAAATCAAAATCAAAATCATTTATTTGCGAAATATGGGTAGTTTTCAGGGTGACATTTTTAAATGACATTTTTCCTCAAATCCCAAGTCTGCATAAGTCCTATTCTTCAAGACCCATCGTATAGATAGGAAAAAAAAACTCTCTGATCTTACTCTCAAGCTCATGAAGGAGAGGCGTTAGATGATCCTGCAGTCTTCAGACGATGCTTCGAAATACCCCAAAGGATCTCAATGATTTCACATATTGTCCAGTTGAGTAGACAGTTGAGAAACAAAACTACACCAATTTTATTCCACTAGGAATCAATTTGCGATTAATATTAACAGCCGCTGAATTTTACTCGAACAAAACCCGCCAAAAACGACGCAAACCTGGTGGTCATTTTTTTTTTGTTTTTTATTCGCCCTTTTCGGGCATGCTAAGGTCTTGGACCATACCGCCTCGTCTTCAGTGCAATTTTAACATTCTTTAGTATGCATTAGAGTACGGGTGTAACAGATTCTAATGGTTTTTGGAGTATTTGGAAGCAAATTGTATCGAGTCAGCCTTCCCAGTAAGCTTTGCGGAGGTAGTCAATACTACAATAAAATTCTCCGCTCCATTATCCTGAGATCGCTTCTGTCAATGATTTCACATATTGTCCAGTTGCGTAGACAGTTGAGACACAAAACTACACCAATTTTATATCACTATATCCACTAGGAATCAATTTGCAAATAATATTAACAGCCGCTGAACTTCACTCGAAAAAATCCCGCCAAAAACTACAACCTGGTGGTGTTACATTTAGTATTACCAGGCCCAAACATTAATAAATACTACTCTTACTCAGTATTTTTTTTAAATACAATGTATTGTTTAATTATAGGAACAGTAAAAATATTTAAATACGTTTCAAAGTTTCATTGACTTTGAAACGTATTTAAATATATTTTTTTATTCGTTCGTTTTGGTGTAACATAAAAATGAAAAATATAAAATTTTCTACCATTTCTACCAAATCCAATGATTAGTTGAGCTAGCAAGAAGTCAGACAAAGACACACTACCAGCGGGAACCCTCTCGCCAGGACCGCTTTTGGTTAGCTACCGCTTATAAGGAAATAGCTAACCTAGGCGTATGATTATAGATTTCATTTTAGCTAAACAAAAATTTTTGGTGCACAGTCTAGTAGTAAGAAATACTTATAAGGTCTTTGACTCGGAGTTTGTTACTAGCGCGAGGTTAAATAGACAATATTGTGTAACGGCTTGTCAATTTAACCTCGTGTTGGCGACTAGCTCTGGGTTGGGTTTTTCGTGCAAGAGGGCCTTATTTATTTAATTACAAGAGGCACTGAAAGTTTTCTATATAGGATACTTTATGATGTCATTTAGACGTCAAGTGATTTTAAGTATTTATGTGAAAATAAATACGATCTTAATATTTTAAGACTTAAAAATTGAAAAATAAGGCTTACAAAACTAAAATCTTGGCATGATTTTGGTATCAATTCAATTCAATTTATTTCAGACCATGATCCATAATTTGTTAGTAATAATAATACACTTACGACTATGTTAGTAAATTTACACAATTTAATAATGTCATCCTAATTACAATAATAATCCATAAACACAAGATAAACACATAAAAATAAATAATTGACAAATAAATTAACAAATAATCCAATTAGTTCATATATCTATTTCCCGTTGCAATGGAGCCGCCGCTGTGCAAGCGGGTCCAGTACCCCAGGAAAGGGCAGTCCGGTTTATCCGCAATCGTATCCGTATCGGCATGGGTTAATTTTTACTTTACATACCGAATTTGGAAAAGGCCTAGTAGATGATTATCAAAAGAAGTAATCTGCTGAACACGACGGAGAACAAGAATAAGTGAACCAATTTTGTCATAACTTATTCTGACATTTATGGACATAATATTAACGATGGCTCGTCTGTCTTCCAGAGCAATTAATACAAAAATGGCTCGGCTAGTCACCGATTTAATCTGACATTCTCCATTAATAATTGTCAATTATGAAATCAAAGGCAGGTGCGAAAGAAGAGACCTTGATCAATATACTGTTAATCGTTAGTCGGTAGGTGCTTTTGATTTTGAGATATTAGGTAGTTACATACATAGTATGAAAATCTGAAATGATGAAATTGTAATAGAAGCATATAACAGCCTATTCATATCAAATAAAACATACTCGTAGTTAGACATCGTTAGAATTGCAAAACAGAAAGAAATATAGAAAGAAAGAAATCATTTACTTGCTAATAATGTAGGTATACATATAAGTTGGCATATTTGTAAATTGTCCCGATATATTTTGCCTTACGGCAATGCAATATTAGATTTCAATTTAATAATATAGTTACAACCATCACAACTATTATTAACACCAGTTGGAATTTAATAGTCAGGTATAGATTATTCTAAAAAAATAATTAATAAAATATAAATCTTTCGCAAATCATACAATGAAGAATATAAATGTATTGTCAAAAAGCTTAATGTCAAAATATTCTATAACATTTACAACAATCGCAATTATGGAATATAGATAGTGTCATAATGTGAAGGTAATGTTAATATCTATAATATTAAATCATGTCGACACAGTTATACTAATGTAACAACAACAGTCATAATATTTCACTAATAGGTATAACAATGTCATTATTATAATCAAAAACATTGGAAATTGCAAAGATAACGTATTTCTTTCTTTCAGAGACTAAAAGAAAATGAAGATATTTTGCCCGCCAAATGGTAATATAAGGTTTATTACAGTTTGCAGCCTGCTAATTGATTAACAATCCTACGTCTAATACTTTCTCTATGACCTGACTAATGAGCTTATATTATTTCCACCGAAATATATCCACCACAGCAGATGCCACAACCGATATCGGTCAACCTTGTAGAAGGCTTCAAAAGTTTATATTTATACATAGAAAAATATGTTTTTTATATTTTTCGTGCCAAGAAGAGCGCAGAAGAACAATCGATCATATTGTAGCGGGCTTGTGTACAAAGTCAATGATCTGACAATCTATCAATATGAGAGGCCGATGAACTTACGAAGGAAACCAAGGAGGTATACGACCAAACTGTTCGCGTGACAGCCAATATGTAATAAGATAAATATTTGCTCAAACGACCAGCGTGACAGCGTTCGTCGCAGATCGTAATAAGCTTGCGGTTCAATATTGTTTTGAAAGATTGTGTGGCATGTCAGTTTTATGCTGATAATGTGCAACAAAATAATTTTTAGCTGTTTTTAATAATACACTATTCTTGATTTGATAGGAGTCCCGTGCTTGCCGACTATCAATTGCTTAGTAAATTAAGGTTGATTCTAAACTGGGAATTTGTATTCAAGAACGTGTCGAAATTTAATTTAACGCCAAAGTGGTTCAGGTTTTCAGGCTAAACTCGACTACTATATTTCAAATTTTTAATTCAGAAATCGGTGGGACATATCTGTTTAGAGTATGGGGTGTATAGTAGGTACCGGGGTGAATAGTATGTATCAGGGTGAATAGTGGTCATAACTGTAAAATATGCACATTTATCAATATTTAATAGTCCACTCGCCAACGCACCACCGCACATGCCGACAGTCCGATAACGACCGATCGCCCCACCACTCGGACCGGTATTTATAACCGAGCGACGTGTGCGCACGAGACAACATTACAATACTGTTATCGGCTTAGAGCGCGATCTATTGATATCTACATACACTACAATAACCGAATTTTATTTTTCATTTTTCTCGATTATCCCCCTTACCACCTCATAACTAGTGGCTAATAGCGTGTAAACAGGGCTGTTCTCATGGCCTGTATACTCGAGTGGAAAACGCCACAGGCATGGTGCAGGAGTGTGGTGGTACTCTCCTTCAAGAAGGGCTACAATGCCCGGCTGAACAATTATAGGCCCATCTCACTTCTTAGCTATGTCTACAAGTCGTTTTCAAGAGTCATCAGAAATCGTCTCGCGCGCAGCTTTCTAGATTGGCAGCCTCCCGAACAAGCTAGATTCCGAATAAGCTTTAGCACCTCAGACCACACACATGTGCTGCGGCAGGTTATACAGAAGACCAAAGAGTATAACCTGTCCCTCTGTTTAGCGTTTGTGGACTACGAGAAAGCCTTCGATTCGATCGAGACTTGGGCTGTACTGCAATCTCACCAAAAGTGCCAAATTGACTACCTGTACATCGAGGTGTTGCAGTGTTTTTACAAAAACGCCACCATAACAGTCATACGTCAGAATCTGACCTCGGTACCTATCCTTTTGCAACGAGGTGTGAGACAGAGACACGTCATATCTCCGAAACTGTTCACCGCTGCACTGGAGGATGTCTTCAAGGTTCTGGACTGGAAAGGGATAGGCATCAACGTCAATGGCAAGTAAATCATACATCTTCGGTTTGCCGACGATATAAATTTCATGGCTGAGACTATGGAGGACCTCAGTACAATGCTCGATGACCTCGAGAGCTCTCGAGGTTATCGTGCTAGGACCTCGGAGCTCGTAGAGCTGCCGAAAGAGTGTTAATCTCTCTATAATACTGAGGTTTGCTATAAGAGAACCAGATTATGGGTTAAGCTCGCCTAAGGACAAAACAGGTCCTATCAAGATCAGACACTCTACACTCGAAGTTGTAGATTATGTCTACCTGGGACAAACGGTCCAGTTAGGTAGGTCTAACTTCAAGAAAAAAGTCAATCATCGAATCCGAATTGGCTGGTCAGCGGGCAATCAGAAATTGAGACATCCGCTAGAGAACCAGGGTTAACGACGTATCACGAAGAATTGCCAAACTAACTTAGTGGCAGTGGGCAGGGCACATTGCTCGCAGAATGGATTGACCGCGTACAGCTGGAAGACGTAGCTTTGGAAGGCCTACCTCCAGTTGGAGCAATGACGTGTTTAAGGCTGGTGTGGGAATCCAGTGGATGAGAGACGCACAAGATCAATCACTGTGCGACGCTTGGGAGGGAGGGAGTAATATCCAGCAGCGGACGTCTTTCAGCTGAAATAATGATCATAATAAGGGCTATTCAGTGATCACCCATTTCTTAGGTAGCAAGCTTATTTTAGGCTTTGATAATTATGAATTCGGTCGACAGACTGAAAGCCGAAAAATCAAAGCTTTGGAATACTTTGGTGGATATCATTAATCGCTTCAGTAACCTGGCAAAGAGCTTAATTAGCGATGGGTAGGCAGACCAATTAGTGTTCGCTAGCGATTGTTGTCTTCTCTCTAATAATAATCCCTGTGTAGCCTTTTAGTACTTTTTTTTTTTTTTTTTTTTTTATAACCTATAGGCTCGCGCTTGACCACAATCTCACCTGATGGTAAGCGATGATGTGGTCGACGGTGAAACACGCTTGCCTAGAAATAACCTATTCACTCTTGACTTAAAGACCCCTAGATTGTAGCTATCGGGAAACACAGACTCCGGCAGGGAATTCCACTCCTTAGCTGTACGCATAATAAAAGTGTTCCCAAAACGTTTTGTGATGGCGCATCGCCGTACGTCTGGTAGTCCGATGATGGAACGGGCTAGGTGGAATTATATCGTGCAATTCCATCGCACACTCCCCGAAATGTAACCGATAAAAAACCGACAGGCTGGCAACTCGGCGACGATGTTCAAGACTCTGGAGCTTTGACTTGACCAGCGCCTCATCGGCGATGAGCCTCTTGGCTCGCTTTTCGATCGACTCTAGTGCGTCAAGCTGGTATTTGGCTGATCCGTCCCAGAGATGAGAACAGTACTCCATGCATGATCGAACTTGCGCTTGATACAAGTTGAGGAGCTGTTCCGGCGTGAAGTACCGTCTCACCTTTGCAAGGATCCCCAGCTTTTTGGCAGCCAGCTGAGCCTTTGCCTCAATGTAAGGGCCAAAATTGAGAGTAGATGTCAACGTAACGCCAAGAAGCTCAAGATGGTCAGTTATTGGCACGGTCGCATCTCGGAAAGTTGGATCTGGGTAAAATTGGCTCTTTTTAGCGGAAAAAAGACACGCCTGGGTTTTAGCGGCATTAAACCTGACCAGATTGGCATCGCCCCATTCGGAGACTGCCTGCAAGGACAGGTTCAAGCGCTCCACCATGGCCTCCCGGAGAGACCGGATCTGAGGCCCGGTAGCACGAGCGTTGGACAAGTATCTCTCAGCAACAGTGCTATCGTCTGCATACCCAAAGGTGCCGGGTTTAAGCAGATCGTTAATATGCAGCAAGAATAAAGTTGCTGAGAGTACCCCTGAGGGACCCCGGCATTGATATCCAATTGGTCCGACGAGCAGCCATCGATAACCACTCGAATGGACCGATCTCTCAGGAAGTCTGCAATCCAATCACACAGACCACCGGGCAAACCGAATGAAGGAAGCTTACCAATAAGGCTTTCGTGCCAGACCCTATCAAAAGCCTTCGAGATGTCGAGGGAGACGGCAAGCGCTTCCCCGTGTCTCTCGATGGCCTCACTCCAGATGTGAATGGCATACGCTAGAAGATCCCCAGTAGACCGATTTCGGCGGA
The DNA here is from genome assembly GCA_949775005.1 of Orthosia gothica. Lineage (NCBI taxonomy): Eukaryota > Metazoa > Arthropoda > Insecta > Lepidoptera > Noctuidae > Orthosia > Orthosia gothica. The sequence goes on from OX459056.1 coordinate 2,582,787, forward strand.
AGCCGTATTGGCGGTCACTAAGGATATCGTTAGATTCTAGGTATGCCAGGAGCTTTGTGTTAAGTACACGCTCCATACTCTTACAGAGTATGGACGTTACAGAGATGGGTCTGTAGTTGGCCGGGTCAGCTCGACTACCCTTCTTGGGCACGGGCTGTACGTTAGCTAGCTTCCAAGCATTCGGCACTTTTCCAGTCTCATACGAAAGGCGGAATAGGCGTGTCAAGATCGGAGACAGTTCAGGCGCACAGGTTCTGAGAACTATTGCTGGTATTCCGTCCGGGCCACTAGACTTGCCACGTTTAACTTATTTTGTTGAGAAAGGTTGGATTGAAAACAAATTGTTGTAACAACCTGAGGCCCTAGACAAGGGACATTCTATGATCAAAAGCGATAGCGATTTTGAAAAGGCAAATCATATCGAAAAATCACGTGATTAACATTTGACATTTCGTCTATCACCTTCGCTGACATCGAATGCCAATTTTTATCTAGAGCACGTTCGCTGCTGAAATTACTGAAATGATTGAAAAGCAATTGTGTCTCGCGTGAGGCGAGTCCTTGGCAGTGAACGTGTTAAGGCGTTTCATCTTCAAAGAAACACAGGATGACTTTTCATTAATTGAAAATACAGAGGCAATATTGATTGTACATGGCATTAATATCAATGAAAGCGTTGTGACAGTCAATAACAAGCGCAATCGAAATGTCACGTGATAAATTCAACATTTTGACATTTGACCATTGCCTTCGCTGATAGATCGACGCTTTAAACTTAAACTTACTTTAACTTTTGATTTAGACAAAGGGTCTAGCAATATTTCTAAAGACGAAAGTACTAAATAGATGGAATAGCTGATTTCTTTTTCTCATTTCGAGTTTGGACTCATAGTAAAGGCTTTCCATCTTTCTAATATCTTACTAATAATATTATAAATGCGTAAGTTTAGATATTTGTATGTCTGTTACCCAATCACGCCAGAATGGCTTAACGGATCGGAATGAAAGGAGAGTGCCCATTTTGTAAAGGAACTTGGGCCCCTTTGAAAAAATTGTTGTATCTTGATGCATTTGGTTGTATATTGTAGACCCAAGATATAACGATGTATCTGTTCATGAAGTGAAACCTTATTACAATGCAATAAGGTGCATACAAATGTCCAAGTGAAGGAACGTGATCTGTTGTTGTCTGCACATATAAAATAAAGGACACGGATGGAAAAAACACAAAATAAATCCTATTTTTGGACAATATTGAAATCGCAGGCGCGATACCTCATAAAGGGCCTGTGTATGGGCAATCTCCTTTGGCACAAAGATAGATTATAGTCCGGAATAGCACATAAAACAGCACTTTTAATGCCGGTATAATGTTTCAACAGTTTTCACTCGGGCAAAGTCGCTGGGTGAAGACAGTATAACATATATTCAGGAATACTTTTGGCCCTAATTAATTGAAACGAAAATGGCAGAAACCCATCATTGTTTAAGCTGAGATTTAATTCTTATGACTCTAATTAATGAAAAATATCTGTTTTAATTTAGGGTCATATTCTGAATTAGTATGTGCAAGAATTTTTGTTCAAGAACGCCGAGAATAATAGATATTCAGTCATAAACTTTTGGAGGTTATGTCTGGGTAACTTTTAATAATGTGTTTATTAGGAATATTATTCAATTTATTGGAAGTAAAAGGGCATTAGTATTTCTTTTTCCTAGTTATTTCAGCATTAAATGTAAAATATACCCTCTGGCTTATTTCTTTGGTATATTTATTTAATTAAGCGACTTTGACGTATATCAAAAGGTCGTCGTCAACTACCAAGCTATATTTTTTTGGACTTGGATACGAGTCTTTTTATCTATCATTAATTAAAAGTAAGTAATTCATTTTTATTTCTACTACACTACAGTATTCTAACCTGCCTGCAAGAACACACTTAGACAGAAACTGTATTGTTAATTCATTTATTCCGTTTTATTATAATAACATATACAATAATGATTTATACTTGCTACAGTCACCACTTCTCATTTGTTAGACTTAGTGTAAAATGGCAATCTAATGAGAATTAACGAAAATATCAAATAACTTTTATATATATTTTTTTTATCCATGGTGATCCAGTTAATGTTACACAAAATGTAGACAAATAATGGAATTTCTTTCGTATGTAACTCACTTTCAGACGCTCAAATTTAAGTCAGCTAAGATTTCACCATTGTTCTTTACTCTGTATAATCCGTATAATCCTAAAGGTTACAACTCTTGGCTCCAGTTTCTGAAATCCTTACTAAGTCTGATCAGTAAATCTGCTGCCAAACATCATGTTAGATATTGTAATTACTTGACCGAATAGGGTAGTTGACAAAAAATATCTATTTAGTCCGTCAGTTAGATAACCTAAAAATATTGGATACGTATTTTTTCTTTTGCCACGTAAACAAAAGATTACGACGATACAGTGCGTTGAAATATCGTGTGACGTCACGGTGTTCAACATTTTATACTGACAAAGTGACGTCACAAGCCCGCACTCCTAGAAATTTGATGAGCTTTATCTTTGTAATATTGTATTTATTTGATAAAGAATGAAATACGGGTCCAATATAATTAGATAGTTTCACTATCGGACGGACTAATATAGAATTATCATTTTTTTAACCAGAAAACATCCCTATTCAGATAACAGTCAATCAAATCGCTTGCCTCCAGATTAAATTTAGCGTCTGGTCTGGAACCCTACTCAGAAAACAAGGCTACCTATGTCACATATAAAACAATAATTTGATCTTTCAGACATTTTATTTTTAAACATTTTTGTTTTGTTCATTTGGGAAAAAACCGGTGTGATGTTATGTTGTGTTTTTTTGTATTTTTGCAGACTGAATATTTTTGTGGAAGTTACAACATAAAAATTTATGAAACAGTCACAATAAAACTATGAAGTTCCTTAAGCCACTTTTAAAGATTATTTTATACACGTTAAATTAAGTAATCATTCAATGAATCTGTAGAAAAGTAGTTTTTGCACATCGAAAATATTTCCAAAAAAAAAGCTAGTGTGTGTGTGTGTTAAAGGATAACCAACAGAACCCATTTCCAGCATTTTTGGATTTTTAGTCTGTTTGTCTATTTAGTTGTGCACGTATCACGTAAAATGTACAAAACCAATGTAGATAACTTTTATACGCAAAAACTGTGCGTAACTTGAAGTATTACTTAGTTTTTAACCCCCGCCGGAAAAAGAGGGGTGTTATAAGTTTCACGTGTGTTTCTGTGTATCTGTGTATCTGTGTGTATGTCTGTGGCATCATAGCGCCTAAACGAATGAACCAATTTTGATTTAGTTTATTTTGTTTGATAGGTAATTTTGTCGAGAGTGTTCTTAGCTATGTTTGAATAAAATCGGTTCAGCAGTTTAAACGTCATGGGCTTTTGACTGTTTGAATCGGGGTGCTTTCGTAAGATAAATGTGTCGGGGGTTTTTTTATTTTGAAAGGAGAATGCTCATCGATGTATGGAATCCCGTACCAAGCTGCATCAAAATCAAACTTTGTTTTTTATAGACTACACTGACCATGTTAACTCCTACAAAACATCTTTTTGAAAACAAAACCCGGGTTTCGGAGTTATTTCATAAAATCGAAAATAACCTAAAAATAGGTCTATTTTGTTCGACTCTATCAACGACGTATTTTATTATAGACACGTTATACATGAACGTTATAGTTATTTATTAAACAAAAGAAACCATTACTGGTTAGTCGATTCATCAAAAATAGATTCTATTGCATTCTACATCTTTATAACCGGCTGCTGTGAACGGCCAATTCACCATAGATAAAATAATTATACCTAATCTTTTATAAGTAAATGATAATATTCTATTCTAGTTTTTTTTAATTAATGTAGAATTGGAATCGTATAATTTTTTTACAGTGGTCATGACACTTTAAAAAATCAATGTTACGTTAATCATGTCATGTGAAACGGAACGTCATTTATAGATAGTAAAACAATATCCATACTTTTAAACTCAAAATTAAATGCCCTATTCAAAAATCAAATCCGCGACGCGTAATGTCGTAAAAAAATATGAAACTAATTACTATAACATTTTGGTCTTGATGCGTGAGACTTTTTGGTACCACTTTTGGTCATTCTCCTTTTACTTGTTGTTTCATCGGAATCGGTTCACACTATCAAAAGTTAGATCAATTTCAAGTGTTCAAGAAGTAAAATATCACAACACACGCAATTCTTATACTCGGACAGTTAAACACCATATTCGATAGATAGCGTTGTGCATTTGACGTAATTTTCTGAATGGCGGTGTTAAGATCCTCCGCGGGAAAAATTATCATAGAAACAATATTGGTAAGTAGGGTAGGTAGCAAGGCAAGTAAGGTTGGTAGGTAGGTAAGTACTGGCACAGCTAGTAAGTTAACTAAATATTTATGTTAATATCACACTGGACAAGGGCATTATCTCAGCCAGAAAAGTCAAGAAGATTCCTTAGTATAATAATATATGCTTGTTTTAGGCGGGTTGGCGATTTCAGTTTTTTTTTAAGGCCAGCTTTCATGTAAGGCCAGCTTTCAATGAAGAATATAAATGTAGGTTGGTAAGTGGGGTAGGGTAGGCAGTTGACGGGAGCGATGCCGGCACAGCTATTAAGTTAACTAAATATTTATACTATTCGGCATATATAAAGGCATCTTTTTAGACAAAAAAGTCACGAGCATATCTTAGTATAAATGCTTATTCCAAGAGAGCAGTGGTGGCCCAGTGGTATCGGCCGCGACTTACAAGTCGTGGGTTCGAGCCCAGGCAGGCGCTTTACTTTGTGTAAATAATTTCATCACCACTGCTCTCAAAACTGTGAAGGAAAACATCGTGAGGAAACCGGCATGTTCTAGAAACATAAATTCGAAGACATTGTGACATACACCAACCCGCACTAGGCCCGCGTAGTGGATTACGGCCCGTTCGCTCTCACAGAGATGAAGCCTGTGTCCCAGCAGTGGGATCATTAATAGGCTGATGATGTGATGTGATGCTTATTCCAGGCGGGTTGGCGATTTCAGATTTTTTAAAGGCCAGCTTTCCTCACGGCCAAAGCGCATAATATCAAAGTAAATCAATCCAAATTAAACGTTTTATCAATCCACTCTAAGTTACTCAAACATAGTTAATAGATACCAAGTTAGACCAAAGGGTCGCCCAATCATTGGTACCGGTCAGGGAAGCAATTAAAGCCATACAGATGTACGATTGTATCTTCATTGATTATTCAATTCCGCTTCAATCAGTTGATTGATTACGCGATAGGTCAAGTGGTTTGTTGATATCTGTGTGTTTGTTTGTGTGTAATGTGGGGGTTTATCTATATGTCGGAATTAGGTTACTGATGTTTGTGATGTATGTGTTGATATTTAGATTAAGTAGGTAGTATGTTATAATTTGTTATTGTGAGTACCGCCGCGCCACGGCGCCAGTCTGCGAATATACGCTGTGCTATCGAGACGTTACGTTGTTTTATTCTGCTCCTAGCTGACCAGGCACCTGCTTCTAACATATTTCTCAGTGGCGACGAGAAGTGAACATTTCACGTGTGGAATTGACTGTGTACAATGTCGATCGGAAAGATAAGCGAGTTTAATGTACACAAAGACGATTGGGAACTATATGTCGAACGGTTAGAACAATACTTCGTTGTGAACGACATAAAGAAAGATTTGCATGTACCGACGCTAATAACCGTTATGGGAGCAGAGAGCTACGAGTTGCTTGTCAATCTGTGTACACCGAATAAACCAAAAACTAAGACGTTTGAGCAGTTATCGGAAATTATGGGTAAACATTTACAACCTAAACCCAGTGAACTCGCCGAGAGGTATAAATTCAGGCATAGAAAACAGAAAGAGGGTGAAACCATATCCGAGTACGTGGCCGTGCTTAAGAAGATGTCGAAGACCTGTGAGTTCGGAAGTTGGCTCGAGGAAAGTTTGAGAGATCAATTGGTGTGCGGAATAGCGAGCGAGAATATTAGGCAACGGTTATTCGCAGAGTCAAAACTGGATTTTGCCAAGGCGTATAAACTTGCCGCCAGCATGGAATCAGCAGAGAAGGACGCCGCTATAGTGGAGGGTCCTAAATCGTCAGCGGGAACGGACACTAGTTCGGTGACGTGTCAAGCGATGACGACGACACGGCATACAGCGAGCGGGGCGGAGCGCGGCGGGCAGCCGGGCGTCGTGCGGCGCGATGGGCGCGAGCGACGAGATTTCCGGGAGCGGCGCGCGGGCCACGAGTCTGTGCTGGGTGAGCGGGCTCGGCTGGGGGAGCGAGCTCGGCCGCAGCGGCTGTGTCGGGTGTGTGGCGCTAACCACAACGAATCGACGTGCAAGTTCGCCAGTTACGTGTGTAGGGTGTGCAACCGGCAAGGACACCTACGACGTATGTGTCCCAATATGGTGGGACAGCATCAGGTAGACTTGCAAACAGCAGACATTGACGAAGAGGCGGACAGTGACGAGGTAACTTTTGTTGATGTTTGTCGGTTGTCGATATCAAGTTGCAAACCTATTTATATATCACTGAACGTACATAATAAAGACATTGCTATGGAATGTGACACGGGGAGTGCAGTATCTTGTATTAGTCGCGAGTGTTACAGTAAATTATTTAGCGATCTTTCGCTACAACCTTGTAAAGTAATTTTAAGATATTACACTGGTGAGACTGTAAAACCGCTAGGTATAATAAGACCGCTAGTTCGGTATAAGAATAGAAGTGAATTTTTAGAATTACTTGTTATCGAAAAGGGAAAAACTGTACTTTTAGGGCGACATTGGATAGCGGCATTAAAGATACAACTACCCGATTTAAGTTATGATGTGCATAAAATGTGGGAAAGTAATGATTATGATATACCCTTTTTCAGTTCCAAATACTGTAACGTGTTTGCGGAGGGTCTCGGGCGCTTCACGGGCGGCGCAGTGAGCATACACGTGCGCCCGGGCTCGCGACCGGTGTTCATGCGCGCGCGCCCCCTGGCATACGCGCTACGCGAGCCGGTGGAGCGCGCGCTGGACCAGTTCGTGCGCGACGGAGTTCTCACCCCAGTAGAGCGTTCCGACTGGGCTACGCCGATCGTTCCAGTGGTAAAAAAGGATGGTAGCATTCGAATCTGTGCCGATTATAAACTAACCTTAAACAAAGTGATAGAAATTGATCGTTATCCGCTGCCTAGGGTAGAAGATTTGTTATTTCGTCTGCGAGGGGGTGAATACTACAGTAAAATCGATTTGTCTCAAGCGTACGCGCAATTCGAGCTCGATGACACAAAAAAATATACGGTGATAAATACCCATAAAGGCTTATATATGTACAACAGATTAGTGTATGGTTTAGCGTCTAGCCCGGGTATTTTTCAAAGGCGAATATAACAGTTATTTGCTGACATGCCGCGTGTAGGTGTCTTCCTTGACGATATAATCGTGACAGGTAGTACGAAGGCCGACCATATAAGTAATTTGCATAAAGTCTTTCAGCGTTTGCAAGACTATGGACTAAGAGTGAAGAAGGAAAAATGCGTTTTCTTTGCAAAGTCTGTTTCTTATTTGGGTCACGTTATTAGTAAAGAGGGCGTGCACACGTGCCCGGACAAAGTTAAGGCGGTGATGGAGACGCCGGCGCCAACCAATATCACCGAGTTAAGAGCATTTATAGGGCTTATCATGTATTATGCGAAATTTATTAAAAATATTAGCACAGTTCTTGCTCCGCTATACAATCTCCTTAAGTCGGGTACTAAATATAATTGGGATGAAGATTGTCAGACAGCATTCGTAAAAGTGAAGGGTCTTTTAGTAGATGGTGAAGTACTAGTTCATTACAATCCGGAGCTACCGCTGATTTTGACCACGGATGCAAGTAGCGTGGGTGTGGGCGCGGTAATATCGCATGTAACGGCGGACGGCGAGCGCCCGGTGGCGTATGCATCGCGGTCGCTCGCACCAGCTGAGCGAGCTTATGCGCAAATAGATAGGGAGGCTCTTGGAATTATATTCGGTATTCGAAAGTTCCATCAATACCTTTATGGTCGTCACTTTACACTACGAACTGACCATAAACCTTTAACATATATTTTTGGTGACAAAGCGGGTATTCCGGTAATGGCCGCTTCACGACTACAGCGGTGGGCAGTACTCCTATCGGGTTATAATTACAAGATTGAGTACATCACTTCTAGTAAAAACAGTGCAGATGCTTTATCACGCCTGCCATGTAAGAATAATTACTCGGGTAACGCAAAAACAGAAAGTACGTATGTTAACTTTGTAGAAAATTTTTTACCCGTCACTAGCAGTGATATCAAGCAAGTGATATCCAAAGATAAGATTCTTGGTAGGGTGATGTTATACATACATTCAGGTTGGCCTTCAGTTTGTCCTAGTGATGAGATTAAACCATTCTTTGCTAGGAGAAACGAATTGTATGTAGAATGTGGGTGCATAATGTGGGGCTATCGTATGGTAATCCCACATGCATTACAATGCCAAATATTACAACAATTGCATAGCAGTCATATGGGTATTGTTAAGATGAAAAGTCTGGCTAGGAGTTATGTCTGGTGGCCTAACATCGATAAAGATATCGAGGACTTAGGTAAGGGTTGTGAGACATGTGCGGCGGAAGCAAATGCGCCCCCGCGAGCTACTATTCAGCCATGGCCGTATTATACTCAACCGTGGACTAGACTACACATTGATTTTTTGGGACCATATCGAGGTATGACATTCCTGGTATTGATAGATTCGTCATCAAAATGGTTAGAAATATTCGAAATGTCACGAACTAACGCGTCTAATGTTATTAAAGTATTGCGTTCGACTTTTGCGCGGTTCGGTTTACCGGAACAGTTGGTATCAGATCAGGGACCACCTTTCACCAGCACGGAATTCAAAAATTTTCTTGTGAAAAATGGTATTAGGCAGTATTTTTCACCCGCATATCATCCATCTTCAAACGGAGCTGCAGAAAATGCAGTAAACATTTGCAAACGCACTATTAAAAAGGCAATTAGAGATCGCGTGGACGTAGACACAGCTTTACAAACATTTCTACTAGCATACAGAAATACAGCGCACAGCACTACAGGTGAGACACCCGCTATGTTGTTGCAGAAACGAACATTACGTTCCAGGCTAGATTTGTTACGGACAGAACGATCAGTAGGTACCAGAGTGCAGGATGCGCAGCAGAGACAAATCGATTCATCTGGAGGGGTTCCACGATCTTTCAACGAGGGGGATCCTGTTTGGATGAGGGATTACAATTCCTCAAACAAATGGGTAAAAGGTTCGATATCAAACGTGGATAGTACTCGACGGTATATGATAGCAAGGGATAACGGCCAATTAATTAAAAGACACGTGGACCAGATACGGCGCAGATCTCGGGTATCGGTTGGTGGACCGAATACTGAAGAGGAGGGAACAATGGAGGGTGAGAGCTCCGTAGCGCAGGCAGGGGACAATTTAATAGTGTCAGGGAAGAATGAGGATGACCGCAGTGATGAGTGTGTGAGTGAAGAAAGTGAGTCGAAACTAAAAATAAACGATGAAGTAGGAGGTATTGCTTATGATCAGCTATCTAATCAATCACCTGGTTTGTCAGCCCAGCAGCAAGCAGAGTACCCAAAGCGAACCCGCAAACCCGTTATCAGATACCAGTGTATTTGAAACATAAAACTTATTGTATTGATAAAACTATTGTAATTTAAGTAGGGAGGTGTGATGTATGTGTTGATATTTAGATTAAGTAGGTAGTATGTTATAATTTGTTATTGTGAGTACCGCCGCGCCACGGCGCCAGTCTGCGAATATACGCTGTGCTATCGAGACGTTACGTTGTTTTATTCTGCTCCTAGCTGACCAGGCACCTGCTTCTAACATATTTCTATATGAATGTTGGGACTTTCCAGAAGTATTGGCTTGATATACTTCAATCGTTTGTGATAGATTTATAAACAATTTCTGTTTTTAAATTTTTCGACTTTTAATACGACGGGATCCATTTTTAACCGCCGACAAAAAAAGACGGGTGTGTCTGTGTATCTGTCTGTGGCATCATAGCTTCTAAATGGATGAACCGAGAGTGTTTTAGCTATTTTTGATTAAAATAGGTTTGGCAAGAAATCGTGTCATAATTACGTGTGTCGATAGACTGTCGATTGAAGTGTGTCTACTACTAGATATATTATAAATGTAGTTTAAAATCATGAAATAAAATAAAATTAAATATTTATAAAACAAATTAAACTGCTGTAAGCGTTGGCGGTTCCCCGACGCGAGTAATAGGCTTATTTTATGCTTTTGGGTAGGGCATTTATACATTTTAAATTCCACTTTTAAGACCAAAAGAATTTAGGACTGTAACAAGAAGAGAGCATTCTTTACCTGATAATATTTGGTGAGCAGACAAACATAAGTAATTTAATTGAGTGGGAATTAAATTAGTATTTAATCGTTTGGTATAACCGACCGAAATTAGTATTTAATGTTAAATTGACTGCAAGTTTTCAACCTTTAATAGATAGTAAGTACCTGGGCTCTACTCGGGTGAATATAGAGAAAACGAAAACATTTCTAAAAATTCAACCTAGCTAGATCGATTTTTCGCCTCCGAAACCCTCTGCATACTAAATTTCATGAAAATTGTTGGTACCGTTTCCGAGATTTAGATTATATATATATATTATAGAAGAATTGCTCGTTTAAAGGTATCATTAGATTAGATACTGTGGACGTCGGTTTCCTTAAAATAATAGTTTCCTTGTTATATTTATTATTCTAGAATCTGGCAGCAGATACGCGGAATAAATAAAGTACAGTTATTTTCCAAGCTCCAATCTCAATACCAAAATTAATCAAAATTGGTTCAGCGGTTTAGACTTGAAAGCGTGACAAACAAACAGACAGACACTTGCATTAATAATTTTAGTATGTATAATTATGGTATGAATTTTATTCCTTATAATTATAAGAACATCTTGCAACCTAAGTAAATATACCACACTTTAGAGCCACCCTCCGCTCCAACACAATACCACACAATCGCCGTCAAACTTCTAAAGACAGTCTTTTGTCTCGAATCGAGTGCGCACGAAGAACTTTTTGTCTCAATAAAAGAAGTCACAATCCTCCAGTATATGGCATTAATATAATTGAAAAGGTCGGGAACAGGGGCCCTACCATGAACTCTTAGATCAAGATTATTTCCATTGTAAGTAAAGGACATAAGTCATTCCTCATCATCATTTTAGCCGCAAAACGCCCACTGTTGAACGTCTCGCATCTAGCGGAATCCAGCATCCTTAACCAGGTCATCGGTCCACCTAGTGGGGAGCCTTCCAACACAAAGTCTTCTGATTCGCGGTCAGTACACAACCGGGAAGTGGATAGCCTTTTGGTTTTTGATGTATTCCACAAGAAGATAACGTCATCATAATCATTTCAGCCGAAAGACATCCACTGCTGGACATAGGCCTCCCCCAGGCGTCGCCACATTGACCGATCCCGTGCGTCTCGCATCCAGCGCCTTCCCGCAACCTTAACCAGGTCATCAGCCCACTTAGTGCAGGCCATCCAACACATCGTCTTCGGATTCGCGGTCGGAACTCCAGAACTTTTCGGCCCCATCAACCATCCGTTCTGCGAGCAATGTGCCCTGCCCATTGCCACTTACATTTTGCAACTCTTCGGGAATTGTCGGTAACTTAGGTCCACTTGCGGATTTACTCATTTCTGATGAGGGATAGGATGGGGGGAGGATGTATACACGTCATTTAAATAACCTAGCTCTAAGAGCTCATGGTAGGGCCCCTGTACCGTTCGCAAAAACATACGGCAAAGCGTTGATATGATTTATCTAGTAATCTTGTAATACCAGCAAACTTATCGTATGACGAGCAATATTGCCTTTTTTCTCCAGTAAGTAGGGCATTATTATTAGAATCCAACTTAGGTAGCGATTTTTTTGCTGAAAGTCTATTGGAGCTTAAATTCTATTAGGTTTCTGGGTTAGTTATTATCCTGTATGAGTAACCTGATTGGAATCGTTGAAGCTAGGGAATAATAGTTTCATTTTATTTTATCAGATGATTTTTGCGAGGATAAACTTAATGGAAAATTGTTTTTCTTTATACTATTGTTATATTTTTGACGTGTTATGTTTGAAACAAGATTTGTTCGCCCAGTCGAACTAGTATGTTTCTAAGATTATAAATAAGATTAAATATGGAATGGGGATTTAAATATGAATGGATAAACATAACAAGGAAGCTCAACAAATTGGCCAGGGTATTTTTTTTTACCAAAACTCAAATATAAGTTGAGTAAAAACATTTTGTATCCGAATTCAGACATAACCAAATATTTGCGTAAAAAAATCCTTATAAAGGACATCTTTTATATTTTTAATATAGAAAATACTAATTTAAGGCAGTTACTTAAAATCACAGAACAGAAAAAACGCCTTGTGCTTAAAATCATGCTCCATGGCCTAACCAGCCTAGAGAGTATAGAGTGTCACAGCAGTGTGTGTTCACACCACTATTCCACCACGCAGGTCCGTTGCGGATTGATAGATGTTCCGAAATTTTAAGTCCTAAGATTCCTTCAGATATTTTCTTCACCGTTTTGAGAACCCATGACTTATAAAGTCGTAAGCTTACACCGTTACCACTGAGGCATTTCAGCTCTATAACAACCTAAAATTCTGCTTACTCTCTAAATAAGAAATAACTCGAAGCCTCTCTAAATGCGAAACGCAAATTCAAATTCGGTCTTCAACTATTCTCAACGTGTCGTACTTCAAAAGATTTCTTGTTTAATTAATTGTCCTGCCGAGTTTGGAGTTCTAAACAAACTTCGCAAAGGTAGATCTTGACATTCAGACCTTACAAATTTAAAGTCGAGACGCCGCGAGTTCCAGAGTCTGGGTGACGCTAAGTAGCTTACGTAAAAGGAATCTTTTGTACGCATCTGATATTGGGATGTTATTCTCATGTTTTAGATGTATGATTAGTTAGGAACTAGTATCTTGGATCCATGTGATGATGTACAAATCAGAAAATCCACAGACAATCCAAGACATAACTTCCTAATTTAAGTCAAGAGAGCAATGGAAAGACAGAGTCTGTGTTTCACGATAGCTACATCATCATCATATCAGCCGAAAGACGTCCACAGTTGAACATAGGCGTCCACAACAATAACGTCACCACATTGACCGGTCCCGTGCGCCCCGCATCCAGCGGATCCTCGCAACTTTCACCAGGTCATCGGTCCACTTGGTGGGAGGCCTTCTAACGCAACGTCTTCCAGTTCGCGGTCGCCACTTTCGAAGTTTTCTGTCCCATCGGCCATCCGATCTGCGAGCAATGTGCCCTGCCACTTAAGTTTGGCAATTCTTTGGGCTATGTCGGTATCTCTGGTTATCTTGCAGATCTCTACATTTCTGATTCGATCACGCAAGGAAACTCCGAGCCCTCTCCATTGCTTTTTGAGTAACTGTAAGCTTTCTAATGGGGCCATTGTGAGCGATCACGTCACAGAACTATAGGTTATCACTGGCAACACACACTAGTAGTTAGTAGTTACAACTTGAAGGTATTCCAGTCAAGAGTGAATAGGTTTCGATTACCATCAGGTGGTTGTTAAACACGAGTAGCCTATCAAAAATGAAAATATAAAAATGTTATCCTCTTTTTTCTGTTGCATAGTCTTTTTAAAAAAAATAATCTCCATAAAAAAGTCCATCACAAAATCTCTGTCTACTATGTTAAAACTCGTGTCGTATTTAAAAATAAATCCACGTATCCGTAATCCGCGCTCTAAAAACTCTTCGATATAAAACACCGTGTTAATACCCACAAAATGGAAGCCAACGTTTTCCTATGTACCCTTCATTATTTAGATCCCTCGTGCCTCAGAGACGCAGGTGTTTATTACGCAGCCACAAAATCAGATGTTTTTCAACCTATTGCATATACATCATTATAACCGGCGTGGCCTACTTTCAACATATTTCAATATTTTTTAACATATTTTCGCGTCATGGGAATCGAAGTTTTGAATTACATTAGACTACCTCGTTGAGCATGAGGCACATGAGGTCCTGGGTTTGATGCCCGGGTCTTGCAAAGTGTTATTGGGTTTTTCCATCTGGAATTTCTCAGCAGTAGCCCGGAGTCTGAATTTGTGCCCGGTTGATGACAATAGGCAGGCTATTATAGATAGTTCAATTCATATGTGCGTGCGCTGTAATTAAACATATTTGACACACGTGTTGCTCGGACGACGACTGCCGCGTCTGCCGCATCACTACCACACAAATTATGAAGATATGCAGTCGCAGATATCCGACATTCTAATATCTATTAAACCAATTTAAAAGATATTCCATTAGTACAAAAAAATATATACTATGCTCCTACGTTTTAATGCTCAAAATTGCGCTTTCAACAGAGGCCTAGTGTACAAATATGACAACTATAGATGAAAAAACGAAAAATGTAGAGCCAAAGTATAATCTTTCATTTCCAGTTTATTTTAAACTAGCTGACCCGGCAAACTTTGTTTTGCCATAAAAAGACCAAACATTTATCTACCCTACCCTACCCTGCCTTACCTTACCCTACCCTACCCTAACCTACCCTACCCTACTCTACCCTACCCTACCCTACCCTACACTAACCTACCCTACCCTACCCTACCCTACCCTACCCGACCCTACACTACCCTACACTACCCTACCCTACACTACCCTACCCTACACTACCCTACCCTACCCTAACCTACCCGACCCTACACTACCCTACAATACTCTACCCTACACTACCATACCCTACCCTACCCTACCCTACCTATATAGCCTATGTCCTTTCCCAGGTCTCAAACTATCTCCATACCAACTTTCATCTAAATCGGTGCAGCGGTTTAAGCGTGAAAAGGTAACAGACAGACAGACAGACAGACAGAGTTACTTTCACATTTATAATATTAGTATGGATTGGTCTAATATTGGAGGAGAAAATAGGCGAGACCCAAATCCCGTATTATGACTTTTTACTAAGGCAATTCAGTCGGAGCTCTCTGCCCACATTTCCTCTTAAAGCTGTATAATTACAAGCGCACGCACACATAAAGCTGCGCCAAGTAACTATTAAGTAATCTGTGGCTGCGCGCATTGATGAGTTGAACTATCTATACACAGGGCTTAAACATAATTTGCAAAATGTTGGTGTTTTATAGGTAGATCTCTAACCTAACTCTAGCCCCCCTAACTCTCTCCCCTTTGGAGAATACAGGCTTGATGTTATATTTTATATTTATTAGAATAACGAGTTTTCAGTGATTATTGAAGTTACATGGCATATCACTAGATGGCGTTGTTAGCCATTATGGTTGTTTGATATAAATGTGTGGGGCGACCCCAGTCGGTGATTCATCGTAATTCATCTTCCCTAATCGAGCCTGTGTGAAGGTCGTCTCTATGGTTGTCGCGTGAAATTTTCTGTAATAATACTGTACAGATAAATTAGAAAGTTATTTTAGATAGATAATAATAAACTGCAATAATATCAAGCTCAAATTAATGAAAACTGAACAATGAATGCAGCCAGTCAGGTCAAGTTTCAAAAAGTAAAAGAAAATTATATTCGCTTTGAAAAATTCTCATTGCAAATTTACAATGCTTACTTTAATCCTCTTACTTAATTGTACTCAAATCGGCTTACCCAATAAAAAAGTAAAATCATCAAATTATTTCGTTACAAAGAAACTTTTAAAATAAATTCAGAATCCATTCAAATAAGAATAACATTCTTTTTTCGAACTCTTGATTTGAATTCGAAACAATGACATTCATCTGTAATCAACTCCTTTTCAGTTTTAAAGTCTGATATTAAAATCGTTGGCTATAAAAATATAATACTAAATTTTTTACGGTTCTCTTCAACTTTTTTGATTGAATCGCCCATTTTGAATATCTTTACGACTGAAGTTTGTTACTTGGCCGGCAGTTAAATACCCCAATTTGAGCTAAAAAGTACTGACATTACTGAAAATATTTAAATAATGACCACTTTATTGTGGGCAGACCTTTTTGGTATTCATATCCTCTTAATAGTCGTCATAAAGCGGCAAGATCCACGCAAATATACTAATAGGGAAAAAAGATGCTGTGGAGGTTTATTAATACTTAAATCTTCGTTCGTTACTTTTAATATTCGATAAGTTGGCGTTTAATTAGTTTTTTATCAGATGTTAAACGATGATCTAGTCGGCATTATCTTTCCTCCTTGAATTCTTGGCATATAGACACCGAGGTTAAGTACTATGAGAGAGTGAGTACGAGAGGTAAATGATAGAACTTTAAAATTATATTATTTTACAAGATTATTTAACTTGCAATGTATGTAAGTATGTTAGAATCAAATCTTGCAACTGAATTTAAAAGCAGTTATCCTCAAACAATTAAGATGAAATTGAAGCTAAGTGACGCGCTTCTAAATCCAATATGGCGGACGGCCCAAGATGGCGGACTAGTTATTTTTTGTGTAGGTACTGCTATGATATAGGTAACCACCCATATCTAGTTGAGAAGAATACGAAAAAAGCTTGTTTTGGAAAAAGATTTTTTAATTAATAACCAATATGTGTCGCTTCAGACGGCTTTTACAGGAATGACATAAAATCTGAAATAAAAATGTTGCACCGCGTTCTAAATATGTTTAATCTTCCAAAACCAAATATCTGTTGCCAGCTTTATAAAAAGGTTAAGACGTAGAGGTTTACCCTCATTACAGTACTTACTCATGTGTTCTACTACGTAGTTAAGTAAATGCTTATGAACTCGTGGAAGGCTTTCTTACGTGCTTTTAAGAAAATTAAAGTTGTAGGTATTTATTAATATAATGTCTGAAAAAAACAACCCAATAATATTTTAGACACGAATAATCTCGAAATATGCCATCCCTATATTCCGCGCTACTACAAATTCGGATGCCATCTCGATTCGAACAGAATGAGAGTTAGATGCGTAGTTTTAGATTTGTTTTTGATTTGACGCTTTGAAGGGAGATGTGTGCGTGGGTGTGTGTCCATGGGGGTTTATCTGTGTGTCCATGGGGATATGTTTATGTGTGTGCATTTTATGTGGAGCACTTATCTTTATTAGTTATCGTTCAAGATCTGCTATCAGAATGAGACGTTTGGGGCCGATGAATTGAGGTTTGAGTTGGTTTCTGGTAAGCCAATAATGGAAAGATGTTTGTTGAGAAATCCTTGTCAGTAATTACTCAGTAGGAGAAAAACCAAAATATGAAACCATCTTCAAATTTAAAGTTAAATAGCTTTTTAGAGTCATTGTTCTGCGGATATATTAATACCGTAGAACAATTTTTATTAGAAATCATTGTTGCATTTTGTTTTTTTAACCGACTTAAAAAAGAAGGCAGTTCTCAATTCGTGGGCTTTTTAAGATACCGTAACCAAGGGTAAAAATGGGACCCTATTACTAAGAATCGCGATCCGTCTGTCTGTCCGTCTGTAACCAGGCTGTATCTCATGAACGGTGATAGCTAGGCAGTTGAAATTTTCACAGATGATGTATTTCTGTTGCCGCTATAACAACAAATACTAAAAACAGAATGAAATAAATATTAAAGTAGGGCTCCCATACAACAAATGTGACCTTTTAGCCGTTTTTTGCGATAATGGTACGGAACCCTTCGTGCGCGAGTCCGACTCACACTTGGCCGGTATTTTTATGTTTGTGCTCCGATTACTCAAAAACGCCTGGACCGATTTGTAAAAATCTTCTTTTGTTTGTAAGGGTATCTTCCCAGGTAACCACCTGGGGCCCATAGTCATCAAGTAGGGATCTGATGTTGATCCTGGGTAAATTGTGGGAACTCCTCAAATATTATAGGCAGACATAAAACGATTTTACCAACAATGCAATCATTTGCACTTAGAAAGTATCATTTGGTGAAGTGGAACTGATGAAGAAGACCACAGATGGTCACTGGAACTCCTTAATGCTAAGTATGTCACGGGTATAAGATATATCGAATAGTTTATCGACTATGATGAAGCAAAAACTCATAAATAAATAGTACTTATGAAAATGGTACCATCGAACTTATCTAGAAAGAAAGAAAGAAAATATATATATGTCGCATCAAGGCTGGCCGATAGATGTAAACCATCGGTAAGTCAGGATGTATTCCCTTAGGTTAAGACATCGTGTGTGGGCAGGTCGGTGGGTACAATCGTGCAAATGAAATCACATAAATTATTCGATACACTGGGTTTATTCAAATATTCACAGTTACAGTCTTGCTTACTAATATTACAGATCGACACTGATTCTACGACGTGTTAGCTCTAAGGCTGTCAGTACTCAACTGCCATATTCTACTATGCCCACCACGCAAGTGGTTAGAGGAAGCGCGCCAATGCGTAGTTGTTTTGCTTTGCCGCCAGATGGCGTGCTTGCGATTTGTTTTAACGTCCGTACTATTGACTAAACCCGACATATATTTAGCACAAGACACACAACTTATATATACATCAGATAAAAAAACAAATAAAGTAAAAACTGTAAAGTCTGACGTAAGAAATTAGCAGGAAAGAGTGCCTCACGGCTGCGCCAAAAAGGCCCAGTTCAGCGAAAATGCCAGACAACTAGTGCCTGACGATGGTTTTCAACTGGACGTGATGTTTGAGGTGGCGGATGTAAATCAGTTTTAAATTGCATGGTGACGTGTGTATGTATACCTAAATTAAATAAATTTGTTACCTGTAAACATAGTGAGGAATATGGGAATATGTACATAAATAGTGTGAAAATGAGTAGGTAGCATTGCAAGAATAAAACCACTAATTATGTGGGTAGGTAAATATATCATATAATTGAGACATTTAGTGCGACCATATCTAGCTTAATTTGTGCTTCTACGAGATACTGCCGTAAGCGTCGTCTAAAAACGTGTATAGTGTTAATTACTCTAATCGGTGGTAGCAAGTTATTCCATATTTCTGATGATGAAGCCGGAAGGTAAGATAGGAACTGCGAAATAAAACCATTTATCCTAGTCGTGTTTTGGCTTATTGGAATCGTTATGAGACAAATTTTGGCTATAAATTATTTTCATGGTATTTGGCGGTACCTAACTACCAAAATTAAAAAGAGATGAATAACTTTTTGACAAAAAAAAACAAACCGATTTCCAAAACAAAACACTACAAAGCAAAAATGACTGCCTGTGACTAAAAACACAAAACAATAGGTACCAAAGACGCCGACATCGGCAAAGAAAGGAATATTTCACTTTGTAGGATTTTGTTTATTTTATTATTTTTTACTGACGTTTTGATGAATTTCAATGTATGTGTAGTATTAAATCGATCTCTCGACAAACCAATCCGTAGTGGGATCTAAAGTGCAAAGACAAAATATTTTTAAACCTTATTTAAGCTGAAATCCTGCTAAGCCGCCTTTACACGATAAATATTCAAAAGCAAACACAATCAATTCTTAAATATCAAAACCTCAAACACCACATATTTACCAAGTCTTCACTGGAGCAAAAAATCAATCTTTCTCAAACATCGGATCAAATTGACAACGAAGAAAAGGAAAATCCTAATCCAAATGTTGGTGAAGTAAAACTCCGCATTCGCTAAACCGGTAGGTATTGATTGGTGGCACGGGACGGGGTGACTGAATCAAACTCTCGGCTAATGAGGCACCCTGTATATAGGTACGTCGTTGTAGGAAGGTAGATAGATACAGTTAGGGGTATACGGAATGATGGTGCGGGCGGAAGCGTTGGTAATTTTATGTTGATTGTGATGTGGAACGTGTTTTCTGGTGCAAACTGGTAGATACCCAGGGAAGAGAGTATATTTCTACTCGCTATCGAATAATATTCACATCTCTGGGCATATTTGAAAGGATAAGATCCGATTGAAAAAAAACTTAGGATGTATTTTAATTTGAGGATAAAACCGAGATTACGTAATTTACATTCTTATTAATAGCCAGTCAATTAAATATCGACGGGGTGTATAACAATTGCTTAGCAGATTTTTTATCTACAAAATTTGAATTTAGAATCATTGAGCAATTTAAAAAAAAGTGTGGTCAAGCAAGTTTCAGTGACAAAAAAAAGACCACTTTCGCCTATCATAAAGAAAATTGTCTTAGAAAACCACTGCAAGCCACAGAGTAACAACATATATGTAACTAATTCACCAACACACTTAATCATATTACTGCACTAAAACTTTCGTCCTTATGTTTCCAACTTACTTACACCGTGACGGGTTGTCAGCCGCAACTATTGGTTGGCAATTTCTGTGAGAGTTTCCGTGAGATAACTGTCACCTTACTTGGCTGTAAGGATGGAAGAAAGGGATCGTTTATTTGGGCTCACATCTGCGACGGTTCACTGGTCTTGCGGCTTTGGTAAGCGCCTTTGAATGACAAGTTCCTAAGTTCTATCCTCACGAATGAGAAGTATTTTGGGTGGTTTCAAATGTGGATCTAAAATGTGATTGTTGTCAATTCATGAAGAATGATGTAAAGGAAGTGTCGACCAGGTCTTCTTATAGAAATCAGAGAGTACTTGATCGACATTCTCATAGTTTCGACATTTTCATTTCTTACTATTGTTCGAAAGAAGAAGAAGAGTAAGCAAAGATTATTTTTACAGGTATGTATATTAGAATGGTTTCAATGCTTTCAGCGATGGTTATTATCAAAATGCCATTTAAGGTATCGATTGCGGCAAATTTCGATACCGCTTTAAATTCCCATATTTTCGACGTTTTATCAATCACTGCCACGACGCCTTCGTCGATAGAATATCACTTGTCTGGAGTCTCAGATATTGTATAATTATATTTCTCACAGAAATAAGACCCTGAGCAACAACAATGGTCAAACAATTAAATACAAACATTTCCAGCGAACCAAAAGGACTTTGACGAAGTAAACTCAGAACTTTTGCCAAACAAAGCCAAAACAAATGACAACATTAAACTCCTTAAACTTCTCAAACTCAATCCAATACGTCCATGCAATTACGACTTTGCTTACAAAACGAGAACAAAAGAATCCTACCATCATAAAATCAAAGAAAAACAATAGAAAGCTTCGCCACTCGTACACAAAGTTGAGTAATAGTCGCGAAATTTGAACAAAACCAATAAGCTGAATACCAAATTTAATATTCGGACCTAAGAATTTAATGCAAAATCTCTCGAAGAAATACTGCGAAAGTTAGACCATTTCTAAGGAAAGAAAGTTCACGCGAACGTACAGAGGGTGACCTATTCATTAATCAGACGAATCAGTTTGATTGATCGTCGAAAGATTGTCGTTCATTTTTGCAACGCCTCCCCTTTCTTGGTGTAATGAATTATACTCCTAATCGAAGATTGGTTGGATTGAAATGGAATCCGGTCACTGATCCTTGCTTTTTGTGGGTGTCACGGTTTTTGTTCGTTCTTTTTGCGAATAGACTTTGTAGATTAAACTGGATAAGATTTATTTCTTGTTTAAGTTCAGAGTCTATGGGCACATGGCTTGTGACCCCAGAGAATAATCCCATGGTCCTCCGAATCACCACTTGTCTAAAGACAGAAATGCTTCTTAGCGATATACATAATTATTTTGAACGGTGATATTCATTTCGCTTACAATTTCACGGATAAAATAAGTTCATTATTCGACGAAAACACCGTTAAGCCTGCTCAGTGGCCTCACCTTAAAAAAATCGTCTGGCATCGGAATTGAATCATTTTAGCAGCATATAAACTGCTGATAAACCGGAAAGAATATAATTTTAACTGAATCCTATTAATGTGTTTCCGGGAATAAGAATGAATGAAAACATAATTTAATAATATCAGATATTGGGTTTAAGCTTCCGAATATCTGGTTGGATTTCAATATTAATTTTGCGAGGACCCAGCGAAGTGAATTTCTGCGTGAAAAACCGTACTCCAATCACTCTTGAAAATTTTATGTGAACTACCTACCTATTGCATATTATGTTGGACCGGCTATGCATTACTTTTGAGTTCGATGAGCAATGAGGCGTTTCTCATTCATGTTATAAGTGCTTTGCAGGAATAAATTACACGTCTAATGGTAGAATTTAATCAACAGTTCAACTGTTAACCTGTAGTAAAGTTATTAGTTAGCAAAATTAAACTGATAAAATCAAAAATCTTTACAAAACTTTTATTCAAACCAACCTGCCAAAAAACTACTGTCACAATTTAAAAAAACATTTTTGACAACCGAAAAATCATTTAACAAACTACCCAACAAAAAATCTCAATTTATAAAACGCGAAAGACCCGCAGGGCTATCCATAACAATAATCCTGTCTAGTGCGTCACCATTCACTGTAACTATAAAAGTCACCAGCAGAGAGAGAGGCCGGAATTATGGGCGCAGTGATATGCGTCCGCAAACTACTGCGAGTTTACTATCTAATCTCGTATTCTGGACGTACCGTTAGATATGGTACGAGTTGTTGGTTCTAAAGGTTTGATATTTATGAAGATTTGTTAGAGTAACTGTGAGTGAAGACTGACTAGAATATCCCAAGTGGACACTCTAGCAAGCTTTAGCTAGCTCTAGCTCTAGTCGAGGTTTACGGATGTACACCTGCGCTTTAGAGGACCGAATGAACGCCACTGATGTTGCAATTAACTTGAACACCAACTGGGTCTAAAATATTTAAAGATGGACACTCGAAAATCAGACGAAGAATAATTTATGAAGATTTGGTTGGTTGTGGTTTGAAGTTCTTAACGCGGTAAAATCGATCTTCGAGGCACTAGCGACGGTTGACTGAATGGACAGCAACTGCAGACTGATGAATATGTTCTGGTCACCCGTATTTTATCCCCAATCCTGTTGGTTAAAAGGCTCTGTTGTCATTAAGTTTGCACGCTATACTACAGGCTGCTTTTGATAATTTCTAAATGACAGCACTCATACTGTGTCCGTCCCTAGACTCGAACCCAGGTGATGCTCCCGAAAGCAATTACACTTGCCTTTTAACAAAATTAATCTTGGCTAGTGGTTCACTATTCTATGAAAGCATAGACTATATAACAATAAACGTCACTGGCAGAGGCCATGGCGCGAAATACCACGGCGCCATAGTGATATGCGTTTGCGCCCAAGTTAAATACATAGCTGGATTTGGAATAAAATAAAGGTGATCTAATTCGCATTTTATACACAAATTCGAATATTTGTGTCTCGAATACTTCTTCTTTGTTTTTTTACTAAATTGAGCCTTATGAAAAAAAGAAATTATGAAGCTTTGCTCGAAATTTCCTTGCGTGGTCAAATCAGGAATTAAGTAATCTGCAGATGCAGCGGTGGAGGGCCTGGGAACCACAAGGTGGACCGTGGACCTCGAAGCTTGCGAAAACCCGCTAGATGGTAGAAGCATAGGACGCGTTGATCAATGTGACGACGAGGAGGACGGGAGACTTATTTGCAGCAATGGACGTCTCAAATGATGACGATGTTTGTCCATAATGCAAGCTTTTTAAAAGTGCATTCACCCTGCGTGCCCACGTTTTTTTTTAAATTCCACAGCCTAGACACACTTTTATGAATGTATTTGTCGATAAATTCTGAACGTTAAAAAGGATGGGACTGATAGCAACTGACGCGTCATAAGAATGAATCCCGACCAATCGTATGTCGCATTCGCAGTCTGTCAAAAGATAACCAATAAGGACTATTGCCACGAAGTGAGGCAGACACTTTTCTTTTGTTTCGTCCCATGTGCTGCGTTTCATAAATAAACGAATAAAAAAAACGGCAGGCATGAAAAATACATAAAAGAAAAAATGCATTTCGACCGCAGAGCACTGACTGTGCAGTTGTGGAGTAGGTACTCTGCGGCCGTATGGAGATCTGAAATGACGGAATATGAATTGCTAAAAAACATTGGGAGACTATTCTCTAAGATACACTTCTAAATTCATATTACTTAGCTGTTTTGTTTCAGTATAGCAATAAAGCGGTCACTATCCAACTTACCTTATTTAATTCTTAATTTTAAAAGAAACAAAAGTAATAAAATGAAGCCACCCTGAATCGACATTTAGCTGTCGGCTGCGAACACTTCTGAACAACTTACAGTACATAGTTCACTGTTCTAGGAGATATTAGGGAATGAATTATGCCCGCTATTACCATATTTATTCCTACCAACTATACCACAAAACATCTGTTATAAAGCCGTCTAACTTATTTCTATAGCCGTTGCTATAAACAAATCAAAAGCCTTTTACAAAAAAATAGCATCAAGTTCACGTTTCATAATTTCCGGCATATTTTAAAAAATCGTGAATTTCAGTCACAGTTTACTACCTAACCTCATGTAGCGAACACGATACCCTTCCATCACAATGAAGTCAGCCAGCAGGATGTACAGTGGACGAACATGGACAATGTACCACACACAATGGCCCACAATGGCCCTTGACGTTACACTAAGCTGCGTTATCAGACAGGTTTATATGGCTTGGAAAAACTATATTTTGCGGCCAGACAGTTAGTTGTAGTGTATAGGGTTACCGAGTAAATTTTATTGAGACGTAATGTGTTTGTCTGGGACAGTAAATTTGACGTGACACTGAGCTGATCTAAAACTTTGTGTAGGATAGAATTTATAAAATAAACAACATCATACTTGTGCTTGCAGAGGTATACAGAATGAGTTTATATAGTGGATAGGTAAATCCGAAACTTTGAGGAATTGCATCATAGGCTTTTTGAAAATCAATATTCCTAGCAAAGGAATCGAACCCTGCCGGTTAGTTTTCACTCAATAATGATAATCTATTAGGAAAAAGCAGGCACTATAAATAGGGACTATTTACTACTACTACTACTATTTTTTAAAAGAGTAACCGTGGCGTTTCTTGCCAGTTCTTCTCCATAGGAAACGACCAACCCGATCCGTGCACCTTTTGTCGACGTTTTATAAGTGCCCATGTAGGCCTATGTGAAATATTTGTAATAGATTTGATTTTATTAATATTTGTAAGTATGTGAGAACCATGTTCCTACTTATCAAATTAATTAATTTTCCTGTTAATGCTTTTTAATACTTTATACCTGTACGTAGTATAGTGTGTAGAGCTATTCTGAGTGCATCGTCCTCACATATATTAATGTATGTAAATATTGTAAAAAACCTATTTTTTTTTAAAAAGAGTAAATATGGAGTTTCTTGTGCGTTCTTCTCCATAACAATCTACTTTCCGAATGAACGGTCGACTTTTTTTTTTTTTTTTTTTTTATGTGACGTTCAAAAGTGCGGTTTATTGGCCTAATTGAATAAATATATTTGATTTTGACTATTCCTGATTCCGTGATGCTACTTAGAGAGTCCTGATGCAAAACACTCAACAAAACTTTGCCTGACCTGAATCCCTTATTTCGACAACTAAACAAACGTGGTGTTTCTGTGGAAAATGAATTATTATTTATTTTAAGCATAAAGAAGACATACATAAATAACTTTTAAACAAAAAACTAAACCGACTTCCAAAACAAAACACTACAAAGCGAAAAATAACTTTCTTTTCGGAAATCGGTGTCTTTGGTACCTATATTTTGTTCTATTTCGTCACTGATTTCCGAAAAGATAGTTATTTTTCGCTTTGTAGTGTTTTGTTTTGGAAGACCGTTTACTTTATATTTAGTTTAAAAAAAAGCGAAAAAGTGTTTATTCACAGAACAAATTTGTCACAATTTAAATATTATCTCTTCCAAACTGCAAAACAGTTTGTTGGCAGACATAGCTCCTTTTTTTATATAATATTGACATTATATTTTTTACTACTGAGCAAAAAAAAAAATTCTTATCTTATCTACAATAAGACCTTGACCACGTGTATTAAGGAGGTACTTGTGTATTTTATTTTTAAAGGATGCTTTTGTGATCGATGATTGCTTTGAGATCTTGTGTGTATAACGTTGGTTTTAAATTCATTGCTACAAAATTGTTCTAAAGCTACTGACAACACTACCCTCTCATGAACCGGAAAAAGTTTTTTATTTTTATCTTTTTAGTTTTGTTACCTTATATTACCAAGATAATCATTTATAGCCAGAGGGCTTCCCGTAACAATTTCAACAAGCCTAAACACGACTGGGAAGCATTGTTTGATTACGGAGTGCCGGCGTCTT
The DNA here is from genome assembly GCA_949775005.1 of Orthosia gothica. Taxonomy (NCBI): domain Eukaryota; kingdom Metazoa; phylum Arthropoda; class Insecta; order Lepidoptera; family Noctuidae; genus Orthosia; species Orthosia gothica. Next base: position 2,609,110 of record OX459056.1, read on the forward strand.
CTGGCTTCATCACCAGAGCAGTTCGATAGTACCGTATCATTTTCATTAGAACCATTTATTTAAATTGGCTTTGTCACAGTTATTTAACTATTCAGGGTATCTTATACCCAAAACACACTTTGGAACATTGAGAAGTACCAGTGGCCATCTGTAGTCTTCATCATCAGTTCCACTTCACCAAATGATATTTTCTGCATGAAAATGATTGCCATGTTGATGTCAATACCAAAATCGCTATATGTATGCCTATAAAACTTCAGGATTGACAATGCGGCCATCTCGAGAGTATACCCTTTCAAACAAAAAATAACTTTTAAAATCGGTTCATAATTGACGGAGGAATCGGAGAATATACACAGAAAAAAACATTAATTCGAACATAGAACCCTCCTTTTTGCAAAGTCAATAAAAAGTTCTACAAACATAATAAAAACAAGCGCAGTTGACCTACTTCGAAATACTTCCCAATTAAATTCAAAACTCCGTATGAACTGTCTCGTATATTGGATGCAAACGATGCTAGTGTAGTGCAGTTAAAACAGTAGTCTAAGATAGGATAATAATAATAATAATAATAGTTTCTCTGACTGAATTTCAGCCATGGTGGCCGACAGGACCGGAGACAGATTAGGCGCAGGAGCACGAGACATTGCCGACTTTCAAACACCGGTGTGCTTATTTAAGTTTCCGTGTCCAATTAGAGGCAGTACTGCCTTGAAACACGCATGGGTTTGTTAGGCTAACTCCCTTTCACAATCCGTGTTGGAGCGCCTGATCATCACAGCATGGCAGCAACTCACTTAACGAGCAATTACATCTAATTGCAATGCGCAAACGTATTCTTTTTGTTCATATTTTCACTTGCTGTACTTAACCCGTGTAGTTAACACCTATTATAGTATCTTTTTCTTGCACTGAGTATTCCTGCAGTTTTCATTCAGCAAACCCCTTATATTCCCGCACATGGTCCGTAACGAGCCGGATAACATATTATATGAAGAAGATCAGCGGTCAGAATCCAGGAATTAAGGATTTTATTATCCACGTACCGTGGAGGTTAATTGCCGGTGGATTGGAGTGATCTCAAGCAAACTATTATCGGTGTACGGCGTTTAAGTTAATTAAAACAAAGTCTAATATCATCACCCAACACTCAGGTAGTATAAGTGAAAGTAAATATTCATTAAAGGTCAGTTTTATTTTATTTTACTACCGATTGTATTGTGTTAGATGAAAATCATTAGGTACTTGTTGCAGTGTAATTAGTATTATATTCATCAGCAAAATTAAGTTTAATATCATACTGATTATAGTATAGTTAGCTTATATGCTACATCAATTAAACTTAAGTTATAAAGCTGTAACTAATTCACGTAACTATCTACATAAAAGTCGTTGTTAATTATTATTAGCAGGTATCTTAACATAATACATATTGTAAGTTGTGAGTGCTTGATATTAATGCAAGTCATTGTTAAACACATAGTAAAGTTATTATTACTTATTTAGAATCATTTATGTATTTCTACAACGATTAGTGTTTTAGTTGTGCCTAATTATTATTAGTTAGCGTCATAGTTTTACAAATAATAAGATTGGATCTGGATTGTATGTATAGTTTATTTATACACTTGGGTAGTTACATCATTAGGTTTATGTTGTTTTGCTATTGTACTTAGGTGTACAACACAGTTTTATGCGTGTATTAAGGTCATATTATTCGTCTTTTATAATTGTATTCCTGTATCAATTTCAGGTTGACAACACTCATCTCCCAGCATGTCCGAGGAAAGGGATTAAATCAAAAAGCGAGGCAGCTTCAAGGGTCGCTTGACTGCGTTCGTCCACTTTCTGGACTCACTCAAGGACGAAGAGTTATCAAACTGTGATGTTTCTGAATTGCAGTTGCGTATGGGCAAGATCGAGTCGTTGTACGAGCAGTATGATGAGGTACAGTTACGACTGGAATGCATTGTAGATGATCTCAAATTACAATATTCTGAGCGTTCTGAATTCGAGTCTGTTTATTATAAATCCTTGTCTAGAGCCCAGAATATTCTGAGTGATTTTAATAAGGATAGTAAATCGATGGAAAGCTGTAAAAGTACACCTGCTAGCATTCACAAGCCAGTTAAATTGCCAACAATTCAGTTACCAAAGTTTAGCGGTTTATATTCTAATTGGCTAGAATTTCGCGACACCTTTACTAGCCTAATTCATTGTAACGATGACATTGACGAAATCAATAAGTTTCATTACTTGAGAGCATCTCTTGAGGGAACTGCTGAAGTAGTAATTAAATCTATTGAGTTTTCTTCGAGCAATTACTCTGTGGCATGGAAGTTGTTATGTGATCGATTTGACAACAAAGGATTATTGGTGCAAAATCATGTATCAGCATTGTTTAACGTCGAATCCATCTCAAGGGAATCTTCGGTTGCTATAAAGAGTTTAATCGACAACCTAAATAAAGATTTACGAGCATTGGAGACGTTAGGGGAGCCTGTTAAACATTGGGACACACTTTTGATTTATATTGTTACTCGTAAGATTGATCAAAGGACTTATCGTGAGTGGGAGGAGTACAAAGGTAGGATCGACAAAGATGGCACGAGTAAGTTCGACGTATTTATGCAATTTCTACGTAATCGAGCCGATCTACTCGAGACCTTAGAGCTAGCTCGCAATAATCATTGCCAAACGCCAGGTAAATCAAGCCCTAAGGTCAAGTCTATGGTAGCAACACAATCCCTTAATAGTTCTAGCACTGAATTAGTTCCTAAAGTGTGCCCTAAATGCAATAACAGTGATCACACTTTAAATAATTGTCCACAGTTTCTCGCATTGAGCAATGACGATCGCCTCAAATTACTACCCAGTTATAAGGTTTGTTTCAACTGTTTTCGTACAGGTCACTATGCTAACAAATGTAAAAAACCAGGTTGCAAACTATGCAAACGTAGGCATAACACACTAATTCACATAGATTCTAAAAGCACTATTGCGAATACACTTCGTGATAATTCAAATAACAACTTGTCTGCATCTACCTTACCGTCTACTACCAGTGATACAAATAACGTAGCTTTGTCAACAAACATTGCATCTCCCCGTGATCATACGCAGCGAGATGTGTTGTTGTCGACCGCCCTGATCAAACTGCGGGACCACAATGGTTGTGTGCATCTCGTTCGCGCGGTTCTGGACAGCGGTAGCACCTCGTCATTCATAACGGACAGGTTATGTAAACAACTCAGTTTAACAACTAGACAAATAAACAAATCCATTATTGGTATCAACAATGTCACTTCGCGCGTAGGCAAAACATGTCGTGTTAAGATGACGTCATTGGATGATAGTTTTACGTTCGAACTTCATTGTTTTGTTCTGCCATATATTACAAGTAACGTACCGTGCCGTGAAATAAAAATTTCTGATTTCGACATACCGTCGAATATTATTTTAGCTGATCCTACTTTTTATAAACCTGCTAATATTGATATATTAATCGGTGCTGACCTTTTTTGGGAGTTGTTAGGATCGCAAAGTCTAAAGTTGGGTATCGGAAAACCAGTATTATGTGAAACCCGTTTAGGATGGATAGTTTCCGGTCCAATTACTCAAAATTATATTTCACTGCTGTCGAATGTCGTAAATTGTAATTTTTCTAAAACTATTTCCAATGGCGACAGTGACTGGGTAATGCTTAGAACAGAATTGACCAAGTTTTGGCAATTAGAGGAGGTAAATGCGAATTCCTCCAATTCTTATATGCCAGAAGAAAAATTGTGTGAGGATAATTTCATAAAAAATACGACACGATTGTCTGATGGTCGTTTTTGTGTTCGTATACCCCTTAAGAAAGATCCTTTAGTTCTGGGCAATTCTTATAAGAAAGCTACACATTGCTTGCATTCTTTGGAGCGTAGATTAAAGGTTAAGCCAGACTTTAAAAGAATGTATCATGACTTTTTGTTAGAATACGAGTCACTCGGTCATATGACAAAAATTAATAACCCCAATTTGTGTATTGGTTATTTTATTCCGCATCACGGAATATTACGTGAGTCGAGTAGCACGACCAAACTTCGTGTTGTCTTCAACGCAAGTTGTCCTACTACAACGGGAGTGTCCTTTAATGACCTTCAGATGGTCGGGCCAACTGTACAGGACGATCTATTGTCTATAATTCTTCGGTTCAGATTCCACAAGTATGTCTTATCTGCGGATGTGGAGAAGATGTATAGACAAATAGTCGTCCACCCGTCGGACAGGTATTTGCAACAGATTGTTTGGCGTGACAATGATTGTGAGCCTAGTAATGTTTATGAATTAAACACCGTCACGTACGGTACGGCTAGTGCACCGTTCCTTGCAACACGATGCCTTAAACAACTAGGACTTAATTGTAAAAACCCTAAAATATCGGAGATCATCAGACACGACTTCTACGTCGACGATTTACTGACAGGGGCGAATGATTTAGAAGAAGTTAAATTTATTCGCACTGAAGTTACTAAGGAGCTTGCGTCGGCATGTATGCCATTGAGAAAGTGGAACTCAAATGACTCTCAACTAGTGTCAGATTCTGTTCCTGCGTTAGGCAACTCGCCTGCGTCATTGGACTTGAACATTGGACCTAATGAGCCTGACAAGTTGCTTGGTCTCGGATGGTATGTCAGTGATGATAAGTTAGGGTTTCCAATAAGTCTTACTAAGTCCTCGACCGGCCATACTAAGCGTGATTTGCTATCCGTGATTGCGCAAATTTTCGACCCTTTGGGTCTCTTGGGTCCTATTATTATCTCCATGAAGGTATTGTTACAGAAAATGTGGTTAGACAAATTATCTTGGGATCAACCATTACCTATTGGGATTAGTGAACATTGGGATACTATAATAAAGTCTTTGCCTCTTCTAAATCATTTCCGTATTCCACGAATTGTAGTCTGCAACTCATATACGGAGCTAGAACTCCATATTTTTACAGATGCGTCTGAGTCCGCATACGGAGCTTGCGCCTACATTCGTAGTGTTAATGATAAGGGTGAGCATTTGGTTCGTTTATTGATGGCCAAAAGTCGAGTGGCTCCCATAAAGCCTACAACAATCCCGCGACTGGAGTTGTGTGGTGCGGTAATTGGTTCTCGTCTCTGTGAGAAGGTAATGAGCTCACTCCGAGTGAAAATCAGTCAGGTCTATTGTTGGACTGATTCGACCATCGTGTTGGGATGGTTACAGATGATGCCTACCAAACTTCAGCCGTTTGTACGCAACCGCGTTGCTGAAGTTTTGGATAAGGCGGGTAACTGTACATGGCGGCACGTCCCAACCGAACAAAACCCAGCAGACCTAATTTCTCGTGGTGTGGAAATCAGTGTTCTGCAGGGTTCAGATCTGTGGTGGTATGGGCCAACATTCTTAGGACTAGACCCGTCTGAGTGGCCTTCTCAAATTAAATGTCCAGGATTGGAAACGTTACCGGAGACTCGACCTAATGTAGTGTTAAATGCTGTTATTAATGATTTAATAAGTGAGGGTTTAATTGATTTTAGTCGTTTTTCTAATTACTCACGGCTTATACGTTCTGTTGCTTATCAATTGCGATTTATTAAGTCATGTAGAAAACATTATCCAAAGACTAATTATTTGTCACATGATGATTTACAAGATGCATTAAATGTAGTCATTATTCAAAGTCAATCTCAATCGTTTCCCGAGTATAAATTACTTTTAAATAAAAGGAGCTTACCTAAAGGGAGCGCCCTTCTAAAGTTCAATGTTTTTTTGGACGACAAAAATATAATCCGAGTAGGAGGACGTCTCGATAATTCTAAATTTGCTTACAGTAAAAAGCACCCTATTTTATTACAGTCCACTCATGAGTTTACAAAATTATTATTTCATTTTGAGCACCGAAGGCTGATGCACGCTGGCCCGCAATTACTGCTAGCTTCCATTAGGGAATCTTACTGGCCAATAGGAGGTCGCAACTTGGCGAAGGTCTGTTATCATAAGTGTGTTCTGTGTCATCGTATGAAGGGTAAGGTCGTATCCCCGTTAATGGGTAACTTACCACAAGAACGCCTTCGTCCAGGTTATCCGTTTGAGAGCACGGGCGTAGATTATGCCGGCCCTATTATGTGTGCTAGTCGTCAAGGTCGTGGATGCAGGCTAGTAAAGGTGTACATCGCAATTTTATTTGTTTTACAACCAAGGCCATCCATTTGGAGCTTGTTGGCGATTTAACTAGCAATAGTTACTTACTAGCTTTGTATCGATTTATTTCTAGGAGAGGTAAACCCGTTGATATTTTTTCGGATAACGGTACCTCATTTGTCGGTGCGTACAACGACCTTTCAAAATTTTTAAAATTAAATAGTTCGTCCTTGGGTGAAAGTGCAGCGAACGATGGAATAAGGTTCCACTTTATACCCGCTTATACCCCGCATTTCGGCGGACTCTGGGAGGCGGGTGTCAAGTCAACAAAATACCATCTTCAAAGAGTGTTGGGAAATTGTAATTTGACTTTTGAGGAACTTTATACCGCACTAACCAAAATTGAAGCCATCTTGAACTCTCGTCCACTTACACCGTTGTCTTCGGATCCTGCAGATTATACACCGCTTACGCCAGGACATTTTCTTGTTGGACGGCCTTTAACTTCGTTGCCGCAACCTGACTACCAGGACAACTCTGCTAGCCATCTGTCTCGATTCCAAAGAATTGAACAACTCCGCCAACACTTCTGGAGCAGATGGAGTAAGGAGTATGTTGCGGAATTACAAGTGCGGTCCAAATGGCGTTCAAGCAGATGGTCTAAAATTAAACGCCTTGGTCGTGATGAAGGAGGACGGTCTGCCGCCTCTGAAGTGGAGACTTGGACGAATTGTGGCTGTTCACCCAGGAACGGATGGCATCGCTCGTGTCGCAGACATTCAGACGTCTACCGGTGTCGTTCGACGAGCCTTCAACAGGATCTGCCCATTGCCCGTGTCTTCGGAATCTGGTTGAAACCGTTGCTTTCAACGCCCGGGGGCATGTTGGAGCGCCTGATCATCACAGCATGGCAGCAACTCACTTAACGAGCAATTACATCTAATTGCAATGCGCAAACGTATTCTTTTTGTTCATATTTTCACTTGCTGTACTTAACCCGTGTAGTTAACACCTATTATAGTATCTTTTTCTTGCACTGAGTATTCCTGCAGTTTTCATTCAGCAAACCCCTTATATTCCCGCACAATCCGTGTTCCATTTAAGGCACTCGTCCCCCAATCGTGCACGGCTTTGCAAAGCAAACTGTTCTGCCAAACACGTGTTCAAGGCGATGCATGGAACTTAGCCCTCCAATCGCGAACGGATTTGCAAGGAGCATGTGCCTTGATTAAGCGCCACAAATCAGTGTTTGTTTTTGGGCATTTTTGTTTTTGATGCTTTGATAAATGGGGAAGAAAACTCAAACAACGGCTTTATTTTTTATTAGGACAAAAATAAATTTACATTCAAACATGTATGATTATGGTAACAATTGTAGGTAAGGCATACAACGTAGTACATGAAAAAATATAATGACGTAATTTTATAAAATCAATGTTTTTTTGGCTTTGATGCAATATTGTAAACACGTTTTCTTTTTAAAGTTTCTGACTTGGTAAGTCGTCCTGATTAGATCCTTCTACTTCATGGTAGACAATACATTTAGTAATTTAGTTGAAACCACACTAATCTCAAAAGCTGCACAGTAGAAAAACAAACGGATGCGACGCGAAGTGGTGAGCCGTGAGCTGTCAAGTTTACGTGCATGCATCGCCTTGAATACGTGTTTGAAAGAAGAGTTTGCGTTTCAAACCCGTGTGCGATTGGAGGAAGCGCGAACTTTATGGCTAAGTTCAATGCATCGACTTGAACACGTGTTTGGAAGAAGAGTTTGCGTAACAAACTCTTGCGCGATTGGAGGACGCATGCCCTAAATTGAACATGAATTTGAAAAGGGAGTCAGCGTTACCGTGCGTATTTCAAGGCAGGACGGCGGAAACGTAAGTACTGCTCCGGACTGCACTGAGAAATTCGTAATGGGAAACCACAATATACCATTACCCGAGATTGAAGTTGAACACGCCTCCTCAGCAGTCACACTTGCGACCAGGAGACCAACGAGACAGTGCGACAGCGATGCGTTCAGTTCCATAACATTTGTTTGACTGAAAAGCGTTATTATATATTTTTCTTACCTTAACTCGCAAGCTTCTATTACCTAAACATCTGATCTGGAATAATTTATTGGTAGGATTAGTTCAAAGTCAAAGTCAAAGTCAAATATATTTATTCAATTAGGCCAATAAACGGCACTTTTGAACGTCACATAAATTAAAAATTAAAAGTAATAAAAAATAAATTTAAAAGTAATAAAAAAAAAAATATATATAGATAAAAAAAAAAAGTTAAAAATTAATGTGCACAATGGTGCGTCACCATCCAAAAATCTATCTCAGAGGGTTTTTATTACTTATGTAAGTTTAACATGAATTATTCTTGATTAATTTAGCTAAGACAAATAAAATCATGTTACAATTTAATTATTACGATTTAAAGTTAACCAGGCCATCGGTCGGCTAAAGGAGGAAGGATGAGGAGGCCATCGGTCCACCGATATATATGGGTGGCCTTCCAACAACGCGCCTTCTGTTACGCTGTCGCCACACCAGATCTTTTCGGCCCCATGACCATCCGTGAGAGACGGACAGCACCGAATGGCGTAAAGACATTTGGGGGTGGCCTATGTCCAGCCGTAGACGTCTTTCGGCTGAAATGATGATAATGATACAAAACTTCAATTTAAGTTGCACCACTGCTTCAACGTATCTGTGACACCATCACGCTTAGAAAAAAAACCTCGTTTAAAATCAAACGTTCCCAGCACGCAAAGTGCAAACGTGCACTCTATGGAAATACTGAAATGAAAATATAAAAGTGTGTTTGTTTGCTTCATGAAATATTTATGTCCTATCGTTATTTGTGTATATGTACGATGAAGCCAAAAGGAGGGTTATGATTTTAATTAAATCTAAAATCTAGTAAATAACTGCTTACAGAATTTGTATAGAGGTAATGCGGAAAGAGCCGTAATTATAGTATTCTTTAATACTGCTCAAATCCGATGGATACGCACGGGACTGGTCAATGTGGAGACGCTTGGGGGAGGCCTATGTCCAGCTCAAGGGACGTATATGATGATGAAGAAAGTAATGCTGTACATTAACTTTATTACTTGCTAGATGACATAAAAGAAAAGAAAGTAAATGATTGTATGACTGTTGATACGGAGAGAATGGAAGAAGAAAATGTGCAGGAACAAGGACCTGATTCCTGCCCCAGATGCTTGCCTGCAACGTTATGGCAAAGATTCTGTGTTACTCCATGTAACGGATTTTTAGAGCTTATAGGTAATTTAAGAATCTTTACGCCGTTAGTGCAATATAAAATACAAAAACACGACATTCCACTTCTCCTATATCAAACCCTAAACAGAGCCATAATCTTTCCGCAGAACCAAATAAAAAATCTAACAAATTACAGCAGATAACGCAGGTGTGTCTTCCGCAGATATTTACATAATTACCAACACAAAATACTACGACTTTATCCTCCAGACGACACGATTTGGTGTGCAAGCCGGAAAATGGCGCGACCTGCAAGCTTCGTCGCATGTTTGGAAAGCAATTTCACAAATATGCGAATATTTTGCGTCGTATGTGGGTCGCTGTTTTGTCCTAACAGCTCTGTTCGGGAAGCCTTGTAGAATAAATTGAAGGATTACTGCTTTTAATTTATTTCAGTTAAAGCTGATTTTTGAATGCAGGTGTTTTTAGTTGATTTGAGTTTTTTAACCGAATTCAAAAAACGAGGAGGTTTAATTTGTCGTATAATTGTATTTCTATTTTATTCTACGATTACCCAAAGACGCCTGGATTGATTTGGAAAATTCTTCTTTTGTTTCAAAGGCTTATACTTTTTTGTTCCCAGATGGTCCCATGCTCGTGATCGGATATTGAAGAAATTGAGGGAACTCCTAAAATATTGTTGGCATACATATAGCGATTTTGGTATTTTCATCAACAATGCGCACTCAGAAAGTATCATTTGGTGAAGTAGAATTGATGAAAAAGATCACAGATGGCCATTGGAACTTCTTAATGTTAAGTACGTCACGGGTATGTTAAGTACGTCACGGGGATAGGTACCTCTTTTTTTGTGACAGGTAATTGCCTACCAAAACTAAAAAGAGGTAAATAAAAAACTTATCAACTAAAAAATCAAGACGACTTCCAAAACAACACACTATAAAGCGAAAAATAACTTCCTTTGCTGAAGTCAGTGTCGAAAAACGGAAAACACTAGATACCAAGGGCACCGATTTCTAAAAAGAAAGTTATTTTTCGCTTGTTAGTTAGTTGTTTTGGAAGTCAGTTTGATTTTTTTGTTAAAAGTTTTTATTGTGTCGGTTTGAAGTGTATTTAAATACCTAATTAAATAACAGAAGTTACTTTTGTTAGTTATATAACTACGTGTAGCTAAAGAGTGGGCTTACCTGCTGGATTTTGCACATACGGGGGAATACATTTAAGTTAAGAGAATATAATTATATACCTGGTTACTTTTAGGTAAGCATACTCTATTATCGAACACAACATCACTTATCATTAGGTGGGATTGTGGTTAAACGAGAGCCTACTATTAATAAGAATAAAGTTTATTTGTTCATTGTTACAATAAACTTAGAACTGTAACAATTATTATCTTAGGTACGTGTAACTATTTTTAAACAATCATTTTGTACTAATGGTGTTCCACAACCTAGGTAGAACTTATTCAGATTTGTGGATCTCCAATCCAATCCAATCCAATAAAAAGTACCTATAACAGTATTCGTGCCAGTGGCAGTGTGTATTGTTGTCCAGGCATTTGATAACACCCCTCCGGTGGGTTCCCGCATTGTCGAGGAAGAGGGGCTCAGTAACCGTGGCTTGGTCACCCCTGGTGAAGCAAAAAGGAACCCGAGGAGAGGCCGCTCTTCAGGGCTTTTGCCGATTAAACCGACGACGTAGCGGCCAACTAGTAGGTTGCGGTGCCGCTTGGTGACAAGCGACATCGCAACTGAGGCGGTCCGCGATGTCTTATGGAGCGTCACAGGTCCCATACGATATCGCGGCTGGAGGCCACGGCGGGAGAGGAGTGCCGGTATTGCGGGGCGCCGCTCTCCGTACCTTTTAAAAAAGGCATTTGATAAAAAGTTTCATAGTGCATAGCCTCAGGCTTTCATTTTGGAATACAATCTAGTACACTGTAAAAAAAAATCCAATAGTTGTATTGTAATTTGATTAATGAAAAAACAATGACAGTACCTGAATACAAATTTATTTATGCTACATATTCGAAATTTTGGTACCCAGTTTGAGTCCAGTCAGACTCTTGAATCTTTAACTGCACTCACAGATAATATTACAAAAGGGGTATTGACTGTTTATATGCTTTAAAAGGGAAATCTCTGCATGTACTGATCCTGAGATAGATTACTATTCCTGAGTGGGTTACTGTTTAACAGAAAACGTACGGTTCCTGTGGCACCGCAAGAAGAAGGCCGCAAAACAAAGCTAGTCTGCAATATGTTAATGTCATAGTACCTAAACAATAAAACTGCATATCAAGATTTACGTCCCTGTATTTTGTTATATCGCCAGGATTTTTATATCGTTCATCATAAAACTGCACTATTAAAATTTTTTATGGCCCCGCGTTTCAATGTTAGTACTTGTGGTCCAACTCTGCAACCGTTTGGCTTCAAGTGGTGTCTTCTGTGGAAAATTTGTGGCACACTCATGGATCTGTTTGATATTGTTCTAACTAAAACTAGGAGTTTCAATATTGTTTTTAAACTAGGAAATTCAAACCAAGCCTTTAATATTTATTTATGCTACAAGTGCAGCAGGTCGGTGATTCCCGACGACCAGTCGGGAATCATCTTATGTACGTGTATCATACAACATTTAAATATGCATTGTTCGAGAAAATAAAAAATAAATGTCTGAACCATGCAAGAAATTAATAAAATGGCGGGCTTATTCAAGCGCGCTCAGAATATCCACAGATTAACTAATAGTTCCTCGGGCATATCTACTGCGCATGTACAAATAGCTGTTACGTCGTAACGTAAATATTTAAAATTAACTTTTGATCAAATCTAAATCTAGAGTAATTTAAATCGCCTTTAATGAAGTACCTATCTATACCATACCAATATTATAAAGAGGAAATATTTTTTTGTTTGTTTGTTTGTTTGTACCGAATAGATCCGAAACTACTGGACCAATTTAAAAAATTCTTTCACCAATAGAAAGCTACATTATTCCTGAGTGACATAGGCTATTTTTTATCCTGAAAACGGGTCCTTTGGGGTGATCCACGGGAGCGAAGCCGCGGGGAAAAGCTAGTTAGTTATATTTTACCTTTTATATGAATTATAATCTGTAGTTAACTAATTTTTAAAACTTTTCTTAAATAATAAAAACTCTATGCGTCTGGCTGACGACGGCGTTAAAAAAAATACAGAAAAGTAAAAAGCACTAGTGAAAAAAAGTGACAATTTCCTCACAGTTTGGCTGCTTGGAAAACGCTCTTTTCGAGGACATGCATTGTAAAAATAGTTTTCAACTCTTGACCCTTGACGATGCAACATATTCCATTTTGGTTTGGGGTGACTTATATTTCAGGGCTGATGTACTCATAGATTTTAATATTTTTTGGCATGGGATCAACTCTGAAATATAAAAAAAAATTGTTCATGTTCTTGACGACTTAATCCCCTTCTCTTCTCTTCGTATTGATGAATTCAAATTTTGTGTCTACTATTCTCAAATTTTGACTGACCAGCATGTAGCCATCTGAATAGCTCTGTCATTCGAACTGTTGAAAGATTCTCAATGTATTAAAAGTCACAACTTAAAACTTATCTGTCACCCCCAACTCTTGTATAAATTGGTTTAACCTAGGGCAAACTAGTTCGTCTAAATTGCGTTATCAACTCAGTTTAGTACACGTTAGTACTAAACTTTGAAGTTGCGTACTTGTTGTCATATCGACGGTCCCTCTTTGACACCTTACAAACTAATTGCTTTAATTGATACCCCTTTGAGAAATAGGTCACTGCTGTCTTTTGTAGACCCTTGACTGTTGTTACAAGTATTCATAAGTCAAGAACGTGACATCAGTCTCACCAAGTGGTATTACCTAGTTACAGGGTTGTGCAGGTCAGTTAAGCCGTCATTGGGCGCACGGTTGGCGCAGTGGTTGAGCGATTGACTGCTGCGCTGCGTGTCGCGTGTTCGATTCCCGCACGGAACAAATATTTGTATGTCCTACAGATAGTTGTTCCGGCTCTGGGTGTTGTGTATGTGAGTTTATATGTTTGTAAACGAACCAACGATACAGTAAAAAATTCCTAGTGTGGGGCAACGTGTTTTAAAAAAGAAAGAAAGAAAATAAATTCGATATAAAAAAAAAGAATTTCAAAGCAAAACACTACAAAGCGAAAAATTATACTATGTCTTCCGAAGTCGGCGTCTTTGGTACCTATAGCTTTTCTTTTTTCGACACCCAATTTATAAAAAAGTTATTTTTCAATAATAATTTATTAAAATTAAACCTACCTCATCTAAAGTTACTACATGGGACGGTCCACAGGGCAAGCGGCGCGTCGGTAGACCATACACGCGCTGGGAGGATGACATTAGAAAAGTCGCCGGACCGCACTGGATTCATGTCGCCAGAGACAGAGACAAATGAAATCTTTGGAGGAGGCCTTCACCTAAGAGGGGTCCAAGCATATATAATAAATTAAAATAATAACTTAAATATTCTAAAATAATAATAATTAACCTATATTAATATATTTGATTATACCAATTATTCTATTTTCTGTAATACTTCACAGGAAAGTAATAATAATCAAGCTTGTGATTTAAATTGCAATATTGTAAAATTATTTTGTAAATGCATGGAATAGAAGGCTTTTTTATTTTTATTTTATTTTATTTATAAACCTACCTCGATTTAATTTTTTTGACATTTTTTTTTACTCATTTTAGTGTTACCTCATATTAACATGAAAACCATTTAAATTCAAATTCTTTATTGCGAACTAATTGTACAGAATTTTGATGATGTTAACATAAAGTAGGTTCTTAGAACTTAGTTGCCCGCTAAGGCATTGCAATTTAAATGGTGTATACTCGATATTACAGAGTTACATAGTCAAAGTCAAAGTCAAAGTCAAATATATTTATTCAATTAGGCCAATAAACGGCACTTTTGAACGTCACATAAATTAAAATTAAAAATTAAAAGTAATAAAAAATAAATTTAAAAGTAATAAAAAAAAAAAAACAGACAAAAAAAAAAAAAAATGATTCTACCGTGCATTCGGAAAGTAGATTGTTATGGAGAAGAACGCACAAGAAACTCCAAATTTAAACTCTTTTAAAAAAAAATAAAAAAATTGGTGTTTTACAATATTAACATACGTACATACATTAATATATGTGAGGACGATGCACCCAGAATAGCTCTACACACAGGTATAAAGTATTAAAAAGCATTAACAGGAAAATTAATTAATTTGATAAGTAGGAACATGGTTCTCACATACTTACAAATATTACAAACATAGGTAAAATACCTAATTCAACAACAACGGAACAGTGTGTGAGTCAATTCCTAAAAAAAAAAAAAAAAAACAAAACAATGAATACAATAACTATGAATGGGAATATAAATTAACAAATTTGATTTTGTCTACACCAAAGATTGCCCTATGGAGCAGGACCAGCATGTTTCCAAGCATTCTTATCTTGAATATAATCATCTAATTTGTAATATGCTTGTTTACAAAGGGTGCTTTTAACTAAAGTTTTAAATTTACTTTCATTTAGTTTTAATATATCACAAGGTATTTTGTTATAGAATTTAACACAGTACCCCATGAAAGATGATTGTACTTTAGCTAGTCTGTAAGAAGGCTGATCTAACTTATCTTTATTTCTGGTATTACAATTGTGTCTATCACTGACTTTACTAAAGAGATGTATATTTTTCCTTACATACATAATATTTTCATAAATAAATTGGCAAGAAACTGTCATAATATTAATATTTTTAAACAGTTCCCTAAGAGATTCACGGTGACTTAACTTATATATGGCTCTGACAGCTCTCTTTTGCAATATAAATATGGATTCAATGTCAGCCGCTCGACCCCACAGTAAAATACCGTATGACATTATGCTGTGAAAGTAACTAAAATAGACCAAACGCGCGGTTTCTACATCCGTTAACTGTCTTATCTTTCTAACAGCATAAGCGGCTGAGCTTAGCCGACCCGCAAGAGATGTTATATGAGGACCCCATTGCAATTTGTCGTCTAGAGTGATTCCCAGGAAAACTGTTTGATTTACAAAGTCCAGCTTTTCGCCATTCAATATGATATCGCATTCGGTACTTCTAACATTCGGCAATGTGAATCTAATACATTTGGTTTTTTTTTCATTTAGTACTAAATTGTTTGCCGTGAACCAATTTTGGACCTGATAAATGGAGTTATTCACGTCATCAAGATTTCGTGACCGCCGATCTATTTTAAATATCAAAGATGTGTCATCAGCAAACAACACCATCTTCGGTTGATTTTGTAGTAATTGGGGTAAATCGTTAATATAAACTAAAAAGAGGAAAGGACCCAATATCGAGCCTTGAGGCACACCCATTGTCATTTCAGACCCTAGTGAGTTTACGCCGTTTACCTGAACTTTAACTTGTCTGGCTTTTAAATATGATCTAAGTAACTCAAGGGCTGTATGTCTAATTCCGTAGTGCTCGAGCTTCAACAATAGTGTCTCATGGTTAACGCAATCGAACGCCTTCGAGAGGTCGCAAAAGATTCCAATGGCATCCTGTGCTTCCTCCCAGGCCTTAAATATGTTCTTTATTAGGGTGACACCCGCGTCAGTTGTGCAACGCCCTTTGGTAAAACCGTATTGTTGATCATAAAAGATGGAATGTTTGTTAAAATGACGCAACAATTGGTTGAGCATTAACTTTTCGAAGACCTTACTGAGAACCGGCAGAATTGACACTGGCCTATAATTATTGGCTTCTTTGCTATCCCCAGATTTAAACAATGGAACTACCTTACTGTGTTTCATGAGGTCCGGAAAAACTCCTTGCTCGACACTAGTGTTAAATATGAAAGCTAAATAGGGTGCAACAGTTTCAATGATTGGTTTACACACTTTTACAGATAGTCCCCAAAGATCTTCTGTTGATTTAATTTTAAGATCTTTAAAAGCTTTTAAAATAGCCTGGGGGTTAGTATGTTGAAACTTGAACTCCGAAGGGCACGCATTTACGTTCTTTCTAAGTAAGGCAGCAGACAATGCAGGTGAGGAGTTTAAGGCTGCTGTAGTTTTAAGTGGAATATTAACAAAAAAGTTTTCAAATTCCTGAGCTACCTCTATATCTGAGTGTGTGGGGCCATGTACAGTCGCTAAATTAAATTCTGTGTTACGCTGTTTTTTCCTACCTGTTTCATGATTTATTATTTTCCAGGTAGTTTTTATTTTATCATCTGCTGATTTTATTTTATTGCTAATATACAGCGCTTTAGCTATTTTGCATGCAATCTTAAAGGTTTTTGAATATTTTGAAACATATTTATCAAAACTTGTACTATTCATATGTTGCTTTAGGCCATAGAGTTCATAAAGTTTTTCCCTGCTTTTACGAATGCCTGGAGTCGCCCAATCGCTAAATATGAACTTGGTGTAAATACTTTTTGCTTTCAGTGGAAAAGTGTCATTGAATTGCGTGTTGAGTACTTTAAAAAACTCGGCATAGAACTCATTTGGGTCATCTATATTCATAAAGTTTTGAACACATAATTTACTAGTCAAGGTTTTATTAAATTTTTCTAAATTTTTACATGTAATTGGTCTAAATTTTATTTGCATTTTTTGCAAAGGTATGTAGGTGCTAAACGTTATTGTTTGTCCACTGTGATCAGATGTTAATTTATTTATAATTTCTTTATTTAGGTAATCACAATTACAAAAAACGTTATCTATGCAAGTCGCAGAAGAAGCTGTCACTCTAGTTGGCTCCATAAAAACATTTGCTAGATTAAATGATTTAAAAAGACCCAATAACCTGATAGTGTTAGAGTTATTTTCTAATATGTTAATGTTAAAATCGCCGCATATGACAATTGATTTACTACTAGTACAAACTTTTTTTAACACATCTTCCATTATAGAGTCAAACACAGATAGATTCTGGTAACTTGGAGGTCTGTAGACACAAACTACAATATGCTTATCAAGCTCAACACAGGACAATTCAATGGTGTGTTCAACCGACAGTCTAACAATGTCTTTTCTTTCTTTAGATTTAATAGAATTTTTAATTAGTATTAATGATCCGCCATGTATCATACGTTTTCTGCTGTAATGGCTAACTACACGATAATTTTCATAATTAATGGACCTTACTTGGTGATCTTTTAACCAATGTTCTGTTAGACAAATAATATCAAATTTGGTTTTTTCTAGAAATAGTTCAATTTCTAATAATTTAGAAGAGCAACCTTGAATGTTCTGATTTAATAATTTTAAAGAGTATTGCTCTCCCCTCAGCTTAGTACCATTAAATGGATTGCCAGAAGATACCTTCATACTATTTACTAATAATATCTGATTATTTCCAGGGGTAACTTCTATTGTCTTATGGACTAGTTTAAAATTATGTTGCTAGTTGAACTAGGCAACAAAGGGTCGTCGCTTAATATACATTTACAGTTACATATACAGTTTACATTAAATTATATCAATTATCATTATTCATACATTTTATTTTATATCATACAATTCTTATACTAATTTATATCACATTATATTAAGTATCACAATCATTTTAATGTATTAAATAATTATTTTTCTTCAAGGAATTCCTTTACAGTGAAATATGCCTTTTTCATCAGGAAGTATTTTAGCTTCCTTTTAAAAATACAAATTGAATTTAGGTTCTTAATATCTATGGGTAACTTGTTATATATTTTTATGCTCATACAAAAAATACTTTTGCTAAAGCTTGAGAGTATATTTTATTTAGATTCCAATAAGCCCAAACACGACGGGGATACATTGGCGATACGGACCTAACTTCCAGCTTCGTCATCAGATCAGTTCGATGGTACCATTTTCATCAGTACGATTTATTTATATGTATTTCATTCATTTGTCATCATAGTCATCATAGTCATCATAGTCATCATAGTCATCATAGTCATCATAGTCATCATAGTCATCATAGTCATCATAGTCATCATAGTCATCATAGTCATCATAGTCATCATAGTCATCACATTCATTCATCATAGTCGCTTGACTATTCCATATATCTTATACCCATAACATACTTATTAAGGAGTTCCAGTGGTTTTCGTAGTTTTGTTCATCAGTTCCACTTCACCAAATGATATTTTCTGAGTGCAAATGCTTGCCATGTTATTGAAAATACCAAAATCACTGTCTGCTTATAATATTTGAAGAGTTCCCTCGATTTCCATTAGATCCCATCATCAGATTCTGATTTGGTGACAATGGAACCACCTTGAAAGTAAGTTTAAACTATTAAAAAAAAAAAATTGCAAATCCGTCTATATATGACGGAGTTATGCCCGAACATACACATAAAAAATGTAGATATATCCGAATTGAGAACCTGCTCTTTTTTGGAAAGTCATAATGAAAAATACGTATATCTTTATGTATTGGAAAGTCGACTCCAACGTCGTTGGTAATAATTTAGAAATAGGTCAATAATACCATAAATTAGAGAACAGTTCTCTAATCTGAGAATAAAACTATCTAGTTATTTGACGACTCCGATCAAATAAAAAGTCAAGATGGAACGTTGCAAACAACAAAGTGACGCCGGTTCAAACTATGTCTAGCCATACAAATACACAATTACACGCACTCACGTACAACGAAATTACGCCTTAGCTTGTCATTCGAGCTCACAGATCAATTAATAAAGCTCAGCTGACAAGCTTAGGGATAGTTTCGTTGTACGTGTGCGCGTGTAATTGTGTATTTATACGGCAAGGCATAGTTTGAACCGGCTTCACTTTGTTGTTTGCAACGTTCCATCTTGACTTTTTATTTGATCTGAGTTTGTCGAAGTAAACCGCTTTGATCTATCAATAAACTTAATCAAACTACCCTCAAAATCTAAATTTATTCGTATTCATAACTTTATTTGTTTAAGATTAATTTCTCGACCAGTGAGCCGGCCGGGTTACACGAAAACAATTGAATTAATGTCTAAACTAATTCAGTTTTGTGACGGCATGTCCTCTGAAGTCCTAATTCATAACAAGGAGTTTCACGGGCGGACTGCTTAAACAAACTTCAAGCAATCGCGGGCAATGTGCCGTCATTTATTGATGAGTTCTATTCCACTTAACTTAATTAGGTGGAATTCAAGAACAGAACTTTCGAACAAAAAAAAATATCGTCAAAAGCGGTTAACAGTTGTGGGAGATATCGCTAAACAGATTTGCAAAAAAAAAAAACATTTGGACGAATTGAGAACTTCCTCTGATTTTGCAGGTAGTTAAAAACTACTAGCTAAAGGTGAACACACACCTAGACGCAGCGCAAGAACCGCAGTCATCGCATTTTGAAAATCTTTATATGAAATCGTATGCAGCCTCGCGTACCTATCCGCACCGCGCGACCCGCATTTCAGCAAAATCAATCAATCTGCCTAGCCTTTTCCCATCTATGTTGGGGTCGGCTTCCAGTCTAACCGGATTCAGCTGAGTACCAGTGTTTTATATGGAGCGACTGCCTATCTGGCCTCCACAACCCAGTAACTGGGTAACACGATACCCCTTGGCTAGACTGGTGTCAGATCTCAAGCTTCTGACTACTCGTAACGACTGTCAAAGATCTTCAAATGACAGCCGGGACCAACGGCTTAACGTGCGTTCCGAGGCACGGAGGAAACTCGGTATGTTGAAATGGTCACCCATCCACGGACCGACCTCGTCAAGCGTTGCTTAACCTTGAAGATCGACCCGTGCGACTGTTATTATTTAGCCACGAGCCCGAAATACGACGAAATATACCTACAGCAAAATGCTGTGGGTATATTTCGTATGATTTTTGTAAGATTCAACCAACGCGTGCAGATGACGTTATCAGATTCGGCGTGTTCGATGCTGGCGGCGGGTGCGGCGCGTTTGGTGAGGCACTTGCAGCTCTTGCTGTGCGTCTAGGTGCGCGTCTACCTTATTACCAGTACCTCTTGAAGGGACCGCACCCTAAAGTAATACCGTTTATAAAGTATCTTCGGCCCCTTTTTCAAGGGACAAAATTTAGTCAATCTCCTTAGCGTTTTCCCAAATATGTTGAGGGCGACTTCCAGTCTAACTGGATTCAGCTGAGTACCAGTGATTTACATGGAGCGACTGCCTATTTTACCTCCACAACCCAGTAACTGGGTAACACGATACCTCTTGGCTAGACTGGTGTAAGATCTCAGGTTTCTGACTACCCTTAGCGGCAGCCGGAATCAACTGCTTAACGTGCTTTCCGAGGCACGGAGGAATCTCGCTATGTAAAGATGATCCATCCACGGACCGACCTGGAACCTGGAAAGGTTTGCTTAACCTTGAAGATCGATCTGCAGCAGTTATTATTTAGCCATTAGCTCCGAGTTATTATTTAGCAAGAAGTGACAAATTTAATAAAGAAGAAAAGCCTTATATTCGCGCCAGCCTGTAATTCATTAAAAGAAGCTTCACGGGCGACTTGCTTACATAAAGTTCTGTATACTTAGCAGTTGAATGTATTCAGCGGTTGGCAGTTGCAATCCACGGTAATGCAGTTTTATTCTTTGTCTTTCAGTTTTCTCGGATTAGTTAGAAAAGCTGGGCGTGTTTGATACTTTTGTTATGAAGGAATGGTCAATGTTAGGATTTCTGGTCGACGTAATTTTCTTTAGTAGCTAGCTTTACTTTAGTAGTAGCTACTTTGAAATTCAACATCTTTAGAGGAAACTTAGTTTATTGCCAGTTAATTAATGTGGTTTTTTAATAAAAAAATATGTTTTATTTATTTCATATTATTATCACATTATCATAGGATTCCCCGATGTGATGCGTGCGGTTATTAATGTTTCGTAATTAGCAGTGCATTAAGTCATAAAAGGCATATTAATTAAGTTTATGCATTAAATATAACCAGCGTGACGTCCACATACACAATCAACATGTTTTTCCACCTAGGTTTTATTAAATATAATTATTTCAATCTCTTGTTTCTATGTTTATTCTCATGGGTTTTTCGTGAATTTCACATAAATAATATACATTTATTACGATTATAAGAAACCTAATCATGCCATTTATTTTTCCATTTGAATTTAATCATCATCATCATTATATCACCTGAAAGATATCCTCTGCTGGACATAGGCCTCCCCCTAGCGTCGCCACATTAATCGGTTCCCTGCGTCTCGCATCCAGTGGATCCCCGCAACCTTCACCAGTTCATCGGTCCACCTGGTGGGTGGCCTTCCAACGCAATGTCTTCCGGTTCCCGGTCGCCACCCCAGAACCTTTCTGCCCCATCGGCCATCCGTTCTGCGAGCAATGTGCCCTACCCACTGCCACATAAGTTTGGCAATTCTTCGGGCTATGTCGGTAACCATGGGGCTCTTGGTTGAATTTAGTATAGAATATTATTCCATTCATAAATCAGTAACAAACTGACTGAAAAATACATTCAAGTACCTAATCTTAGCAGTTACGCTCATTTGACAACAATATAACAAGTTTATTTAGTTTCGAGATCATTTTCGTCCCAGAAACTCAGCCGACAGATATCTTGTCCCCTTCAAGATTTGCGTTCGAACCTTGCGTTTACCCTCTAAGTCAAACATCATCCTTTCGATACTATATCTTGTTCCGATGTTTTATGATACTCCAACTGATTCGTGAAAGTTGTGATCGCTTGGGTTACAGTTTATGTGGTCCCTTTTATTGCTACGACTTGTACAACTCGATCGTAAGCAACTTTGTTTGCCCGCAAGTGTAGTGTTTGATGTACTTGTATTTGGGTTGTGTATTGTTTGTGATCAAAATGTGTAGTAATAATTTGTTGTTGAAAACAATATGTAGAAGCTTTGCACATACATAAAATGATGCCGCTTGCTAGGTTATTATATAACCTGGGAGTATTTAAGTCATGAGTAAATAGATTACTTCTAGGTAAGCTTGCCTCATCGTTGACCACACCATCGCTTAATATCAGATAAGATAGTGATCAATCGCGAGTATATCAAAAATCTTAAACAAGATTGTTGAATACAGGCCTGAGGATCACAAAGCCAAGAGCCGAACACTGGTGCTCATGTGTTGTTGAGACTCCTGGATCCCACCAGGTCTATACCCACGTAACTGTGATACACAGCAGCGGTAGCTAGAGGTCTGTTCTTTGAGATACTGGTTCCCGCCAACCAGGTGGAAAGTAGTACGATGGTATAACTTACAACTATACACTTACCCTTGTCCTTGTGGTGGTCTCCTGGTATTCGTGCAATCGAGGTCAGGTCGAGGTTTATAGGGAAAAATATATATAATAAGGAAGGGACAACAAAACTGTTCTGGTGGTATTCCCGCCAGACTGCTAGGCACGTTCCCGACACGAATACTTCGCTGCGCGCGAAATATACACAAATAAAACTACACGGGCGAAGTACCATACCACCCGCGGATTGCGAACGTAATTTCCAACAACGATGGGTTGATTATTTAACAATTAGAACAAAATCAAAACGAGAACCCGGTATTACGTCCAGCCATGTCAAATCACAATTTTTCAGTCTAGTGTCAACTCAACCAACAACTGTCAATATTGATGACAGCGAGTTGACTCAGTGTTGCAACAAAATAACAAATAAGGAACGAAACGTTATCGTTCCGAACAAAGATCTACCAAGTGGTTTAATTTAATGTGCATTAATGGCAGTTATAGCGCAGCTCTATATTTTCAAGCGAGATTTAGCGACGGACGTATGCATTACAGAAAAGGGTCCTGTATATAAGTCCGTCGTTACTACATCATCTTATGATCCTTATCACAAAATAGATGGCAAGCAAGAGCAGACGAAGATTGAAAAGCATCTTCTATCTATCCATCGCCTTCCATCAGGCGAAAACCAGGTCAAGTAATGAAAAAGCTGGCTCATTAAAAGACCCTCACCACTATAATTTCAAAAACACATAACAAAACTGCACAAGCCTTCAACAAATGGCTTGACAATAAAATAGCAAACAACCATATCAACCACGAGCCCAGCCAATCCAGAGCAGGTCACTACAAAATTATTCGGCTGTCAGTGACTTATGAGACAACCGCGCCAATCGGAAGATAAATGTCTCGTTCATTGATGTGGACCGTGGTTGCCAAAGTTGAGAGAAAAAATGAGCTAGTTTTATGGCTGTCTGAGTCCTTTATTTTGGAGAAGAATTGGCCGGAGATTTTGTGATGAAAAATGATTTATTGCAGTGTGGTTTGAATTTTATTGCTAATCTCACAAAACTGCTGCATTCAGTGGAAATTTAAAATTCGCTGCCTCTCGTATCTGGAACGATTGTCCTCCGCTGTTTCGTGCTATTAAGACGATTGGAAAATTTAGTAGGTATAGGTCTACCAGAATCTCATGGCATTTTTTATTTTTTTTAAATTGTGATTTTTTTATGGCAATGTCAATTGTCACCTGTCAAATCAAAGTACTTCATGTGTCAACCGCTGCTGAAATTTTTTGATATTATCTTGAAAATTTGTTATTTTTGTGAAAATGTCGAAAAACCCACTTCGATCTCAAGCGAGACATATTGTTTTCAATGTGTATCATAAAATAAGGGAAGAAGAAGGCGTAAATCAAACTCAATCTTTGATTTTAAAGTGCGTCGTAGAGTGGACCGGTAAGTTGGACTGACTTGTTTTGATACTTTTAGTTTATTTTATATTTTTCTCACTTAATTTTTATTTCTTTCCATTACTATTATATGGTAAATCGTAGGTCAGGGCACATTGAATGATGGCCGGAAGGAAATGGCAACAGTAATGTAACTGTTACTAATTCTTCGACAAGATATTGATTTTAACGGAGATTGAGAATCTTTGACGTAAGAAAAATATTAAGTAATAATCTGCGCCCTGCAGTGGGACGTGTGTAGGGACGGGAGTTTTTGTCGAGTGAAGTTCAGTGGCTGTTAATATTATTTGCAAATTGATTCCTAGTGGATATTGTGATATATTATTGGTGTAGTTTTGTGTCTCAACTGTCTACGCAACTGGACAATTTGTAAAATCATTGACAGAAGCGATCTCGGGATAGTGGAGCGGAGTATTTTATTGTAGTATTGACTGCCTCTGCAAAGCTTACTGGGAAGACTGACTTGCTGCTAAATACTCCAAAAAACATTAGAATCTTCCGCATTCTAATGCATACTAAAGAATAAATATAAGATCCAAAACTCTTTCCAAAGACGTGGCTAAAAGGTCCTAGCAACCAGGCCATAAAACTTACATAAAAAAGTATATATAGACTGATGACGATGAATGACTTTAAGTAACATGATACATTTTATTATTTTTTATAGACTTTATACATAAAGAGATTGGTTTTGAATATGTTAAATGCCAATGAAAATGAACCATTTTTATGGAGAGAGATGACATAAAATTACAAAGATACAAGTTTTTGAAATGCCAGTGGAGTTCATAGAATCGTATTCTAGTTTTCTAGTTCTGAATGAGGTTTTAAGTTATTATTATGGTTTAAATGATATATAATAAATTAGTACATAAATTAATATTCAATTGATTTATTTTTCCTATGTA
This sequence comes from Orthosia gothica, assembly GCA_949775005.1. Lineage (NCBI taxonomy): Eukaryota > Metazoa > Arthropoda > Insecta > Lepidoptera > Noctuidae > Orthosia > Orthosia gothica. The sequence goes on from OX459056.1 coordinate 2,634,138, forward strand.
AGAAACCGATGTATAACAACATTATTCATACACATACCTATAATACTGACAGTGGATCTTTGTGTCTCTGAATTGGTTGCAAGACCACGCGTAGTAGCTATTTTTGTATCAATGTTGAAGGTGAAGATAGCATTGTATAACTGTATCTTTCACTCGCTTACGTATGTCACATCGTCCTATCTCGCTTACTCTATGCAGTATACATGATGACAAACTGTTTCTTACGCAATGGTTGGCAGGACCAAGTTCAAAGACACAAAGATCCCCTGTGACTACTATAATATGGGTACCTCATATTCATTAATTAATACTAAAGACATAAATAAAAATTAAACAGTATCAAGATCGTTTAATCCAATTTCCCCAGTATTGCACACAACAAATTTTTATTTCCACATTTGCCATGAGATTCCGGTAGACCTATACTAAATTCAAGCAATATTTATTACACAAGCCAAAAATACCAGTAGTTAAACTCACCCTGGCACAGAATTAATAATAGTACAGAAGAGTCACTTCGCGCAACAATTTATAGAAATAGAGACTCTTGACACTTTGTTGCTTACTAGCGTAAGCAACAAAGTGCAATTCAGCTCGCATAAGCGCTCAGTGCCTAACGCGATATTCACATTAAAATTCACACCACTCTGTTTTAAATACTAGCATAACAATCTTTGCGCTTTGTTTATTAACATAATTTTGAAAATTTTTTTTTGGCTTCCGACCAAAGATTTCTTAATAATAAACATTATCCCTCTTACAAATAAACGCAGAATAAAGTTATACCAGGTATAAACCTATGAAAATGTATGGGTATACCTTAGTTATACCTGGTATAACTTTATTCTGCGTTTATTAGTAAGAGGGTATATGTTTAGTTTCAACAGTCTACTTAAGTCGGATATGCAAAAGAATTTTAAGTAATTAGGTATTTATAATTATTATTTTTTATAAAAAATCTCAAGCAGATTATAAAATACATCTTATCTTACTAATATTATAAATACGAAAGTTTGGATGTATGGATGTATGTTTGCCAGAACGGCTAAACGGATCTGGATGAAATTTGTTGGTCTGAAATAGCACATAGGCTACTTTTCATCCCGGTATAATATTCCTTTGGGATAAATTTCACATGGGCGAAGTCACTGGCAGCAGCTAGTTACCAATAAAAAAAAACAATTTATTTTTAAACATATTTCCATTTAATTGCTTATTTGCAAATGATTGTACATAGCTACTTTTATAAATAGATAGTATTGTTAATAACCGGTAAATTAGTGTCAAATGTTTATTTTAGAATTTGGTTTGAAATTAAAATATTGTTTTTAACAAATAAACAAATATTTTAATTTTCTTTCTTTTTTCATGTTAATTACTCTGAGTAAACTAAACATGCCTATGCTAGAATTGGGCATATATTACCAAAAAAGATTTGTCTCTTAAGACTGTATCAGCAGGAGGTTTGCCCTTTGGATGTATGTTGCTACGGTCTATACAAACATAGATGGCTACAGTCAGGAAAGCCGCATATATAATAGGTATTTTAAATAAATAAAAATCTGATCACTGTTACTGGACTATTCCAATCGTGTTGCAATATCATAATATAACTTATCACTAATTCCTTCTTTCGAACTCAGACTTATATTTTTTAAATTACATTTATATTTCAATAAATACAAAACACCAATTAACACCCACCCTTTGCCATACAAATTGAAAACAGTACCCAAAAACCACAAAAACCAATATGTAAACAAGCCATAATAATACGAGACGCAATCGCAGATTCGTTTTAGATACGAAATGATTTATGATTCGTGGGCTTCCATCGGAAATGTCCCTTGTATGTCGCGTAATGGATTCTGAAGACTCCCCGGAGAGGGACGTTGAGCACCGCTGTCATAAGGACGCATAGTCGCATCAGGCGGGAATTTCTCACTTAATCGAGATGCGACTGTAAGTGGGTCTTTGAGAAGGATTTCTTTTTTTTGGGCTGCTCACACCTTCCATCGATGTCTTGAATGGACCTATAATTTTTTCCGTTCTAAAATTATTGTGTGTTGTAAGAAAAACATAGTTCAATCAAATCAAAAAGAATAATATCCTTCGATATTTGATCATTAGGATCAATTTAAGTAAAATAATTAATACCTTCTCTCGAAAATACAATTTTGATTAAATTTATTATTTTTTAGAGGGCTGGCCTTTTCTTCAGCCAGAGGATCAGCATTGCTATTCAACGTGGCAATGCTGCCAGCGTTCTGGGCACGTTTCCCATATTGACATCGATGTGGACGAATTTTTTGATGCGCAATGAGCCCTTTTCCTTCTCCACTTTGTATGTAATTTTTTTATTTTATTTTATTTTTTATTGAAAGGAACAGCAAACAGTTACATTATAAGAACTTATAACTAATTTAACAATGACAATGTTAGTAATAATATAACCCACAACGCTGTCCACAGGTAGACATAAAAGTTTAAAAGTAAAAAATAAGTGAGTGTATCGCTAGGAGCTGTACGAGCAGGTATAAATATTACACAGTATAAAATAAGTATGACCTAGGAATGTTTGACGATTTTCAGAAAGCTATTGCTGCAAATCATCAAACACATGCGAATTTTATTTATTATGGGTTTTATTTAATAAAGAAGATAGGGCGAGACTTTTGAATGTACACATTGAACAACTGAAGATGTCGATGTTTTCAAAGGTACTGTTATATGAGTCAACCATTCGGCGGACAGGTGCGCGCTGGCCAGAATTAGTTCGGCATGAATTCACTGCAAAGAGAGTACCTGCGCGAACCTGTCGCCTATGAATGGTTCTAGGCACAGCATAACAAATCATGTTACTTAAATCTATACAATTAAATTGATTTCTGACAATTTTATACAAGATAATGGCTTCAAGGTATATTCTCCGAGATCCAAGGGGCAGGAACTTGTACTTGCTGAGTAACTGAGAGTAGGGTAAGTAGGACTTATGGCATCTGTAGTGCATGGCGCGTAAAAATTTGTACTGAACATTTTCAACCATTTCAGCATACTTTTTGTAGAAGGGATTCCATACTGACACTGCATACTCCAATTGTGACCGAACTAGGGCTTTATACAAGCATAGGTATGACGAGGTTCTCCTGAAGTCAACGGCAGATCGCATGATAAAGCCATATAATTGGAAAGCTTTACTCACAATTCTGTTAATGTGTAAGTCTAGACATAGTTTGGAATCCAGTATAACACCGAGGTCTCTAATTGAGTTTAATTTAGTAAGAGGCACATGACAGAGAGTGTACGCGAAGTTTATAATGTGCTTATTTTTTGTGAAAGTAAGGTAATTGCACTTAGGTATACTTAGCTTTAGTTTGTTTCTATGACAGTAGTCTGATAGTCTGTCCAGATCTTGCTGTACTAGGATGCAGTCATTAACTGTTTTAATGGATTTGTAGACCTTCAGATCATCTGCATACAATAGGTACTTTGTGTTGTGAAAACAACAACCTATGTCATTAACAAATATGATAAACAATAACGGTCCAAGAATAGAGCCTTGTGGTACACCGGACGTAACTTCGATGGTGTTTGATCTGTACCCGTTAATTACCACTCTTTGGCAGCGATTTGAAATATAAGATGCAAACCACCGCAACAAGTTACCTCGAGTTCCGTTGAAGGCAATTTTATCCAGCAGTAGTTCATGGTCCACCTTGTCAAAGGCCTTGCAAAAATCTGTGTAGACTGCGTCAACTTGCAGGCCATTATCGTGGCTATCAAACAAAAAGTTGGAAAAGGAGACAAGGTTTGTGGTAGTAGATCGCTGTTTAACGAAACCGTGCTGTTGTTGTATAATGGAGTTGTGCAACGATGGATATATTTCATTATGGACGAGTCTCTCAAAGACCTTTGACAAGGTGGAGCTGAATCTACTACAGCGACCCTTCTGATCTTTCTCAGTGTTATTTTAATTTTTATAATCTATGGGCTCGCGTTTAACGAGCTCGCCTGATGTTAAGCGATGATGTAGTCTACGATGAAGCACAGTTGCCAAAAAGAAACCTATGTCAGCAAACATCAGTTTGCTGATCACTTTAGCCGCACATAATGCACAGCTTCTTAAGGATACAATAGGACAGCATTTATTTGCCACATACTTAACTATTTTTAGAGAATATATTTTATTAAGAAAAGCTTCAATTTACCACATAGGTTGCATCACCTTCATCCATTTTAGCGTCAATGTAAAACAAATAAACACTCCAAACGCAATCATTATTCTACTTAGAGCCTTCAGAATACAAGAAAATAAAATCTCAAACTAAACAATTCGCGAAACAAAATGATTTATTCAGAAACTTTAAAATTAAATTCAGATTGCCCTCTCAGGGGCGGTATGACAAGATTGAGCATCTCTGTCACAGGACCTTGCGCCAAACTTTGCCACTTAGGTCTGCTTCACCCGTCAGATAGGTGCCGATCCGTCGAAAGTCTGTCTTTCAACTTGGGAAACATTAATATTTATTTCTACTTAGTTTAAGACTCAGATATTTTGTTTTTGAGTTTTTAGGGGTCTGTGTGCAACGATGGGATACGATCGTAGCACCAAGCTTGGTTGTATCCGAATTTGCGTGGTTGCTAGAAACCAGAAAGGTAGGAATCAAATTTAGGCATTAACTACAGTATGATACGCTACGACTTCGTTTACGTAACAAAAATAAAAGTTTAGATGCTTTATTAATCTGTCTTAAAGGTATGACAATACAACTTAGATAAACACTATCCCTATATTTTAAGCCATTTACTCCAACTTGATTCAATCAAGTTGATGGCTACAACTAGTTTTTTATTGAAATCAATCGAGTGGTTTTTCATTATCATGGTGTGATTTCTTCTTCTTTGTAAGTCGTTTTTATAAATTTTGGACCCAGTAGGTGGCCACAGCGATTGCGGCATCCATGGCCAGCATAAGGTCTTCCAAAGTGAAGGTGTATAGGCACTTGGGACACTCCAGCATGTGTGCTATATTCTACAAAAGGGCACCGCATTCACACTGGGTATCAGAAGGGTCTATAAAACCCCATTTTGCCAAATTGTGTTTGCAGCGGCCTACCTGGGGATTGAATCGTTTGGAATGGAGTTACTTTTCTTCAAAAGAACTTAGAATATAGGCCTACATGCCGAACAAATACACGCTACCACACGTTTAGACAAACCATAACTAAAATCAACTTTACTACAGAACCCCTCGAATTCATAAAATATATTCAAGCAACTGAAGTGTGTTTACCTTGTACGTCTCGTACGTGACCTTCGCTGAAAACACGAAAAATAGGTAATATCTTGATTTTCTCTGTAAAATATATGGCGGGATTTACAGACGAAATGTTTTGAATATCATAAATCTAAGATTTGTGATTATATATTTTTGTAGGCAGGTCATGAAAAGGAGTAATGTGATTTATGAAATTACAAACGGGTTTGTTAAAGTTTTCAGGATGTAGGTTACAACCATTGTTGAACGATTCACTGGTCTTGTAGTTGTATGTGCTACTACCGAGCATTTTGGATTCGATGCCCGAGTCGGGCAATGTGCTATTGAATTTTTCCATCTAAAATTTCTCAGTAGAAGCCTGGAGTTTGGCTTGGAGAAATGTGGTTGTAGGTACTATTTGTTGGTTATATCACTGCCTATGTACAATCTGCACATCTTGTCTTATGGGAGTGTATTCTCTGGCAGAATAAGCGCAATATTACATTGGATAATGTACAGGCTGCATGCAGAATTATTTATTATACAGACCTTGTGGAAACTAGAACAAATTGCCGTGCGTTCAAGCTTTTTTGCCATACCTATTATTGGAATCAAATATAAAAGCTCACAATGTTAGGACCTACTATTATTAATGTAATTTTTTGTCCGTGGTGCTAGTTAACTGAGCTTATCCCAGTTGTAAACGACCCTTTGTGCCTATTGGCCTTGTTTGTTCTTTCTCCTGCTTGATACGGAGTGAAGTGGAAATTATGTTTTTGTTTTTCTACTCCTACTTTATTCTTTTCTGATTAATTTCGTTGCGGGATCCAAGACAGTTAAATTCATTATAAGGGACTTCGTCGAGCTTCATTACCTCGGCGCTTTTCTGGTGGTCGCCACTGTTGATTCCGGCTTTTAAGAGTTGCAGTGGTTTGGAAATAGAGCGGTGGAATTGTATATCACTGCCTACCCCTTTACTGTGTTGTGGTGAGAATATCAGCAAGTGTGATGCTATGTTAATTCGTATGTATAAATATTCAAAAACAAGTTTAATATCAGCCAACTGTCTCGTCCCAAATGCAACATAACTTTATATTTATTTTAAGTCTTGAAACTTTATGCCAATAAAATGAAAGTGGGTTTGAAGTCCTCTAGAAACAAACCAAGTAAAGAAATTAGTTCGCCAATGTTTATCTTGGTTATAACTTAACTTGTTAAATGCTTGAAGAAGATTCACTGGGCAATGACTCCGAATCGTTTGGCTAATCTTCTATCTTCTATATATATATATAAAAGAGAAAGTATGTATTACATTACTCATTGTTTGCATTACTCTACAGTATTCTGTTTATTCCTACAACCCCCACTTATCTCAAAGAACGCTTTAAGTTCCTTCATGACACACATTCTAGACACTTGAGATCATCGGAGAATTTGAAGCTTTTGATGCCTGCCCATTCCACTAAGTTTTACGGCAAATCGTTTACAGTCCAGGCTGTGTGATTGTGGAATGAGTTGCCGTTGTCAGTTAGACAAGCCCAGTCACTGGTTTCTTTCAAAAACTTGGTTAAAAACCATTTCCTTTCTCTGTAACGCTTTTCTATTTAGATCTAATCTCTGTCAATTTAACCATTTTTCTTTTTTGTTTCTCTCTCTTTCTATAAGTTTCATGTCATATTATGTCTGTATGTTTGTATATAGGTTTATGCATTTATTATAGTCATATAATCTTGTATATATTTATGTTCTATTCTAATAGCAGTACACCGACTACCCCCTTTTTATTCTAAGTTTTCCTTTTTTAGTCCATACAAAGGTTGTCTGGTAGATATCGCTGTCAGCGATAAGACCGCCTTTTTACCCATTTGTATAAGTTTTTTTTTTTTGTACTAAATGTCTATAATTTTATGGTGTACAATAAAGTATATTCTATTCTATTCTATGTTCCTTATAGACTCCGAGACGGCTGGACCGATTTCAAAAATAAAGCTACACTATCCCCGGGTGCCATAAGCTACTCTTTATCATTGTATTCTCATGGGAACGGGAACTATGTGGGTGATACCGCGAGGCGTCCGCTAGTAATCTATATATATAAAAATCAATTGCTGTTCGTTAGTCTCGCTAAAACTCGAGAACGGCTGGACCGATTTGAATAATTCTTTTTTTGTTATGTTCGACAGAATACAGGGAAGGTTTAAAAGCAAAAAAAAAAAAAAAAATGTTTGGTTGGATAGGGTAGGTAGGTAGAGTAGTGTAGTGTAGGTAGGTAGGTAGGTAGGGTAGGGTAGGGTAGGGTAGGGTAGCGTAGGGTAGGGTAGGGTAGGGTAGTGTAGGGTAGGGTAGGGTAGTGTAGGGTAGGGTAGGGTAGTGTAGGGTAGGGTAGGGTAGGGTAGGGTAGTGTAGTGTAGGGTAGTGTAGGGTAGTGTAGGGTAGTGTAGGGTAGAGTAGTGTAGGATAGGGTAGTGAAGCGTAGGGTAGTGTAGCGTAGGGTAGGGTAGGGTAGGGTAGTGTAGGGTAGGGTAGTGTAGGGTAGGGTAGGGTAGTGTAGGGTAGGGTAGGGTAGGGTAGTGTAGGGTAGGGTAGGGTAGGGTAGGGTAGTGTAGGGTCGGGTAGGGTAGGGTAGATAAATGTTTGGTGTTTTTATGGCAAAACAAAGTTTGCCGGGTCAACTAGTAATACTATAAATGCGAAAGTTTGGATGGATGTATGTGTGTTTGTTACTCAATCACGCACGAATGGCTGATCGAATCTGGATGTTTCGCACATAAATAGATTGTAGTCTGGAATAGCACTAGGCTACTTTATATCCCGGTGTATACTTTTTTACGCGGGCGTAGCTGCGGGGTGAAGCTAGTAATTATACAAACATACAGTCATGCCAATATATACTTTTTTGTGGTAAATCATCCAATGACTTCACCCGCTCTGGGTGAAGTGGGCACCACCCGTGTTCCTTCAGTTGCTAGTGCCGGTAACTTTCTTTCAAATTTATCGGTGACCCATGCAAGTATGCCTGGAGTTCTATGAGATGAGGGTATGGTTTTGTTCATTTTTTATTGTCTATTTTAATTGGCGACAATCCGACAATGCTATACTAGGTGCCAGAATGTTTTACAATGAAGTACCTACATTGACCTTGACTTTGACCCACAGGACCGATCAGTGTGGCGACGCTTGAAGGTAGCGTATGTCCAGGAGTTGAAGTTGTCCAGCTGAAATGATGATGATGTTGATGACATTGATCTTATCCCAATTCCTCGACTTAAATTTCTATAGCCTCAAAAACAAACATAAAACACAGCTTCCCATTCGAACTAGGAACGCCAATGTTGCCGTGTGTAATTTTGAAAGCAATTACAAGTCCTGAACAATCAAGAATACAGCTGGTAGTGTAAAGCATAACTATCCTCACAGCATCAAATCACTTCCCTGTACCAACCAAAAATAATACAGGAAGGTATCTATTTTCAAACTCTCCAACATTGCAAAGTGAACGTTCACAAATCCGTAGAACTATGCGAGGCACGTCACATTCGTTTTGGCGTCCCCTATTTGCCGTGAATAGGCCAGAATCCTCTATCCGCAACCGTAGTCGAATATTTTTACCTTAGGTACGTTTATGATTGACGTTAACCAAAGAGATATGGCTCTTTCTAACCTACTTCAAAAAGGAGGAGATTATCAATTCAACTGTATTTTTTTTATGTGTGTCACCTCGGAACTTTTTACTAGGTGAACTGATTTTGATGTTTCTTTTTTTATTTGAAAGTTGGTGCTTCTCGTGTTGTCCCATTTATATATATAGATGAACTTCGGAGATATACAACAGAACTCTTCTTCTTCACATTCTGCAATCGTACGTCTGTTTATTTTTTACGCTATTTTATAACATAAATTCACGCCGGTACATTCTAAAGGTGTACGCTGATGTGTACAGTTCTCCCTGGTACACTTTCATGTCACCGGTTATGTTCAAAGTTTCTGTTATTCGTGTAATCTATTCTGGCATAACGTTATGCATTATAGTTACCTTACTCTAGAACTTGCTCATTATGTACCAAAGCTAAACATCTAAGAATTATAACTTTTTACATAAAAATACAGCTGACTTCCAAAAAAAACACTACAAAGTGAAAAATAATTTCAAATTCGGAAGTCGGTGTCAAAAAACTAAGAAAAAAATCAGGAACACCGACGTCCAAAATTTAAGTTATTTTTCCCTTTCAAGTTTTTTCTGCGAAGTCGGTTGCTTAAACTATTATGAAATCGTTTTTAGTACGTAGGTACTAAAAACGTTTTCACAGCAGTAGCGATAAAAGCCCTTTCATAAAATCTCTTCTTGGGAACTAGGAACGTAAAAAAGGAACACAGAATAGAACAGAATATAAAAAAAAGTAAAAAAAAAATACCGACCCAGGTATTTTTAAATATGTTTATTTAATTTTTTTTAATGAGCTATGTCATATGCTGCCTGACCTACCTATCGTCATAAATAAGCCTAGAATTGCCTACTTTTCAAAATTGTATAAATATATTATCCTTTGATGAGTTGATAAAACTAATGTTTAATAGGTATACCTAATAGTTTCCTGAAAAGTCAATTTGTTAATCATTTTTATCCCCTTCGCCCGTTATTGCAAATTGGATTAAAACGGTTTCCTGTTCTAGCAAGAATATTGAGTTTAGAAATACCGCACATCGGGTCATTAATACAGTTCAAATATCTAGCCTATATGTATCTGACGGGCCACCAAAAAACCAGTCCGCTTCTAAAATCGGCCGTGCAAAAAAACTGGCCGAAAAAATCTTTTTCACAAAAAGTCTCAATTCACCCGTTTGTTTTTATCGCAGGCGGGCAGCTCGTTGGCGTACTTTATTTTTTACAATTTTGTCCTGTACGTATGTATGTTCGAATCACGAAAATTGAACGGAACGATGTCAACGCGCGAGTGTTTTTTTTTTTCATTGGCGACTTCGTTGCTGCGCTGTTAACTGATAGACATGCTCTTTTAAAGGTTATTTCTTCTTGTGCTTGACTTCAAAAACTGTGCGATTATGTCCTTAAAGTTCCAGTCATCTACTTTTTCAAATATTCGGCAGTTTTACTACAAAATAATCTTATTGTTTTCGCTGTCTAACTTTGTACTTGCCCCAACAAACTGTAAGTAATCGTATTTGTGCATATGTAACAAAAAATTATATCTGTAACCAAAACGTTTTCTTCAGAAAACTGATATGTACTTTTCGAAACCACAATTTGTAGATTTAGGCAAAAGGAATCATTTGTATTGATTTGCATAAAAGAAACCCGAAATAAAACTTGAAGCCTTTACAACCAGAAAAACGCCGAAGGCATCGCCAATTGTCAAAGTTGGTTTTATTTGGGTAAAGTAAGCTTCCTAATAGCAACCATATTCAAAAGCAACAGAGTATTTATTTGAATACGAAGAAAGAGGTAAAGAGGGTGAATTTGCGGTAAAGAGCCATGAGCTGTAAATTCAAACTGTTCTTAATCTGAGATTGCTCCGACTTGAAGTTGAAGAGTATTGCTATTAGATATATAATAATCATAATCATAATCATAATCTTTATTTCTCCACACAAAAACATGACTTATGGCATAATTTATAAATTCAGTTTATGGGGAATACATTTTGCAGTCAAGCGAGTGTGCGGAGCTGGTGTCTGTTATAGGTGTTAACCTGTATTACAGATCACCAGGTCCTCACCCCATGAGCGAATAAGGATAACGTAACATAAAAAATATTTAAATAAGAAAAATGTTTGACAGAATTCGTAAATTATAACTATTTGGTTAATGGAGACAGAATGAGCAATGAAAAATATGAAGCCTTATAACCTTTTAGAAGATATTTGAAGTGGTTTAGCTTTTGAACTTCCGATAATTCCAATCTTGGGCAGAGTGCATATCGCTTATATCGAAGGGAATACCCGTTCAGGATAAGACTCTTAAGAAGTGGTTTGAGTATTTGCCTTCAGTCAATTCTGACTAATAATAAATGATCTTCCCTCTATTCAAATCAGAAATCGAAATATGGCGATTCAAAGCGAGGTTGAAGATGTCACAATCTAAATAAGGAATTTGTACTATACAGCTATCTAACATCAAAAGGAAACAGTCATAGCGTTGACCAAAACCACTCAAGGTCTTCGAGCAAGCCTCAAATGATGACCCAATCTTTTCATCCACAACTCCAATTTACCCTTCCCAGTGATCACAGAGCGAAGCTTCGTTACTTTTATATGTAAATGACTATCTGTGTATTATGCAGTGGAAATGTTCCAGTTGGCTCGACAACCCGCAAACTGGTAAACTATTAATTGGGCAACTGGGAGCAAACAATTTGGATTACAGATTCGGAAAGCTACAGCCGTTACAAGCCGTCTCCAGTTTTCCAATGCAAATAGCGCTGGACTAAGCAAAGCTACATGTAAGTTAGTCGAATGTAGCTCTGTTTAAGTTAAAACTTAATGCTATTTGTTGGTATGGATTTTCTGTCTTAATTGGAATTAAGAATGGAAATTTAAATAGCGGTGGATATTTTTTAGTCGTGCAATTTCGTTGGTCTGCATATTTATTGGCTAAAAGTATACTTCTATAATACATTCTAATTTTAACAATATCATTATGGACCAACACTTGGGGGAGGCTTATGTTTAGCAGTGGACGTCTTTCGGCTGAAATGATGAAAGTCGCCAAAAAGAGATGTGATTTTATAATACTTAATACAACTTTTCAAAAGCTTTCATTGAACTATCCTTGCTAGTTAGTATGTGTACAATTGAATTTTAAAATAGTTATGCCCAACTGATTGAGCTGACATTTTGCAGTTACACTTTTGGGGTAAAATAAAATGCCAGTATGTTAAAAAGCTTTAAAAAAATGCTTTGTTTTTTAATTGTATGTTTTTATTGTACCACTGATAGGTAGTTTTTAGGGTTCCGTACCCTATTGCTGTCACTGACGTATCCGTCGTCTGTCACACAATTTTGTTCCGAAGACTTATTTAACTTCACATTAACCAATGAATTTGAAATTTAGCGATAATGTTTAATATTACGTATATTTTACTAAAAAATACCAATATATTGATAAATCTGAAATTGAAGGGTACAGGCAAAAAACAGGGAATGTGCTAATTAATAGATTTTGAGAAAAACGCCGAGAAAAGTTTAGAAGTATGTAATTTTTATCCTTCTTCTTTACCGGTATGTACCAGTATGTCATGGACGTTCCCGGTTCTTTTTGTTTCAGCCATAAACAAAAACGTCTTTTTGGCACCGTACGTTTACTTTAAAAAAAAACTTAGTGATTGAGAATAAAACTACCATAGATAAAGATTTGCTGGCTTCTTTGCATGTAACCCCTCAATTATTTTTTTTTTTAAATATTTTTTCTTTGGTACGAAACCCTGAATGTACGAAGTCCGACAACCACTTGGCCAGTTTTTAACACCGAGAAGGACAAGGTTGATGGACCATTTATCAGGCTCTGGGCTAGCAGACATGTGCGTGCACATGTTCATGTAGCCAATTAATGTATAATTATTAAATCAAATCAAATCATTTTTATTTGCTCAAACACGAGTATCATACATACTTAACAAATTGTCAGCATGAAGAGGTGTTAGGATACAGAATGATAGAACGTCATGTTTACCTTGGAAAATGGCATGCAAATATTAATAAAGAATACAAATCAAAATACTTAATAGAATGTCATAAATAGTAAAAATTTAAAAATTAAATAAATGTTGTGTAAATGTCAATAAAATAATACAAGTCAAAATTATGCTTATAGAATGTCAGAGTAAAAATAAAAAAAATAAAGATATTAAAATAATAAATCAATTCAAAATAATCATTCTAGAATGTCAATAAGAATTATTAAAAAATGTCATGATATTAAAATATTAAATGTGTAAAATGAAAATGTCGTGAAAAATCGTGCAGATTTCAATAAATAATACAAATCAAGGATGTGATACTAGAATGTCAGAACATAACAAAATAATAATAATAAAAAAAACAAGATATTAAAACAATTTGTCAAAACAAAATAATCATTCCAGAATTTCAGAATACAATTTTATAAGAATAACAATACCATAATCAATAACAATAACATAAACATTCAAAAGGAGTCCGTTAAAAAGTCATTTATATTATAATAACACTTGTCTGTTAATGAATTTCGAATCTTATTTTTAAATAGATTTGTTGTCATAGCTTTATATGACTGTGGTATTTTGTTATATATTTTCGGGGCCATACAAAAAAAGCTTTTCCCCATGAGGGCAGTTTTTGCCGAGTGCAAACAAAGTTGACTATTGTCACGTCTGTTGCGTGGAAAAGTGTCAGATAGTCGTGGAAAGTGTTGGGGGTTTGCCTTTACAAACGATGCAACTAAAAAATATATAAAGAGGGTAAAGTCAATAACTTGTATTTTTTAAACAATGGTCTGCAGCTTTCTGTCGATTGTATCTTAAACATAGCCCGAATACACCTCTTTTGAGCTTTAAACGCTATTTCTCTGTCCGTAGAGTTACCCCAAAATATTATACCATAGCGCAGAAGTGATGACACCAATCCATGATAAGCTGTCACCAAAGCGTCTGGGTTAATTTCTGAAGACAGTTTGTACATGACATACGCGGACGAGCTCAGTTTTTTGCTTATATATTCAATATGCGCTTTCCAGTTCGATTTTGCGTCTATCATTACACCAAGAAATTTTGCGTCGTCGACTTTATTTAATACTGTGCCATTGTAGACTGCTTCAATGTCAGTATCAGCATGTATCCGTTGACTAAAATGCATTATTGTCGTCTTATCTAAATTAATTTTAAGATTATTCTTATCTAACCATGCTATTATTGATGTCAAGGTTTCATTAATGTCATATTTATAAACGTCCTTATTATTACATGTTATAGTCACTGTGCTGTCATCTGCGAATAGGGTCATGGGTAGTCAATAGCATCAGGCAGGTCATTGATATATAGGATAAATAATAGTGCTGCAAGCACGCTCCCTTGTGGGACACCGTAAATAGGCGTTCGTTCGCCAGATACGTAAATTTCCTCTCTTTTTGTCTTAATATTTAGTTTTGTTATTTCCGTGTACTGTTTTCTGTTAATTAAGTAAGACTCTATAAGGTTAAGTATATTTCCTCTTATGCCATATGCCTCTAGTTTCTGCAGTAGAATGTTATGGTTTACATAATCGAACGCTTGCGTCATGTCACAGTAAATAGCGCATACTGGGATTCTAACGTCCATCTTTATCATTACCTTATGCAAGAAGTCATAAATAGCCATATTGGTTGTCCTGTTTTTCCTAAATCCCTTTTGCTCATCGATTAAAATGTGTTTCTTCTCAAGGTATGAGTACATCTCCTTATAAATATACTTTTCAAAAATGTTTGATATGATAGGAATGAGTGCGATTGGTCTATAGTTGCCCATGTGTTCATTATTGTTTTTTTTAAATAACGGCTTTATTATAGACACTTTTAAGGCATCTGGATATACACCTGAACAGATACACAGGTTTATGAGATAGCTCAAGTGGCTACAAATAAAGTCAGATACATACTTGATTACCTTCGTGGAAATTCCGTCATATCCTGTACTATTTGTGGCTTTTAATGATTTTATAATGTTTTTAATGTCTATTGGTATACTCGGGGCAACATAAATTGAATCTCGAAGTTTTGTAATATTTACTGAATTATTTCCTGAACATGGAATCGGTTGAATTTTGTCTATAAAAAAGTCGTTAAATGCGTTTGCTATTTCTTGAGGGTCATTTAATACTTTATTATCTAAGTTGATCTGTCTAATGGGTTCCTTAGGGAAACAGGGTTTTGCTTTGTTTATTATATTCCAGGTTGTTTTTGACTTATTGGTAGAGGTTTTAATAGAATAATTGTTTTGGGCACGTCTAGTAAGTTTCATAACTTTTTTAAATCTATTTTTATAGTTTAAGAAACTTGCCTTATTCGTTATATTTGGTTTTAGTCTATAACGCCACAGCAATTGCCGTTTCTTTTTGCTACATAATTTATTGTATTTTTAAGTTATTGAGTATACTAACATAAGCTAAGTTCATACTAACACTATAATGGTTTGAATTGAAATCACATTGAGAAAGAGCAGGCATTATTTAGAAAGTATACTTTGTTGATTTATAAAAATCATAAAACTACAACCATCCCTCAAAATAAATATTGATCAAAACTTAACATCTCATACAAGCTTTGTACAAACTTGAGCCAACTTTACAGCCAACTCGCGCATCCAATTCTCAAACTTGGCTGATATCGCTTCGGCCGTCAAGGAAACCGGGGTTTCGTAACTGGTTTCCATGAAGGCTTTTTTTATACGTCTACGTAACTGGTTTCCATGAAGGCTTTTTTATACTACTACGTAACTAGTTTCGAAGGAGTAATTATCCAATGTTCCTTAAGCCACCTACGAAACTGACTAGAGAGATATGAAAAATGAAGGGTTTCACTCAGCATAATGCTATGCCGTGGGAGACCCACAGTACTGCGCTGATTTTCAGTGGTTGCCTAGGACGTGACGAATATTAAATTGAATTGAAAACATAGTTTTCACTAGTACTATTTATATCTTGTTTTATTTGCAATATAAACTAAAAATATTAAAATAAAATGCATATGGTGAAATTAATTCAATGCAGTACCCCCAGGTATTTGCCAGTTTTGCATTATCAATTTCGGTATCAATTTCAAGGTAGCGTTTAATTTTCTTACAGTTAGTTATAAAAATATTACTGACTTTGGTCTCTTTAATTAATATGTCTAGTAAATTGGCTACTGTGATATTTTTCTGTCCGATGAATCGATTAATCCGGCTGTGCCAACCTGCCAAGTTGTTGGTTGTTCTGATTTGTTCCTTGCTACAGCAAGAAGTTTTCTCAAAGTCAGTATTGTTTAGCCACTGATTTCTAAAATAAGTATTGAATCTATTTATATCTTCACCAGCGGGCGTCCTACGCATCACATATTCAATAACACTTGCAATAAATGCCGGTGATAATCGTGCTATGCCTGCCCACCGTGACACATGTCGTTTCTGAGTTTGCATAACAGTTACATAGAAGTATAAATAAATCCTTCATGGAAACCAGTTACGTAGTAGTATAAAAAAAGCTTTGATGGAAACCAGTTACGTAGACGTATAAAAAAAGCCTTCATGGAAACCAGTTACGAAACCCCGGTTTCCCAGACGGCCGAAGCGGCTGATATGAGGTACCGAGCGTTATCTTGGGACGTGCACGGAGACTTACGAACGTTCACGGAAACTTACGAATGCTCACGAAGATTCGGAGGATGACGTGAGTCTGCGTTTGTTTTATGTCCTTTGACGTGTAGGAAAATAAGGAGCGACAACTGACATGATTTGTTTTAACCACCTTTTTTTACTTGAGATGTATTTATGTATGGTAGTGTGTTCGGGTCAAATCTTGCAAATGAATTTTAAAGCAGTTATCTTATATTTTGCATACACGTTTAGTTTGCCTGACAATGCATGGTTAGCTATGTGACGTCATTCTAAATCCAATATGGCGAAAGGCCCAATATGGCGGATTAGTTATTTTTTGTGCACTGCCTTGATATGGGTATCAAATGAAAGGGTTTGCTGAGAAAATACGAAAAAAGTAAGTACAAAAATATGCGGAATTTTATTTCAATCATTGTAATAATAACTTTCTCCAGGAAAGACTGAATAGGACAGCAAAAAAAAATAGTATTTAGTGGTACAATGACATCTTCAATACGAAATATTAATATATATTTTTTTTAATAATGTGTAGGCTCGCGCTTGACCACAAACCACTTTTGGATGTAACAATAAAATTAAATTAAAAACCATAATATTGCACATACAATACACCTCCTTATGCCGATTCGTCAGGGTATGCCCCGAGGAATACAGGCATGTTGAGATTTTATGATCAATTCTAAGTTATTATTTTTTAATTATGCTTACTGTACGATTTCCTTTGTATCTTCTATTCTATTTGTATTGCTATACTATAAACCCTTTGAGGGTTGTAGAAACAATTTCTTGTATGGTTTATAAAACATTACTAGAGTTGTTATTTAGATAAAGTACTATGGAAGATTTCCAAGAAAGATGTTTACAGAAAATAATACCTATTGTTTGTTTAAATAAATGAAGGTAAATAATCATCTTTTTATTAATGCCGAGAACTTTTTGAGTGAGTTTTAAATACAAAAATGAGATGAGTTCTGAATTAAAACAGTGTGTTCGAGTATTGGTATTTCAGGTTTTCGATACTCTTTAATTATTGGATTATCCTTCTCGGTATTGAGTTTTAATTATTTACTACAAACTTAATTACATTTCAAGACTTGCTGCCACCCGCGGCTCCGCCCGCCAGCAACTAGTACAAGCTTCCAAGTAATTTCCTCAATATTCTTATACATTACAACCTGGATAGTCCGATGTTAAGCCATTTGGGCGCACGGTTGGCGCAGTGGTTGAGCGATTGACTGCTGCGCTGCGTGTCGCGGGTTCGATTCCCGCACGGAACAAATATTTGTATGACCTACAGATAGTTGTTCCGGCTCTGGGTGTTTGTGTATGTGAGTTTGTAAACGCACCCACGATACAGGAAGAAATTCCTATTGTGGGGCAACGTTTTTTTTAAAAAAAAACAAATATTACTGTAAATTTGCAACAAAATCCATTCAGCAGTTTTTGCGCGAAATAGTAAAAACATCCATACACACACTAACATTTACATTTATAATATTAAGTAAGATTTTTATTCCAATCTTTGGTTTTTCTTAAGACCGCGGAAACCAACAGAAAGCCGAATCGTTTTCATTAAGCCCCCAGAAGAAGAAAAGAACACTCAAACCAAATCACATTAATCTCCCCTGATTGTTCACACCGCTGCCAAATCTCAAAAAAAAAACATCTAAAACAACAATCAAATTAAAAACAACGAATTCAATTTCATGCTTAATTTCCTACAAAATTAATATGAGAGGATCTCTTCAAAATCATCTCCTTCCGACACTGCTTGGGAACAAAGTGATAAATTGCTTAGTATTTATTTACTCAGTACATGAGTAATGTTCCCTCTCCAGACTGAAATAAGTCAGGCTGCGAGGAAATGGTGTAATGTGTCACCGTACTTTGAGGAACATTGGGACTGGTATTCACTAAGGGTTATGTTGCACGGATCATAGGTATTTTTTAAATTCTTCGTCGTATCGATGATTCCTCAATTATATATGTTTTGACCAGAATTCAGCCACGGCAATAGCGTTTTCATTTGCCTCATAAAGGTCTTTCATGGTGCAGGTGTTGTTGCACAGATTGCACGATAGAAGGTGAGGCATTGTTTGGGGCGTAGCTCCGCAATCGCACTGCGGGTCATTGGAGTATCCCCATCTAACTAAGTTGTGCCTGCAGCGAACCACTTGGCTTCGGAGGCGGTTTAAAGATTTCCAGGTGGGCCATGGAAGTTGGTAGCCTGCAGGGAGATTTTCTGCAGGCTCAACACAGTCAGTCGGAGGAGGATGTTTGAGGAGCCACAGTTTCTTCTTTGCCTCACCACACCTGCTGTCATTAATTGGTTTGGTTAACCTCAGAAAGCTTTTCCGACTCTTCAATCTGGCCCTTTTTTAAATAATTTCACCTGATGGTAAGCGATGATGTAGTCGACGGTATAGCTGCATCATCATCATCATCAGCCTTTTTTATGTTCCCACTGCTGGGTCACAAGCCTCCTCTCTGTGAGAGATAATGGGCCGTAATCCACCACGCGCGGGCCCAGTGGTGGATGTCACATATCTTCAAAATTTTGGTTCTAAGACATGTCGGTTTCCTCACGATATTTTCCTTCACCGTTTTGAGAGCAGTGGTGATGAAATAATTTACACAAAGTAATGCGCCTGCCTGAGTTCGAACCCACGACCTATAACTTATAAGTAGCGGCCGTTATCACTCGGACACCACTGCTCCTAAAAGACCCAAGGTTGTAGGTATACTTTGTCTACAGACTCTGCGTTTTAACTTTACCTTTTAAGTAGAAGATTGTGTCTCAAAAAACGACTGAATTTATTTAGTACTAGCGGTCGCCCGTGGCTCCACTCGCGTGCAAATAGTAACAATCCTACTTAATATTACGTAAATGTTTGGATGTTTTTAAGGATGGCTTTTTACCAAAATACGCTAGAACGGTTGAACGAATCTGGATGAAATTTGACGCAGGGATAGATTTTAATCTCAGATCGCACATAAGGGAGTTACCGCGGCCCTGGCGCAAGCAACTGAAGGAACACGGGTGGGTTTTAGTCAGTAAAAGTCTGACACGCCCTCCGGTTTCACCTAGAGCGGAAGAAGTCATTGGAAGATTGCCCACCCACAAAAAAAAGAAGATCGCACACATGCTACTTACTACTTTTTTTCCACACGAACAGAGTCGCTGGCAACAGCTGGTACTAGATGTACTAGATACATTAAATCATTTGAATAAGTTATTCTGATGTATGTATAAGCTATTATTACTGTAAAGTTTCATGAAAGTATAACAAACACTTCTCCATCTTTAAAAACTTTGCGTTTATTTAGGAAATACTATTTTAAGACTATCTTCTTGGAATGACTTTTAGGAATTTGGACTTAAGACTTGAAAGTAATCGGGACTAAAGCCACTCCTGACTTTAGTCCTATATTTATGAAAACTCATATTCAGCCCGGCTCTTTTCATTATGTCATACACACAATTCACAACAACACACACAACAATCCACACAACAACACACACAATTTCTGTCTTCCAATCAGATGATTAAGATCACTGAAGTTGTTAGGCAAACTATCACAGACTTTCAGTCTTCAAAATACCTGTAACAACATAACAATTGTATTTTAAATATGTTTTTAATTTAATTTTCTATTGTTATATTCGGTTGTATTTTGATATCCAATAAAAATTCTAATTGTATTTTCGGTAGATATAGTATATATGTTTATCTTTGTGGTAGTGTCATTGCATTAGCGTTATTGCTGTTAAGGTGTTATTGACGTAATTTTGAATAAATAAATAAACTTAACTTTTTACAAGAAGATGGTAAGTCGTGGAGAGTTGCCTATAGTTTAAAAAAAATATATTATCAATTGTATATTTAAGATACTAAATAAAATACGCATAGATTATTTGAATCACTGATTATTTATGCCATTCAGATTATATTTGGAACAATCGTGCATCATATTTTGATTCAAGAATATTTTTTTGAAATAATGTAAAATAGGCATCAGTGAAGGTTCAGCGGGAAGATTTGTATTCATGAAACATTACAAAATTTTTTTTTTTTTCAAAATAGAGAATCAGGTACAAGTCGTCCTTTTTTAATATTGCCTGTGATAAACCGACGGCAAAGAGTTCTGTAAGGAATAATATTGTATTCTTTATTTGCTTGAAATAAATTAAATGATTTATCTTTTACCAGCTCTATTAGAGCCAGAAGGCTTTCACCTGTATTTATATGGCATCTTAAAAGATAAAAGACCAGTAATATTTACTGGGCATCTAACAGTGAAACATTATTGGGCATCTCTCCCGATCATTTGGGAGAGATGCCTATCGACTTTGAACGCACCCTAAAGCATTTACAATACAAAATGGTGGATTGTCAACAAAACAAGATCACAATGTTAGGTTATGAAACAATTTAATATTATTTACGTGAAGAATTTAGGAAAAAAGATACTACAAACTGCCTCCAAGATTATATTCTATCGTTTTAACTATCTACACTTATCTTATTTTAAGAATAAACACCAAAATATTATTTTAAAATCCTTATTTTGATAGTAAAAAGTTTCACACTGACATTATCTTTCGGACTGACATAGTATGTATGCGTTCCGGTTCACACAAATTTTGTATTTTATTTTTTAAATTTATTGGGCATCTATACCATATAGGCATCTCTCCCTGACTTCCCCAATACGTAGTAACTTTGGAAGTTAATATCCTCCTCTTCTTGTACTAACGATGAAGCTATACATCATCAAAATGTTTTTCTTTGTATATGTACATGTATTACAATGTGAGTTTCCCCTTACAGAGCCACCGGAGTGTGTATACAGAACATGTTTAACGGCCTACCGCTCATTTCCACGAAGACGAAACGTATTACATGATTATCTTTTTGTATATAAGTCACCTGAGGAGTTCTTATTGTATTTGGGGATGAGGGATCGTCTGATTATTCTGTTTGTGACGTTTTCGTTTGGTTAAACAGATGAAAGGTAAATCAAGGGATGGCAGGTAGGGTAGTATTAGAGCCTTTTTAGGGTTCCGTGGCCAAATGGCAAAAAACGGAACCTTTATAGATTTGTCATGTCTGTCTGTCTGTCCGTCCGTATGTCACAGCCACTTTTTTTCCGAAACTATAAGAACTACGCTGTTGAAACTTGGTAAGTAGATGTATTATGTAAACCGCATTAAGATTTTCACACAAAAATAGAAAAAAAACAATAAATTGTGGGGGTTCCCATACTTGAAACTGAAACAAAAATTTTTTTGTTCATCAAACCCATACGTGTGGGGTATCTATGGATAGGTCTTCAAAAATGATATTGAGGTTTCTAATATCATTTTTTTCTAAACTGAATAGTTTGCGCAAGAGACACTTCCAAAGTGGTAAAATGTGTCCCCCCCCTCCCCCGTAACTTCTAAAATAAAAAGATGATAAAACAAAAAAAAAACAATGATGTACATTACCATGTAAACTACCACCGAAAATTGGTTTGAACGAGATCTAGTAAGTAGTTTTTTTTTAATACGTCATAAATCGTAAATCGCTATTTACCAAGTACGGAACCCTTCGTGCGCGAGTCCGACTCGCACTTGGCCGGTTTTTTAGCTAACGTGTACATATAACTTGATAGCTATTGTAGCTGGAAGTAACTTATTACGACCTAGATATATGTGAGACGGTATTTCACGCCAGAACAGTTACTCAACTTGTATCAAGCGCAAGTTCGATCATGAATGGAGTTACTGCTCTCAACTCTGGGACAGATCTGCCAAATATCAGCTGGATGCATCGGCAATGAGATACTGGTCAAGTCTAGGCTTCAGAGCCTTGAATATAGGCACCGAGTTGCCAGCCTGTCGGTTTTTATCGGTTACATTTCGGGGAGTGTGCGTTGGAATTGCATGAATTCCTCCGAGCCCGTTCCATCACCGGACTACAAAACGTACGGTGATGCGTCATCGGTACATGGTGGTCATCCCACCCATACGCACGAAACGGTTTGGGAATACTTTTATTATGCGTACAGCAAAGGAGTGAAATTCCCTGCCGGAGTCTGTATTGCTTGATAGCTACAACCTGGGAGTCTTTAAGTCAAGGGTGAATAGGTTACCTCTACGCAAGCGTGCTTCATCGTCGACCATCGTGTGATATAGTGTTCACGAGCGGGCCTATCAATAATAAAAAAAGATAAAATTACTTTCTATCAGTGATAGCAATTGTAGAAATGTGAAAATTATATTATGTTCCGTAATGTCCTACTTTAACGCAAAGGCCTCGCTTCCTTCTTTCTATATTTCTCTATCTTTAACAATCTGAGCCCAATCTCACAGGTAGCAAAGAAAGAAAGATATCTATACAATCATACAACCCCCTCTTATCTCAAAGAACGTTTCAAGTTCCTTCATGACACACATAGTAGATATCTGAGGTCATCGGAAAACTTGAGACTAGAGATGCCGATGCATTCCACCAGCTTTTACGACCAATCTTTTACGGTTCAAGCGGTGCGGTTGTGGAATGCTTTGCCCGAGTCAATAAGGCGTGCTCAATCTCTGCCCATTTTTAAAACTATGGTGAAGAATCACTACCTCTCACTTTAATAGTTGTTTTTCTTGATTTCTTAGTTTTGTTCCATACTTGTTAATGTATATATTTGTCTATATAGTATGTATATATATGTTTTTATCGTCTATATAAATAGTACACCAAACTTACCTACAGTACTGTCTTTCCTTTCATTTTTTAAAATCCATCCAAAGGTTGTCTTGAAAAGATCGCTTTTAGCGATAAGGCCGCCCATTGTGTCACCCAGTGTAATGTTTTCTTCGTCTATACTTTCTGGAACTTATATGGTGTACATAATAAAGAGTATTCATTCTATTCTATTTATTACCAAACACTGTACGTGTACAATTTTGCGGTGGTGGTTTGGTTGGTGTTACCTTGAGGTGTTTGTTATATAAAATACTGCGTGTTGCTTCATAGTCGGTTTAAAGCAAAAAAAAGGGCTCATTACAATGAGCGTGCTCATTTTATATACCTCAGTTTTGATCTGAAACCCTTTAATTATTATTATACTTTTATAATACATGACTATCAGACTTCTCGAAATTTAAAATTATCTTTATACAACATTTTAACAAAAAAATACTACCGACTTCCAAATAAAAAACTACAAAGTGAAAAATAACTTTATTTTGGAAGTCGGTGTCTTTCTTTTTCCCATTTTTTTGCGATATGGACAGAAAGTTTTAGAAGAAAGGTTTAGTTTGAAAGAAGAAAAGTTTTTTTATTTTTCCCTTTTTAGTTGTACTTTCCTAAAATAGGCAAGTTGTTTAGTAAGGTACCTATAACGCCAGAATAGATTACCCGAATAACATGAAACTTGAACATAACCGGTGAAATTAGAGATCTGCGTACTCCTTTATAGTGTACTGGCGTGATGTTATGTTATGAAATGGTATAAATATTTGTACCTTTTTATTAACCACGGCACTGCTGAATCGGACGAGAATGACTCGACTCAGGGGAAGGCAAGGCAGGCTGGACTGTGCTTGACACCGGCTGTTTGACGCCGTCTTCCCGCTGTTTTTCATCCTCGCTATGCGCGTCCGCAGCGAGTGAGACCTCGGTGGGCTGTGCGCTCTCTAGACACGAACTGCCTCGGCCGCCTAGGGGCTAGGACAGATGAATGAACTCCGCAAACGTTTTAGCTGATCGTCTTTGTGACACACCCTGCCCGAAACAGCTACTACCTTATAGTCAGTGCATCAATGTATCTTAGGGGTCGTCGTAATTCGTCTCACGATCTCCTTCCACGCCTCAGTTCATGTTTAGGACCTAATCTGTGGATGCAGTTAGGTATCCTATAGGCAAAGGTGGACACATTTTTAACAAATATGGTGAAAGTGATAAAAACATCATCAATGCTTAATTGTTCACTAGCTTCTGCTCGCGGCTTCGCCCGCATTAACAGTGTTTTATCATCCCAAGGGACAGCAAACGGATAATGTATCAATACCGTCATAAAAACTTTATTCTGTCTTTATTCTGTGTCCTTCCAAGGATCTCAAATTAACACCATACTAAATTTCATCAAAATCGGTTCAGTCATTTAGTCATGAAAAGGTAACAAACAAACAAACAGAGTTACTTTCGCATTTCAAATATTAAGTTTGAATTATAAGTATAGTAGCGATCATTGGGCACAAAAACTTGCTCAATTTCTTACCTGAAAAATACTGCTCAATAGGACATGCGCCCCGCACACTTCAAACGCAAGTTGAACGCGCAATTAGAACCATCCCGGTGTAATTACAGGTCATTGCTATTTCAACTGTAACACAAGTCAAAGTTGGATGCGCGTTTACGAGTTCGATTCTAAAATTGGAGAGAGGGAGTGGCTCGCTTACACTTCAGTGTCGGTCTGTCTGTCCGTCTGTCTGTCCATCGTTGTTTTTCGAAGAATTTTGAACGCAGTGCCAGTGTGGTGAATAGGAAGTATTGGCAGAAAGCGGTGCTTCAAATGGTTGTGAACGTAAAATTGAATTTTAGGTTCTAGCTAGGTATTCGGATAGGTGCCTTTTGAAGTAACGTTGCAGCGATATAAACTCAACGTATAAAACGTACCTATGGTCGCCAAACGTCCCGGTTTCCCCGGATTTATCCTAGTTAAGAAAGCTTCCGTGGTAAAGTCTTCAATCACCAAAGGCTTTTTTTCTCGGATTTCGCCGTCAATTGTGGACCGATTTTGTTTTATTTTTTAGATTGTTATGATCTCGAATTGGTTCCATTTAAATTTGGTGACGAAATTCGGAGATATTCAACGAAACTCTT
The DNA here is from genome assembly GCA_949775005.1 of Orthosia gothica. Taxonomy (NCBI): domain Eukaryota; kingdom Metazoa; phylum Arthropoda; class Insecta; order Lepidoptera; family Noctuidae; genus Orthosia; species Orthosia gothica. The sequence continues at coordinate 2,659,595 of OX459056.1, forward strand.
CAGAAATTACCGGATTGTAAGCTCCGAAAGCCGAGCTTTTCACGCTGCTTGACTTGGTTGCCAGATTTTAGAGATGGAAATCTTACTACAACGAATAAAAAAAAAAAACCACGCGATGAATATTGAGGGCTCACAGGCGCGTCGTGACAATTAATTTTCGTAGATGTTCTGAAACCGTTCTCTTCTGCACCTGTTTATTTGTTCATTAAAGGCTCCCCCTTTAATGTGGCTTCAGTAACAAAAAACAGACACTCAATTATTTTCTGCAGTTTATTTTTATTTGCTCTTTTTTAGGGTTCCGTAGCCAAATGGCAAAAAACGGAACCCTTATAGATTCGTCATGTCTGTCTGTCTGTCCGTCCGTATGTCACAGCCACTTTTTTCCGAAACTGTAAGAACTATGCTGTTGAAACTTGGTAAGTAGATGTATTCTGTGAACCGCATAATCTTTTTTTTTCCATCAAACCCATACGTGTGGGGTATCTATGCATAGGTCTTCAAAAATTATATAGAGGTTTTTAATATATTTTTTTCTAAACTGAATAGTTTGCGCGAGAGACACTTCCAAAGTGGTAAAATGTGTCCCCCCCCCCTGTAACTTCTAAACTAAGAGAATAATAAAACTAAAAAAAATATATGATGTACATTACCATGTAAACTTTCACCGAAAATTGGTTTGAACGAGATCTAGTAAGGAGTTTTTTTTATTACCTTATAAATCGTAAACCGCAAGTTACCAAGTACGGAACCCTTCGTGCGCGAGTCCAACTCGCACTTGGCCGGTTTTTTAATTATAGTGATGGTGAGCTGTGGCCAACGAATGAGCACGCTTGCCTAGAAATAAACTATTCACATTTGACTTAAAGACCGGGGGTCTTTAAGTCAAATGTAAAATTTACAGAAATGCAAAATTCTCATCAGCTTCTATAACGAGAAATAAAACAAAGGAGCATACCCAAATCAATTCCCACATCAGCCAAGAAAATAAAACCCTGTAAACGTAAAACTCTGCATCGCTATTAAACATGCAGATTCCTTGTCGTGCAAATTCAATTCTTATATTTAACGGAGAACATCTTTTTCTGCACGTAATACAATTTCTGATTATAAAGTTAAAGCTTTCATTATGAGAATCACAATCTGTAGTATATTTTTTAGTATTCTAATGCAGCTGTTTAAAGGTTCGAGGGAAACGATGAAGCGTACTATAAATCCAAATTCATATACCACCATTTTATGAATCGTCATCACATCAGGCGAAAGACGTCTACTGCTGGACATAGGCCTGCCCCAAGCGTCGCCACATTGACCGGTCCCGTGCGTCGCACATCCAGCGGATCCCCGCAACCTTCACCAGATCATCGGTCCACCTGGTGCGGGGGCCGTCCAACGCAACGTCTTCCGGTTCACGGTCGCCCCTCCAGAACTTTTCTGCCCCATTGGCCATCCGTTTTGCGATCAATGTGCCCTGCCCACTGCCACTTAAGTTTGGCAATTCTTCGGGCTATGTCGGTAACCCTGGTTCTCTTGCAGATCTCTATATTTCTGATTCGATCACGCAAGGATACCCCGAGCATAGCGGTCTCCATTGCCCTTTGGGTGACTGTAAGCTTTCTGATGAGGCCCATTGTGAGCAACCACGTCTCAGAGCCATAGAGCCATAGGTCATCACTGTCAACACACACTGGTCATACACTTTCGTCTTGAGACACTGTGGTAAGTTGGACGAGAAGATACCGCGCAACTTCCCGAACGCTGCCCAGCCGAGTCGGATTCGACGGTTGACCTCTTTCTCGAAGTTGGGCCTACCCAACTGGATCGTTTGTCCTAGGTAGACATAGTCGTCCACAACTTCAAGTGTTGAGTCTCCAACCTTGATAGGATTGGGTGTAACAAGGGCATTCAACATCACCTTGGTTTTGTCCATGTTCATCCTAATACCCAATGTTTCGGCAGCCCTACTGAGGTCATCGTGCATTATACTGAGGTCCTCCATGGTCTCAGCCATGACCACTATATAGTCGGTAAACCGAAGGTGAGTGATGTACTTGCCATTGACGTTGATGCCTAGTCCTCTCCAGCCCAAAACCTTGAAGACATCCTCCAGTGCAGCTGTGACCAGTTTCGGAGATATGACGTCTCCCTGTCTTACAACTCGCTGCAGAAGGATAGGTTTCGAGGTCTGATCCTGAAGTCGAATATACATGGTAGCGTTTTTGTACAAACACTTCAACACCTTGATGTACCGTTAGTCGATTTCGCACCGTTGGAGAGACTGCAGTACAGCCCAAGTCTCGGTCGAATCGAAGGCTTTCTCGTAGTCCACAAACGCTAAGCAGAGAGGCAGATTGTACTCTTTGGTCTTCTGTATAACCTGCCGCAGCGTATGTATGTGGTCTACGGTGTGACAGCCACGGTGTAAAAGCCTCTGCGGAATCCGGTCTGTTCGGGAGGCTGGAAATCGTCGAACCTGCGCGCGAGACAATTCGTGATGACTCTTGAAAACAGCTTATGTCTACAAGCTGTTTTCAAGGGTCATCACGAATCGTCTCAGGCTAAGAAGTGAGATAGGCCTATAGTTCTTCAATAGGGCATTGTCACCTTTCTTGAAGAAGAGTACCACCATCCCCCGCACCATGCCTGCTGCGTTTCCCCCTCGAGTAGACGGAACCAAACAGCTTCTGAAGGGCTTTAAGTATTGGTTTTCCACCCGCCTTCAGGAGTTCAGCCGTAATTCCGTCATCACCCGGTGCCTTGTTGTTCTAAAGCTGTTTAAGAGGCATCCTAATCTCGTACAGGCTGACGTCCGGAATGTCTTCGGTATAGTAACGGGTCAATCTAGCTCTAGGGTCTTTTACTAGATTCGCGACGGGTTGACGTGCACAACTGCCTATAGAATCTCTCGATCTCCCTCAGAAGCTCCGGTTTGGTGGATACGATCCTGCCATCGTTGGTCTTCAGTTTCGTGAGTTGGCTCTGCCCAATAGTATGATCTCTTGATGATCATATAAAGGCCCTCTTTCTCCATAAAACTGACCCATAAGTGACCCCGGTGGTTTCGACTTCCAACTCCAAATTGCCCCACTTGCAGATCATCTTCGTCTTGTTTGCCCAGTTTCGCGTTGAATTCCCCCATGACAACGGTGAAGTGAGTTTTAAAACCATGCATGGCTATAGAGATATCCTCATACATGGTCTATACCTCGTCGTCGGGGTGTGCCGAGGTCGTGGCGTAGACCTGTATGACTTTCAGCGAATATCTCGAGGATATTCTGAGTATAAGGTACGCCAACCTGGTCGACACACTCTCGATCTTCACCACGTTGTTCACAAGGGACTTGTGGACGATAAACCCGACAGCACCCTGGGACTGCCACTCACCCTCTCGGAAATAGAGCAGGTTACCGGATTTGAGGATTATAGAGTCCTCCCCTTCTCTTCGGACTTCAGATAACACTATGATACTCCATTGTAACTCGCTCAAACGTTCCTCGACTTCGGGTATCTTCTCGTCAGTCCGGAGTGTTCGCGTGTTATATGTTGCTAGGTTCAGTCGTCGGTGTTTATTGGGGTAGCTGGTTCCACTCCGGGGATTCTTTGCACCCCTTGGGACGCCATCACCTCGACCGCAACCGTAGTTGAGGGTAGACGGGCTGCCGGGCACTCGGGGGGGATTGCCTTAATCGCCACGCTTAACAGGCGGGTTGGCAATGGCACTTTGTTGTTAAAGTGCTCAGAGAACGCTGCTGCCCTTTCTCTGGTGTATCCCTTAGTCGCCTCTTACGACAACCATGGGAAGATAATTATGGGATGGAGAGATTCTTTACGCCCGACACCATACGAAACATTATCATCATTTTATTAATCACCATCTAAAATTTTTTGAGGGATCAAAAAATATTACTCTTAAAAAAGAAAAATATATCAAAAAATAATGGCACACTTTACAGATATTGTTTTTTTTTGTAAAAAGTTTACAGTTATTGTTTATCTTTGGAATTATTACTGATATATAAGGACATTTCGTTGGTATTATGCTGTACCATTGTTGAGTATCAACGGCTATTTTTCATTCCCGAAAAGTACGAGTACTCGTACTTTCGGGATTTGTCGGGGGTCTATGGAGCAAAGCTGCAAGAAAATTAAGTGATCAATATTATCGCATGGTAATTTTATTATGATAGTTATAAACTACCTGAAAATATACGACAGTAAACCTACCGCTGCCGCTGTATGACTATATTTATATGTTTTGAATTATCTATTCCAGTCGGCAGTTTAAAACTATTAAAACATGAATTATATAAATTGCGAGTGGAAAGCAGTTTAATAAAAGAAAAAAGTAGTTTAATAAAGTAAAAACTGTGATATGGACTTTTCCTGGAGGATATCAGGTTTCTTTATTTAACTCGTGTTCCTGCCGACACGAGGCAAAGATATTGATAAACATAGATTCGTGGAATTTCTTTTACTCGGAATAAGATAAAGAGAATCTGCGCAGCTTATGTTTTACTTAATATAAAAAATATAATCTCGACTTGACTTCCCTTTGATTCAACAAAAATAACTGTCTACGAGGAAAATGCCTAAGGGTAATGGAGAGGGCTAAGGTTCCTTGCATGAACGAATCAGAAATAAAGATATCCACAGCTACCCATATAGTTCGAACAATTGCCAAATTAAGAGGCAGTGGCCAATACACTTAGTCGCAGAACGGTAGGTGGAGACGAAAAATTCTGGACTGACGACCGCGTACCAGGGCGCTGGTAGCAGCTGGGTGACAGTTGCCGAAAATCGAACCAAATTGGAGAGGCCTATCCAGCAGTGGACTGCTATAGGCTGATGATGATAATGACCGCGTACCAGAGGAAGCAGCGTTGGAAAGCCACTGGTTGGACCGATAGCCTGGTTAAGGCTGCAGGAATCCGCTGGATGAGAAAAACACAGGACCGGTTGATGTGGCAATCCTTGGAGGATGCCTATGTTTAGCAATGGACGTCTTTCGGCTGAAATAATGATGATGATTAAAGTTTTACCACACTAATCCATCGACATAGTTGATCAACGTCGGTGGATTACATTGTGGAAGCTTTCAATGTAGTAAGAACTGTTAATCAACGGGGACTGATCCATTCTACCATTGATTGGCGATCGATCATCAGTTTCAACTCTTACCTAGTGAGCTGATGGTACTACTGTGCAGTCAACAATAAAACTTAAAAATCAGACAAGCAGCCAGCTTTAAATAAAACATTCCTGAATAGAAATTATTTAGAGTCGTACAAATCGATAACCAATCACAATAAACACAAATTCCAACAGATTTTCTCATAAATAACATACGAAAACAGACCAACTCATTATTTCCAACCAGGGACGTTCCAAGCCCTGTTCTCATCTCTGAAGCAGTGTCAATTTATTAGCCCATCGACCATGAACAATGAAGGGCCATTGCCCACTCCCCTTACCAGGTACTTAAGGAGAAGGCCTATTTAAAATCTCGAGCCTACGGTTCGTGCCCACCTTTTAATATTCCTGATTAAATTACCGTTTCCGACACTGCCTCCCCTTAAATCCTTACTTTTAATTATGGTGACATAATTCTTTTTTGTAAAATGACTGTTGTTTTTGTTTGTAATTTTGTTGAGCGATGTAAAATTGTTTTTTGCTGTCTTCATTATATTTATTCGAGTATTTCAACAACAAGTCTATTGAAACAGTTTTAAAGTTATTTGCTTGTGGATAGTAAATCTTTGGTTTAGGATAAAAAATATATTTTATTAAAATAAAGAACGCGATAAACAAAATTTTATTTTCGTACCTTACTTGCATCATTTTTATCTGACTTGTCTGTTCCCAAATATGTTGCTGCTTCTAGTCTAAATGGATAGTGATAAATATGTACTTTACATTGATAATACACACATCACACACATTACATTTACATCTCTTTTCCCCAACCCTCATCATTCTTCATTTCAGCCGAAAGATGTCCAATGCTGGACATATATCTCCTACAGGAGTCGCCACATTCACTGATTCCGTGCGTCTCGCATCCAGCGCACTATCGCAACCTTAACCAGGTCATCGGTCCCTCTAGTGGGGGGCCTTCCAACGCATAGTCTTTCGATTTGCGGTCGCCATTCCAGAATGTTTCGGCCCCATCAGCCATCCGTTCTGCTAGTAATGTGCCCTGCCCACTGCCACTTACGTTTCGCAACTCTTCGGGCTATGTCGATAACTTTGGTTCTCCTGCGGATATCCTCATTTCTGATGCTATCCCGCAAGAACACTCCGAGCGTAGCCCTCTCCATTGCCCTTTGGGTGACTTTAAGCTTTCTGATAAGGCCCATTGTGAGTGACCACGTCTCGGTCCCATATGTGATCCCTGGCAACACACACTGGTCATAGACTTTGGTCTTGAGACATTGCGGTAAATTGGACGAGAAGATACCGCGCAACTTCCCGAACGCTGCCCAGCGGAGTCGGATTCGACGGTTCACCTCTTTCTCGAAGTTAGACCTACCTAACTGGAACGTTTGTTCCTTACCCCTATTATTAGGTAACACTGGTTGGCAACATTACACAATTACAATAAAATTCTGTCTTCCCATACAAAATTCTACCAAACTCGAATCTTCTCAAACAATTCCTTCAATTACGTAACCCGAAAACATTTTAATCGTAAATCGTGGTAAATCAATCGAGTAAACCCCGCTCATTCATCACTTGTACCCAATGCGACGCCAATGGAGGTCGGGGGGGTTATTATGCAAATCATTCGGCGACGGCCCAGCCCGCAGATTGAGCAGGGCTGCTATCTCGAGTGTTCGACTTATATCTCGTGTCGAAGGATCGGGACGCACTTTCTTTTGATGTGGAGAGGGTATCCTTGAATGAGATTATAATAATGTAAGTCGTGCAAATGTGTGTGTCATGAAATTGGTTGAATTGAATTTGAATGATAGTAGGTATATACTCTGTGTCTCTAGCATCAAATATTTAGCTTAGAACTAAGTGGAACTGAAGTATCAAGCGATTTTTTTCGTTTACTATTCTCGTCGATTCAGAGGGCTGGCCTTTTCTTCGGCCAAAAAATCAGCATTGACATCCAACGTGCAACGTGGCAATGCTGTCAGAGTTTTGGGTACGTTTCCCATTGACATCGATGTGGACGAATTTTGTTGATGCACAGTGAGCCCTTTTCCTTCTTCGCTTTGTTTATCAGTTTGTTTGTTTTTTAGAATATTCAATTGTATATTATATTATTTTAATAAATATACTTATAAAATTAAGCGATTTTGATTCGTGTGCGTTTTATGCAACTATTACTGCCCACTAGACCTGCAAATAATTATATTGTCAGTACGAGCATCATGAGTTTCTAACTGTTCATTATGTGTGGCGACGCTTGGGGAAGGCCTATGTCCAGCTGTGGACGTCTTTAGGCTAAAATCATGACGTTGATAATGATTATGTTCATTTTGATTATGTTTGGGGAGCATAAATAGCGATCTTGATAGATTTCAGTGTTGTTTCTAACTAATCAATCAGACCAGCGGGAGGTATAAATATTATACCGTACCACGTTTCATTTCATACCTAGATATTGTGTCAGACTTATATAAAATGAACAAGGCAACCGACATTATCTTGTACGCCAATAACAACATTCTGTGATCAGCACCGCGATGTCGAGCTTGTTATTATGCAAATCACCAGGGACACAAAAGCGTCCAACAGATTGAACAGGGCTGCTGCGACCATCTGTAAGAATATTATCTATAACTGTGAATACCACCGGTTCAATTAGACCTTGCAGTTTCTATACATCTGTGGGGTGATCATAACCTCTTAGAGTAAGGTTATTTTGAATGTGCTTATGGGACAGATCATAAACATCTATCCCTTACTAAACATGACTTGTATACATCTGTCCCATAAGCACATTCAAAATATCCTTACTCCAAGAGCTTATGGTCACCCCCCAGACGTAAAACCACTTTTTTTAATTTACTTCCATAATATTCATCATATCAGCCGAAAGACGTTCAGTGCTGGACACAGGCCTCCCCCAAGCGTAACCACATTGATCAATCCCGTTCGTCTCACATCCAGCGGATACCCGCAACCTTTACCAGGTCATCGGCCCACCTTCTGGGAGGCCTTCCAACGCAACGTCTTCCGGTTCGCGGTCGCCACTCCAGAACATTTCTGCCCCATCGGCCATCCATTCTGCGAGCAATGTGCCCACTGCTACTTAAGTTTGGCAATTCTTCGGGCTATTTCGGTAACCCTGGCTCTCTTGTGGATCTCTACATTTCTTATTCGATCACGCAAGGACACTCCGAGAACAACCCTCTCCATTGCCCTTTGGGTGCCTGTAAGCTTTCTGATGAGGCCCATTGTGAGCCAACACATCTCAGAGCCATATGTCATCACCGGCAACATACACTGGTCATAGACTTTCGTCTTGAGACACAGAAGTTAGTTGGACGAGAAGATACCACGCAACTTCCCAAACGCTGCCCAGCCGAGTTGGATTCGACGGTTGGCCTCTTTCTCGAAATTGGCCCTACCCAAATGTCCATAATATTGTATGTGTGTATTCTAGGGCTAATTATTTTTTTTTAAGAGAGAGAAAGTGACATTCTATCATTTATAATGATGGCCCAAAAGTCAAAATTGTGTGGGATTTATTTGCGCTGGCGAATACTCGGGACCATCTAAACAGGCTTTTGGGCTCTGTTATCGGTGTCGGAATGTTACTGAATGTGACGTTTTCTAGAGCCCTAGGACATCTAAACTTGAAATGAACGCTCATTCGGGCTTTTAATGATAATAAGGTATGGCGATTCTATGCGTATCTATCTATCTATTTATTTATACATATAAAAGCGAAAGTTTTTTGGAAATTCTAAGAAGGGTTTTTTGGAATTTCTAAGAAAGGATTTTTGGAAATTCTAACCCCAATTTCTACAGTTTGTAAGTTGGACACGTGAAATTAAAGAATTACGCTTTTGGTTGATAAAAATAATCCAAGTATTTATTGGGTTTTGGAAATTCCCCCCACCTTAATTTACCCCTACAGAGGTGAAAAGGTAGAAAATTGTTGTGCAATATAAAATTATATATTTGAAACTTGGCATAAATAATAACCTAAGTAAATAATAAAGGTTTTCATTATTAGTTATTTAGGGGGTGTTAAAGATTTTAGAAGATTTTTACTGTACAGGGCTTTATTTTATGATGCACTAAGAAGGGATTTTTGGAAATTCTCCTCGTTTAAGGGGGTTAACTAAAAGGTCATCTGTACGATAAAATACGGATCATGCGAACGAAGTCGCGGGCGAAAAGCTAGTACAATATATAAAGCTAATAAATCAATTTAGCAATTCAACTAATTTGTTAGATGTATCAAGTATCGAACCTCTTTATGAAAATAATAGGCAAGTAAAAATAAAAGTCAGAAAATATAGTTTTTCCGATACTTATTTGTAGTTCTAGGAAAACTGTTTTTATACCGTTGCCCTATCATTTTCGATTACTATATATTTCATCGCAGTAAACAGCGATGAAATTGCGTTACACGCAATTAATACAATGCCTTTCATTTTGAATATTCAGATATTCAATTCAAACAATCGCAGAGTTATATAAGTTATTACATTAGACATAAAATTATTTATGCATTCACTTCAAAATCCTGTGGATTGTGGTAGAAAAAGTGTTACAAAATTCAAGTGCTGTTTTATTTAAGCTGGACAATAAAAACCTAATAAATGCAGCTTTAACTTTTAGCTTTTCAGGCTTTGTCTACCTTCCTTTCATACACATTTGTTCAATTGGTAGATTAACAAACATGTAAATCGTTAAATTATATTATTAGTGGCATAGAAGAGTTTCTGATGAAACCAGGCATAGATCTTATCATTTTCTTTCGTTTAGTTGTCATTTTTGCTATTAAACAACATAACACATACAATTGAACCAACGTTTCTGCTACAAAACCATGAAATCAAATTTCCCCATAATTTCTTCAGCCTTTTCTGCCAGCCCTCATAGCATACTGATTAAACGGGGCCTTCCAAGTCAGCTGCCTGATACAACTCCAATGGAATGATTTATACGTGATTTGGAAACAGATCCCTGTAATTTTGAATGTTAATTTGCCTTAATAGGCAATTGATTGCGTTTGATCGACCTCATTTGCAGTCAGGATTGGAATGGCTTCCTTGAGACCATTTCTTGGCTTAATCAGGGTAACCAGTAACAGTCGAATACCGATAGGTAGCTATTTGTTACCATTGGCTTTGTTTCGGGATATTCTAGACGTCTTTGTTCTAATTTAGTCTAGCTTTATTTATTGTTAGATCTGCTTGGTCTACCGAATTGGTATTGATAAAATTAGCTTGTCTCGGATGTTGAGCTTCTTAGTTAAACAATAGTTATTCCGATTGCCAGAAACCCGACTAATATTAAATCTAATACCCGGTTGATGATTAAAACAATTCAAGTTGAGAATTTGCCTGTACCTGTTGAAATTTGGCAAAATCTCTAAATTCTCAATTTAGAAATCGTGGATAAGTCTGAAAAAGACAATACACCTTGAGTAAGCGTGGTAATTAATTATCGTACCTTCTTTTACTAATGTGGGACAATTAAGAAGTTGGTATTTTCAGCACGTCTATAGCTACATATCATAGATAACGGTACGGTACGAGTACACGTATAGGTTTAGGTTTGGCCCGTCAATGGAAATCTGCGCAGTTTGCTATTATACAAAAAAAAATTGTATCACTAGCTGTTGCCCGCTACTTTGTCTGCGTGAAATTCGTAACCTTTTTGTTTTAATTTTCCCACAGGTGAATTTTCCAGGCTAAATAGTAGCCTATGTTACTCCTTATAACATCAGATATCTACCAGACAGTCCCGTCAAAATCGGTCAAGCCGTTTCGGAGATTACCCGGCAGAAACAGACATACAAAAATCTTAAAAATTGCTTATTTGTTATTAGAAGGTACCGTATATTTTTTCTTTCTCTCTCTTCTTATTCGCTGTCTTCATTACTAAAGGTGTTGCCCGTCTTGGACAGCTTTCACGAAGCTGCTTCCAAGTCACTCTGTTTTCGGCTCTTCTCAGGGCAGTGGTCACCGTGAGTCTCGTAATCGCCCAGATCACCGAGTGGGTGAGCGCCCGCGTGGCCTTTTCCCATCCACTTTTCCTACAACAACCAGTATTTCCAGGTTCTCTGGCTGTCTCCGGGTGATGTGACCAAAGTAATTTAGGACTCTTTGGTAGCAGATCGTGGAGAGTCTGGTTTGGATGTTTAATTGGTTGAGAATGGAATTATTTGTGCGTTTTGCTGTCCATGATATGCGCAACACTCTCCTACAGCACCATATCTCAAAAGCCTTAATCTTTCTTCGATCCACCAAGCAAATTGCCCAAGATTCGGAGCCGTTAAGGAAAATTGAGAATATTATTACGCCTTGGAGTAATCGATAAAACACAAAAGCATTGGAACATTAAACTCGCGGCTCATCTCTATCATTTGCCTCATATTCACAATTTGTTCTCTCGACCTTAACCCTTCACAAAACCAACTTGGTATTGGTCGCTGTAGATACGATTGGAGCCATCCTTTAACTGTGTAAAGCATTATGTTGCTAGCATGGGATATGAGTGCCACTGTCCAATAGTTCTCGCATTTCTTGGTTCACCCCTTTTTGTGCAGCGGTATCAAGAAAGACTCCTTCCAGTCATAAGGGCATCAACTCGTTCTCCAAAGCTGGTAACACAACTCCCGCAAAAGCCTAACACCTCTGTCTCCAAGACACTTCAGCTCTTCGGCCAAAATGGCTCTTTCAGATGACTTATTAGATCTTAGCTTTGTCAGCGCACATTCCACTTCAGATGCCAGGATCTCCGGCTCTAAGAATAGATCTTCAAACAAGGATTACCGACTCATCAGAACTGCCTGTGTCTTTGTATATGCTTTCACATGCATTCAATAAAACATTATTTTTAATTACATACAGGCACTTTAATTTTATTTATTAAATTTGTAACTGTCACTGTCTATCAAACTTACCTATTTTACTCACCTTTAAGATGACTTTATCAGAACATTTAAATACTTCAGGGACCGCTTTTCCTTTCATTTCCAGCCAGAATACGAGTAGGTACAGAAGCCATTAAAGTTGAACTTTATCCACAAGTCACAAAAACTTTTGCTCTCTAAACGATAGTTTATAACATTTCTGTGAATCTTGATCTAGAAGTTTTAACCTAGCTGTAAAGTAGGTCAAAAAGTCTTCATAAAGAATATTTTCTTACATCAAATGTCTTTCTAGGCAAAAGCCTCTTGGTAAAGAATTAAGTACTAGGTAATAATTGACTGAGCAGAGGTGGCCCTGTGGTAACGGCCCCGACTTACGTGTCGTAGGTCGTGTGTTCGAACCCAGGCAGGCGCTTTACTTTGTGTAAGTTACTTCATCACCACTGCTCTCAAAACGGTGAAGGAAAACATCGTGAGGAACCCGGCATGTCCTAGAACCAAAAATTTGAAGACATGTGACATCCACCAACCCGCATTGGGCCTGCGCGGTTGATTAAGGCCCATCCCCTCTATCACAGAGAGGAGGCCTGCGTCCCAGCAGTGGGAACATTAATAGGTTGATGATAATGTGACATCCACCAACCCGCATTGGGCCTGCGCGGTTGATTAAGGCCCATCCCCTCTATCACAGAGAGGAGGCCTGCGTCCCAGCAGTGGGAACATTAATAGGCTGATGATAATGATGATGAGTAATTGACTGCCTGATCATCAGTCCTGGGTTCAATACCTAGGATGGCCAAAGTGTGATTAAAATTTTCATTCTGGCATTTCTCAATACAACCCGGAGTCTTGACTTTGTGCCTGGTTGAAGACAATATGCTCGATTCCTGTTACGTGAGACTAAACATAACTGGCGAAATACTTTTATATATATGTAGGGAAGACTATGTAATTGTCAGGAAAAGCCATTATTGCGTAGGTCCTTTTCGGAGTAATAGGAGTTTAGACAAACGAACTTCTTTGCTTGTATGTACCTACGGTCACAATGAAACTAATCACGTTATGTATTGGAGAATAATGTAAACGATATTCCACCAAGCAAGTAGTTTGATCTACACGAACAAACGGTAACTCTCACTGTATTTTACCTTAGGTTTTAGCACGAATTCACAACTCAATCCAACCCGCCATCTTCTTACCCGATCTGCTGTCCGATTCTCCCTTGTTAGCGCCAAAAACGAGTGCTTAGTGTTACGTCAAGTTGACATCTGTCAGTCATTCGAAACCATGGCTCTCTTCAGAACGAAATCTTTAGAAGTGCCGACACATATATCTCTATAAACATATAAAAGGAGAAAGTGACTGACTGACTGACTCACTCACTGACCACCAACGCACAGCCCAAACAGCTGAAGCTTCAATCATGAAACTTGGCATGTAGGTTCTTTTGGTAGTGTAGATGAGCACTAAGAAAGGATTTTTGGAAATTCCACCCCTAAGGGCGTGAAATAGGGGATGAAAGTTTGGATGTTTGTTTGTTTGTGTTGTGTTGTTGTTGTTGTTTGAATTTGGAAGAAGGCTGGTGTTGATTTGAGGGAGAATTGCTTTTCCCATGGACAGTTTATGTAGCGTGTTCACGTGTTAGCTCATCAAATAGTCTGGTGATATTGGCGCCGACATCCAAAATGGTTAAAAATGTTGTTTACAAGGAAATACTATAATTTAATTACTTACTAATGATTATGATTACTTGTTATTAGTCATGGATAAACACAGAAATAAAGAAGGGATAGGGACAGGACAAGGATAGATCGTATTGATTTAAAGTAGATAAGTATAAGTCTGTCCTAAGAAAAACTATCATATTACATTATTTTTATCATAATTATTTTTTAACTTTTTCTCTACATACTGTTAAATATGGTAAGGAGAAGCATGTAGTCTACGCGTGCGAAGCCGCAGGCAAAAGCTTGTATTATTATATATTTATTGATTTATATATATTTACATACTGAAGGTACAAATCTGCCTAACACCTAAGTAACTAGAGGCGTGATGTAATGTTATGTTAATAATTAATTAACATCATGGAAAACCCAATTTCCAAGCTAGCGTATGATTCCAAGAAATTGTCAGACATACATACACACACATAACGAACACACACACACACATAATGAAGATGGGAAATTGTATTAAAAGTGTAGTGTTAAGTAAAAATGTTATTTTAAAGCAAGATTTTGAACTGAAAATTTCTACATGCAATTTATCACTTGTCAAACAAATCCATTGAGCCTTAACACGAATGTGCTATCTTCTCTGGTTGAGGAGTTGCTATGGCCACCTTCCGGCTCTATCATGAGACCAGCTACACAGTACCATATTATTTCAATGCTTCCAAAGTTACACCAAGTTTCAGCTTAATCAATAAATGACATAGACGATTTTAAAAAGGCTTTTCTGAGAATATTCTTTATGTAAAAACATATTATACCGTGAACGAATACCTAACTGACACGTTATATTATTTATTTTTTTGTTTTTGTCATTTTAATTGACAATTTACTAGATTTTATCGTTATTATATTTTATTGGAATCTTTTTTTTTATTTTTACTGTCGACTATTTAATTTGGAATTATTTAATAATTTGTGATAATTTATTATAATCAGCATGTTTGTGCCAAATTAATATTTGTACGCCGATGACGGCTACACAATGCGTTCTTTAATAATCACAACATCTGTACCTAACCTACCTATTTTCAACAAATAAAGATATTTGTATTTCTATCGGATGCCAGGAAGTGCTTGAAAAATGGATAACTAGTTACTGGACACAGTAAGAGCACTGCCTCATTAAGACGCCATGGCGACGATAAAAAACCGGCTACATATCCAAGCAGTTAATATTGAAATAATTATATGGTTTCTAACTCACTTGGCAACGTCACCAAGTTGGAAGCGTGTCCACGAGCTACAGCTCCTTATGTGGCTTCTGGATACTCTGGCGGCCTGGCGACGTTGCCACTATAATGTACACGTGTAAACTGCACCTCGCTCAGTCAGCAGCCATTTTGAACGCTCGCTCGGAATATCGTAGTTGATGTTGTAAATAATTAGTTTCGATACTGAAAAATTTACAATAGAAATTCAAAACGGTCCTTGTTTATCAGATAGATTTTCCATTTTACTGCGACGTAGGTAACAAAGAAGTGCGATTTATTCTACATCCATTCCTGACGACGTAAACGAACTGACTCGTCTCGACGCCGTGGCCAATCGACTTGGCGACCTTCGGATGCCAGAAGTAGCCAATCCTTCGCCGCTGGCGACGTCGCCATGGCATTGTGGCAGAGCTCTAACGCCACGCCGCGTTTCCGTAAGCAAAATTAATTTGATAAATTGTGAAGCACGCGTTACCTGCTGTGATCGGATATAGAAAGTACATTCAACCAATCACAGCAGGTAATGCGTGCTTGATAATTAGTCAGATAAATTTTGCGATAATTTTGCTTCCACTCGTGGATACAAAATCAAGGTAATTTAAAGCTTGAAAAATAAGTTAATTAGAAGAAAACAAAAAACCCGACTGCTTAAGAAGCGAACTTATTCGCGAGCTGGCTGACCAAAACCGATGTATCCTCCGACTGCACAGCATGATTTTCTTCTTGTTTACGTCTTTTTAGTTCGCTTTTTAAGCAGTCGGGTTTTTTGATTTTTTTAATTAACTTTTTTTATTTATAATGTATTAGTTTTTTTTTTTCGAATTATGTACCTTTAAACATATAAGTGTTATGGGGTACTACAATACAGCGCCCAAAAGCTCTTCCTTCTTTTTCTAATTTCCAATTTTAATGTAGCCAGTCACACTCGCAAGGTTAAGAATCATAAAAATCGGCCAACGCGTTTGGTCACTAGAACGCCACATAGGAACAAAAATACATACATAGACAGATAAACACATTACCCTCATTCCGTAGTTGGGTAAAAAATAAAGGAGGTACATTATTTATCTGTATAGAAAATTACGATGTCTACCAGATCATTAATAATAGTGACAGAAATCAAGTATACATTGACAAAACCGTTCTTGCCTAATGACTTTTTAAAATTCATCTCCATCTTATTTCTCTTAGGCGCCAAAGTAGAAAATGTTATTTAACGTACAACAGTAACTCCGCTCGACATCTTTGACACTTAAAACTTTGCTTAAAATTCAAACCCTTCCACAGATTTTTATGAATAAATTAGAAATCCATTAAATTGCTCGAAGCCATTTGATCCGATTAGGGTCCCGTTGAAAGGTTCCTTATAAATACATTTACACCACAATCTTGAACATAATGACCGCACCGCAACCCCGTACTACCTCCTAATGAGTAATAAATATTTATCGTCGTCTTTTCACCTTAGGGGAGGTATCTTCGATAGATGGAAGTGGATGGAACCCATCGGATTACTGGCTGGTAAAATAGGTCATACGTGAAAACGATGTCAATATTTAATGGATTGAAGTTAGACTGGTTTGTGAAGGATTTAGCCTCAACTTCTGAGGGGTTATTCAATTAAATGTGAAGTCGACTTAATGTGATTGGTTGACGTGATTTTCGATACCAATCATTATCGTTTATAATCTTCCAGTACAAAATTTGAAGGCATGGACATCATTGGTCGAAATGAACTAACTTTATTACGAAAAATAATGATCTAACTATGTAATTGTTCTTTGCTGGTCTATTTTTAATTATTTATTATTATATACTTTATTGTACACCACTTAAATAACTATAGGACAAAACATTTATAAAGATAAGTTTACAATCGGTGGTCTTATCGCACAGGGCAATCTCTTACAGACAACCTTTGGATGGACTAAATGAGAGGAGATAGACATAAGGGCTGTCAATGTACAATAACTAATTAAATAATATTACTTAGATATAACATAAAATACATACATACAAATAAAATAATATACTTATAAATATCAAATAAAGAACAGAGAAAGGATTTTTCTGTTTTTAGATACGAAAAAATTCTATTGCAGTAGCTTAATAATTTTTAATGCCGTTAACTTTGATAGGCTTGTGTTGTTTGTGGCTTGTTATAAACCTAAATTCTGAACAAAATGTTACTAATTTTAATAGGCAGGCCTACATTATGCCAAATATAAGCCCACTCCAATATATCAAGGAGTTACCCCGCTTGACATGAGGCATAGTACTCACGTGCAAGTTTATCGCAGTACGCCGGTGATATTGACTTTGCAAGATGTAAGGTAACTGTGATGCGAGAATCATACACAATGAGTACGGTATCGTTTTAAATTGATAGGTGAAAATCAAGGCCTTTTTTAATATTCATAACAGATAAGCAGAAATTCTTAAAAAGGCTGAGAACATTTACCAACACAGTATAATATTTATTTTTCCATTTTCACGTACTTCCTAAAAGATAAGCGCTAGATTAAACTTCTATTTATATTCAGCGCTTTCTTCTAAACCGTTACCCTCCACCCTTTAGTTCCTCCAACCAATATCAATAACCACAAGAATCGTTGTTCTATAAAATTTTATCTTCACACTAAGTGTTTTATTTTTCATACGATGACTGTCTTCCTTTTCTTTGCGGATTGCCTGGACCGATTTTCGCTTTCTTACTAACACACGTACTCGCGTAGGTACTTTAAACACCCTTTCGCGTGACAGGAAATCTTCCCCTTTCAATGAAGCCTCCAAACCTCGTCTACATAATAATATACTTACTGAAAGTGGAGTCTTCCACGAGACGGCGTGCTACGCATACGAAATACTTCGTCTGTGCACTTTTGCCGTGGCGTTTCAACTGTGTGTACCTTGCTTTATTAGCGTTGTGTCAAGAATTAAATAATTTACGTAGAACGTTTGCTTGTGACGAAGATGTGTGGAGTATAAAATGAGCTGCAGAAAATAAGTATAAGAGAACAGACTTTCTTTTGATTATTTTATCCTTATAAACAAAAATAAAATCATGTTCTTTGGCAAGCGTCAATCACTTGAGCACAACGGCTGGACTTATTTTCTTTTTTTTGCAATGTTCATAATTGTCTGAATAATAAGGTCTAAGAACCTTGAGAAGAAGAAAAGTAGAAAAATATTGGGAGAGTTAACCGGGCAATAGGAAAATTTGGGAAAAACTAAAAGTGCATTTCTCTATGGATTTTTTGTTCCAATGTAATCATCTGCATAAGGCAGCTCTTTAATGGTCAGTTAGTTTTATTTATAAATAAAAATCAAGCGCTTAATTCTAGCACACTTTGTAGCAAATAAAAAGTCAAACAACCGATGGAATTCCCATACAAGGCTCTAAATGCAAATCAGCAGGCGATTTTCCAAAGCCTGTTTTCAGTCAGCTGCTAGCACGTTTCAATTGAGATTACTCAGCATCGCAGATTTTCGCCACATCGTAAGCTCCCTCGGAAGCGACCACAACATGTAGATTCCCTCATTCTTAGATCCAACCACAATTCCTCCGATTTCTCACGCTTCCGATTGCACACCAGGAAAAATATTTGTACGTTACATTTTTGCATCAAATTCAAGGATGAGCTGATTTCTCAATGCTGTTCGTATTTTATTTGTTTTCGTTTTTATATCGTTTATTGTAACTTTTATCTTAAACTAGACATCGTGTTACGCTTCATGTAAAAAATCGTATTCAAATATCAAGTGATCACCAAATCTGATGGTAGTGGATCTGACCACCTAAGGACTTTTAGGCAAAAATGGTGGGGTAGATGGTGTAGTGTTACGTATAGCTCAGTGGAGCTATACGTAAGCCACGTTAATAAAAATTAAGATAAAAAGGTTATTTAAATTAAAGCTAAGAAAATTAAAAAAGGATATGATAATAAAATTGGTCGAGCTTCACGCGACGTAGGCAGCTAACCAGGCAGCAAGACGAACAGGAGGATGTGGTATGTCCGAGGTAATCAGATGAGAAGGCAATCGGGCAGGTAGGAAGTTGTGTAGACAGCAGGACGAACAGGAGGATGTGGTATGCCCGAGGTAGACAGATGAGCAGGCAATCGGGCAGAAGGGTTGTTTCACAGGTAGTGACGTAGGCAACAAGGAGTGTCGAGGAATCAGGGCTGTGGCGTTGCACGCCGTAGATACGAAGGTACACGATAGGCAGGATTAAGACAAATGATACTCAATATATCACACACCATATATATTATTGGAGCACTTCAGATAATAATAGTTATACATGAGCTTAAGAGTTTTAGAATAGAAAATACACTTCGTATACGTATCACAGACTCTTCGCGTTCAGACCAGACTCTCCACTGAAAAAAATCTGAAGCCCGTTTTTCACTCGATTTGCAATCCCTTCTAAATTTCAAATTCAAATCTCAATAAGACCAGAACGAATAAAAACGGCTTTACAAAGGCGGGTCAGTCTGCTCTGACCTTACAATAATGTACAACTAGCTTCAGGAAAGGTCTAGGTAGTCCATGGTACCTATGGTATGTCTATGGCTTTAAGAAAATAAAATAGACAGACAGATGTCATGTCAGATGAAAATGTCACAGTAGAAAAATATTACAAGAATTATAAATTACGAATATAATTTAAGTTTAGATATTTAAAACAGTCAGAGATAACTAAATATGCTTTCCAGATGTAATAATACAAAGAATATATATAAAAATAAGTTACACAAATTGATACAATATCAAAAGATGTGAAGATGGATTGTATAGTGTTATAAAATCGTAAGTAGATCTTGAATAAATACCACAATGGGGCTCGTGGTTACTTATGATGCCAACTGAAAACTGTCATTGACAGACAAAACACATCCACTGCTGGTTTCTCCTAAGCTTCGCTACATCGACCGGTCGAGTCCACGGCCTTTACCGGGTCATAGCTTACAATATAGAAAGCTTTCCAACCGTTCGTCTTCCAATACGCGGGCGCCACTACAGTACCTTTCGGCTGCGTCTACCATCCTATCTACGAACACGGCAATTCTTTGGGCTATGTAATTAACACTGGTTCTCCTACTGATCTCTTCATGAACCTCCATTGTCTTTTAGCTGACTTTCAGCCATCTGATAAGACCCATTGTGGGGGACTACGATTCAGTGCCTTACCTAAGTCAACTTCTTACACATTCACATAATATAATTTACAATTTCCCTTACTCGAGAACCGTTAATTCATTCCTGTACAACCCATGCATATACATACACATGTTAAAGAATGTATCACGGCATCAAACGTTAGGGAAAACCTCACGAAAACCCGCGGTAATAATACATTCCGAACGTGTGCTATTTTGTGCCGGATTCCCACTATTTATTTTACGTGTCGAGGTTTATCAGATTTACGAGATTTTTTTTGAATTTGAAGTAGGAAGACTGGTGTTAAAAAGTTACTCCTATGATGAAATTCTGTTACCCCAGATTTCCAAATTTATTAGGCCCTTTCCTGATGATCCTACGACTGCACAGCATGATTTTCTTCTTGTTTACTTCTTTTTAGTTCGCTTTTTAAGCAGTAGGGATTTTTGGTTTTTCAATTAACTTTTTTGTTCAACAACAAATAGTTTTAGATAGGTAAAAACTGATTTTGATTCGCAAAATGAAATCCACGCATGCACTATATAAGTCAATTCAACTTGGACGAGTAGGGAGGATGGTTTGCTTCGATATAAGAATTTTTATATGTCGATATTACAACTTTTATAGCCTTAAAGCCTTATGTCGCAGAAATTGTAGAAAGATTTTAAAAGTAGATCGCTATGGGGATACAAAAACCTTTGGGACTCAAAAACAACAAATACAACATTTTTGTACTGATTATGTCAGCATCTGCATTTTACGGTACAGGTGCGTTCCCTTCCTGAAGATATCTTTCTTCATTTTTTTATTTGGAAAACTTACAGCTAATTTTAACAATTGTTCGCTATTATAACAAGATCAAGGCCAATAAAAAAAATAATTTTGTTATGTAATTTTGTCAATTATAATGTAACTGAAATTGGCAAGCACTAGTGTTTGTTTACGAGTTAGTATGACCTACCTAACTGTATCCTAAAATATGTAGCTAAGTATTCCACCATCGCAAAATATAAGAAATACTTTTCATCTTTTATTTCAAAAAAATAAATTTTTGGAAAGCTTTCATCCAATTTTGGGTGAAATAAAAATTACTCGCGCGAACACAGAGTCATCTCGATGTTCAATTGAAAGGCCATAGAGTGCTTATAACGCTAGGTATTATAAAAAAGATACAGCTGTATTATTACGCACGTGTAATATTGTGACACGTGTGGCATAGAGTACTTATTTATTTATTTATCTCAATTACTCTCTGCACATACATTTTGACCCAATACGTGCGGAGAGTCAACAATTTCACTTTTACACATACGATAGTAGAACAACAATAAATATTTAGAGAAACTATGTTTAAAAGAGAGAATTGTCATCATCTCTATGTCACTGTGCAGTGTGTGTGTGTTTACTAAGATGCTGGTAACGTTGATGCAACTGCACTGGGCTGTTCATTGACAGTGAGGTGAACATCTATACATGTAAATTAGTAATGAGTAGAGATGAGTAGAGGATTGAGTTTCCAAATAAATAAAATAGTTATGTTTTATAGTAGTTATGTATTTTTATATCATTTATAATAATGTTTAGGCATGTAGTTTTATTTTATATATTATGTTCGTATTAGTTTAGTGTTATTATCTTTCCTTGTACTGATACACACTGTGTCTATGTGTCTTATCAAATTCGCCTGTCGTAGGTCTGCTGGAAGAAATTTCTTTAGAAATAAGCAGCACCTTTGTGCTATACTTTCTTTATATGTACTTTCTCTTTTATGTGTTTTGTGTGTACATAAATAAATAAATAAATAAATAGATGAATCATGAATCATGATGATCAATCACGCCCCGTGTGTTTTTCATTTTTCATGACTTCCAACCGATACGAAAAAAAATCGGCTAAGTGCGTGTCTTCGCATATTTAAGGTTCCGTAATAATATATCAATATTTTGTTATATTTTTGTGAAATAAACGTTAAATAAACGTTATCACTAAACTAGCTTTCCCACGCGGCTTCGCGCCCATCAACTGGGTACCTACCTAACCATCTACCTTACCTACCCTACCCTACCTACCTACTACATACATGATTCAGCGCACGCTACGGAAGCTCTCAAAAAGGTATATTTTGCCCGTTTTTGCAAAAAAAGCATTTATGCGCCGCTCCTATTGGTCGTAGCGTGATGTTATATAGCCTATTACCCTGTAAAGTCACTACAGATTTCAGTTGTCGGGGATGGTGGTGAGAATCAGCGTGTAGATATCGATCCGTGTGAGTCAATTTTCTATATACTGTGTGACACAAAGAACCGTCAGCACTGACCCCTATTTTCACGTCCAAGAATGGAATTTTTCTCTCATTTTCCATCTTCTAGGTAAATTTGATTTTACCATGTATGCTATTAAGGTGTTCCAAGCATAACTCTACCTCATGTTGGTAGCGGTATTGAGTGCAAAAAACGAACAAGGTAGAGGGTAGACCGATTTGTCTCCTCATAAACACCCACCCGCATGAACTTCAGTTTATCAGTGATCATGGTGCTTGCAACAGCACCAAAATATTGGAAATTCGTAACAAACAGTAAACATGGTAAATATCCCGTTTCTAATGTTAATGTTAATTATCACTATATTTCAATTTCATAGGTCAATGGGAAGTTAAACAATTCTTTGGAAAAAAATGTGTGCCCCGTGTGAAATATAAGTGCCCAGGGCATAAGGCCCAGGCCTTTTTTACCCAACCGCCGAACCGCCTAGCCGTACCAGGCTCCTCAGCGAGTCAAGCCATTGTGCCCTATTGCAAAGCTTTTGTTAATGTTTTTTTTAAGTTCAAAGGTATCTGTTAATTGGTGAAAAACGTGTAAAGCCCAATAAACGATTGTATTAAAAGTAGTGACTTTAAACTTATAGCTAATCACACGGTAAACATTATGATCGAGCCAGTGGGCAAGGTGGTAGTTGAGCTGACTGTCCAGAAGCTCTAGACAAGTCTCATTCTATCACTGATGGAAATGCCAAAAGTAAGGGTTTGGTGAAGTGAAGGGTCGATAGCGTTTGTTATTAACATACATTTGAGAAATTTTCCAATCGCTATCGAATCGCTTTCGTTGAAAAATTGTCCCTTGTCTAGAGCAAAACAATGGCACTTTCGAACAAAGATCTCCATTTACGTTAAAGCACATATTCCAAGTCATTTTTAAGGATCTCCCCTCGTTTCAGTCGGCATAACAACGAAAAATTTTTAGGCATGCGGAACAAAGGTGGTTGAAAATGAAGGATCCTCCGACCAGACCAATGTTGGTCCGAGCAACTGCCCCACGGTTGATGTCGAACTCTTGTATACATTCTAATCGCGCCAAAAACCTTGCTTGCACATTGCAGGATTTGTGTGACGTCATGTCATTAAATCGTGAGTGGCGGCGTTGATGCCGCTACAAAGCTTTGACACATGTCAATATATAAATAACTAGCTGACCCTCGGGGCTTCGCTCCCGTCAAGAGGCTACCCTGCCTAACCTGTCTGCCCTGCCTGCCCTGCCTACCCTGCCTACCCTTCCTACCCTGCGTACCCTGCCTACCGTGCCTACCCTGCCTACCCGGGCTACCCTGCCTACCATACCTAATCTACCTACCCTGCGTTCCCTGCCTACCCTGCCTAGACTACCTACCCTACCTACTCAACCTACCTACCCAACCCTACCTACCTAATAGTACCTAATAATTTTTATCTATCATCAATAGTTTTCTCAGCGCACGCCAAAGAATGAATGAATTTTATAGACAACATTTTGCTACCTTGGGTAACATTATTGCAATTTTCATAAGGATCTCTAATTTATTTGAAAACATATTATAGCCTATGACACTCAGGAATAATGTAGCTTTCTACTGATGAAAGAATTTTCAAAATCGGTTTAGTAGATCCAGAGATTACCCCTTACAACGTCACAAACTCACAATCTCACAAACTTTAACCTACCCTGCCTACCCTGCCTACCCTGCCTGCCCTGCCTACCCTGCCTACCCTGCCTACCCTGCCTACCCTGCCTACCCTGCCTACCCTGCCTACCCTGCCTACCCTGCCTACCCTGCCTACCCTGCCTACCCTGCCTACCCTGCCTACCCTGCCTACCCTGCCTACCCTGCCTACCCTGCCTACCCTGCCTACCCTGCCTAACCTGCCTACCCTGCCTAACCTGCCTACCCTGCCTACCGTGCCTACCCTGCCTACCGTGCCTGCCCTGCCTACCGTGCCTACCCTGCCCACCCTGGCTACCCTGGCTACCCTGCCTACCCTACCTACCCTACCTACCCTACCTACCCCACCTACCCTGCCTACCCTGCCTACCCTGCCTACCCTGCCTACCCTGCCTACCCTGCCTACCCTGCCTTCCCTGCCTACCCTGCCTAGACTACCTACCCTACCTACCCAACCTATCTACCCAACCCTACCTACCTAAGAGTACCTAATAATTTTTATCTATCATCAATAGTTTTCTCAGCGCACGCCAAAGAATGAATGATTTTTATAGACAACATTTTGCTACCTTGGGTAACATTACTGCAATTTTCATAAGGATCTCTTCTTTATTTAAAAATATATTATAGCCTATGACTTTGATTTTCAAAATCGGTTCAGTAGATCCAAAGATTACCCCTCACATGTCACAAACTCACAATCTCACAAACTTTACCTCTTTATAATATTAGTATAGACAAGCTACGAGTATGATCCTCAATATAATGATTCGAGGTAGTGAGTCAGTTATAGTTCAGATTACTTGGAATATAGGAGTAAGCCAGCGTTCACCTTTTCTGAGACAAATATGTCAAACACTTTAAAAACCCTCATGAATTATTTAGAAGATTTTACATAAAAAATAAAAACTGAAATAATATTATGAGTATGATATTACTTTAGTTTTCCAAAGTGCCTGCCAATTGGATCAGAACCGCATAAATTTTTTGGCTGGCATCCAAATCGATCCAACGCGGGACAACTTAATACTTCAGGT
Source organism: Orthosia gothica (assembly GCA_949775005.1). Lineage (NCBI taxonomy): Eukaryota > Metazoa > Arthropoda > Insecta > Lepidoptera > Noctuidae > Orthosia > Orthosia gothica. The sequence goes on from OX459056.1 coordinate 2,684,775, forward strand.
ACATTTAAAAGCCATTTCTGGACTGACCGAAGATTGAAAAACGATAAGTTGGTTTATTGTAAAGAAAATGGGACATTTTGGCAGTAAGTGGATCACATTGTATCTGTCTGAAGAATTACTTACTTAAAAGAGCCTTTGTATTGGTAAATTGATGATTATTCATACAACAACTCCAGAGTCTATAGACAAAACTTAATTCTGGCATCAAAGACGATTGACGAAATGGAAAATGTAAGGGATTAATCACGTGATATTTTAATCATAATCATCAGCCTTTTTTAATGTTTCCACTGCTGGGACACAGGCCTCCTCTCTGTGAGAGGGAATGGGCCTTAATCCACCACGCGGGTCACCCAGTGCGAGTCGGTGAATGTCACATGTATTCGAATTTTTGGTTCTAGGACATTAGTTTCCTTACGATGTTATCCTTCACCGTTTTAAGAGCAGTGGTGATGAAGTGATTAACACAAAGTAAAACACCTGCCTGGGTTCGAACCCACGAACTAAGACACGTAAGTCACAGCTGTTACAATTGGGCCACCACTGCTCTCTATTTGAATAGCGTATGGTAATCCCAATACATTTTTAACATTTGTCTAAATCCTCGCAACCAACTTGATGAATGATAGATTTTCATGATAGAGTGGTGTCAGAAGTGGGATACTCAGCAATCGTTGGCTGGTATCCGTTATACGATCCGCGGAGTGCGTCTTGACAAACTCTTTCAAAATCCTTCGAACTCTTACTAACTCTTACAAAATTAGTTGGTGTGCAAATCACAAACTCTACGAATTCCGAGGAACTGCGACAGTAAGTCTTACCACGTAAGCCTGCCACCCTCTGGCCTATCACCACCACGTGGTGCCACGTGTTTGCGCCGTGTGACTTCACAACGTGATTAAGCCTGTTCGTGCTTCTTATCTGACGTTGGTGTCAGGACTCGCAGCCACCATCCTACTCAACTAGGCACTTACCTGGTTCACCTGGTGCCGTCGCCGTCGGCTCCGCTGCTATACACGTTGTCTGTGCGACACGTGTCCGCCGCCGCTCACTTTGCCGCTGCCGACGAAGTCCTGCTGCTGCCCTGGTTCCTGTTGAGCTGCGAGTGCATCATACCTGCTCTACTCAAAATCTACGATGTCCACACTCCTTCTCGCGGTGCTGCTGTGAGTCGAACATTTGATAATTTGTTATTGCTCAACCTTGTCCCAAATAGTATCTATATTATTTGTTTTCCTTACAAATCCTTATTTAATCGAATATATTTATTTACCTTCTTTTGATCGTTAGTCAACTTATGACCAAAATGAGTAAAACTGAAATCGCGCTAAGCGAACAATATCCTATTAAAATTCTTTGTGATTTTATTGATACATACAATGGAGATCGTGAGACCTTGTCCGCATTTTTAACTAATTGCCAAAATTCACTAAACCTAGCGTCCGAGAGTCAGAAAAAACTGCTCCTAAAATATATCCTATCCAAATTGCGAGGCAAAGCTCAAATAGCCTGCTCAAACAAAGTTGAAAGTCGAAATTTTGGTGAAAGGAAACATTATAGCCATTTATTCTTCGAGTTGCAATCTTGTAGGCAACAACAAAATGAGTCAGTGTCACAATTCTCTTTGCACTTGTCTACACTGTGCAACGGTGAGTAAAACATATGATCGATTGTTATTGCAAGGTAAGGTCGACTGGGAGCGATAAGTGCGAAAGTGTCTGGTTGTGCAACGTCATAGGGAACAGGCATTGGGATTATATGGTATAAGTTGTATATTTGAGGTAGGACGAGCGGGATTCTAATAACTACGATTATTTTGTTATTATGAAAATAAGATATAAGTCTCGAAATATCAATAAGATCGTGAATATTTTGTAATGACAAAGATAAAGGGAGTTCGTAATACCTTGGCATATTATTCATATTCCGTTCAAGTTCGTTATAGAGTTGATAAGGACTAAGTACAGTCGGATGTAGAATATTGACTTTACTAAATAGAATCGCGTTATTAATATCCTCAATGTCGAACGACAAGGAAATAATGATGCTTTCGATAGCGTTGAGGAATGTATTTATATTAGATTTGACATCCAACTTATCATTAGAATTAGTTAGTTGCTGAAAAGCTTGATCGATTATTTCAAGGTTTTTGTTAAGCCGTTTTTCATTTTCATTCAGTTTAGATATTGAGCTATTAAACGTTGTAATGGTTGATTTGATTATATGTATATTATCTCTCATCAAATGTGCTAATTGTTTTTCGTCCGTCTGTACTTGGTCTATAGCGTTTGAGAATTTGATTGCATCATCTGAATCTAATGTGCCGAAAAAGGTTTTCAAAAGGGATCCACCGGCATCGATCAAACCGCGTTTGGACCGTTTATTGCTTACGATATAAGAAACTGACGAATATTTTTTAATATTGTTATCATGCTGGCTCTGCAACGCTGTTAACGCATTTAGGCAGTCAATCTGGATTTTGGATGAACTATAGTTTTTACAATAAGAGCCAACTTTAGCGAAAAGAGATTCAACTATATCTAGGTGCGATTGTATTTTACTAATATCTAAATACGTAACTACATTCCAATTATCGTTGGTAAACTTAACGTTGATCATTTTATCGAAGTATAAACCGGAACTGCTTGTTATCGGTGTGACGACCTGATGACACCTACATTCCGCAGCAAGGTGCCTGAAATAGATCAAGTTATTGCAACGTCAGACGCCAACTTAATTTCGTCATAGTGATGACGTACATGTTTACGGTTTATGAGGAGGGTCACGGTGTGGTTCCCGTTGATTTTAACGATTTTATATGGACCTTTCCAATCTGGAGACAGAGCTTTGTTTTGCTTGTGGTGACACTTGAGATATACTGAGTCACCGACATCGTAAGTGATAGGTTTAGCGTGAGAATCGTAATAACGTTTAGACCTCTCTTTAGAATTTTGAATGTTTTGTAGTGCTTTCTGCCTACTATAATACAACCTATGATTCAATACTCTGACGTAATGTGTTATTTTCTAACGTGTCGATGGATTTGGGAATGTATGGTTTAAAACCTAGTAGTAATTCGAATGGAGAGTAGTTAGTGGTTGAATGGACGTTAGAATCGTATGAAAACATGGCCGTGTTTAAGTACAAGTCCCATGTATGTGCGTTTTCATTGACAAAGGGTCGCAAATATTCCTTTAAAGTTGAGTGGCTCCTTTCCAAAGCACCGCAGGTTTGTGGGTGATAAGGCGTTGCTAGAATATGTTTAATGCCAAATAACTTGCTAAGTTGTTTAAGAACTTCGGAAGTAAAGTTAGTGCCTTGATCGGTGACTATCATTTTAGGGATACCGAGATGAGAAATAAAATGAACTAACTTTTTAGCGGTTTCGTCTGCTGAACATGTCTGTAGTGGATAGCCTTGTGAATATTTGGTGAGGTCGTCTTGAATTGTGAGGATGAATTTGTATTTAAATTCGTAAGTTTCCGGAAGGGGACCTACTTTATCCAAAAATAACTTTTCAAGGGGTTTTGTTGCGGTGGAATTTATAATCATAGGAGCGCGGTTAGTTTGACGTAAAGGTTTGTTAATTTGGCAAGATTTGCAGTTTTTTACATAATCTTCAATGTCTTGCCGCATATTTTTCCACCAGTACATGGATTTTATTCTTTCCGCCATTCGTGTGATGCCGGGGTGACCGGCAGAAGGCAAGTCGTGATTATCCCGAAGAATTTTTCTAACCTCTTCAGGTGTAGGGAATAGTATGGCATTTTTATAGATGTTAACTTTAAGCCCAGTATTGTGGAAGACGTAAGCTATAATATTATAGACTTTTGTATAAGAAAGTTTTGTGAATGGGTCAGAAAAATCGGATATAGCAATTTCTTTCTCTTCCGTGTACCAAAATTTTATCATGTCCCTATATTCAACTAATAACTTAAAAATGTCCTTATACGACATTTCGTCGTAATGGTGGACTCGCACGAATAAGTGAGTGAACAAATGGTTGTCATTTGATGTGTTGTAAAAAGTGTTTAGTTCGCGTTCTATGTCACGGATGTTAGGTTGACTTGTGGATAATTCTATAATTTCTTTGCAATAAGGTACAGAATCGTCTAAATCGATTGATGTAGGATAGACGATTAGTTTGCATTTAGCCTTAAGTAGGGATTCTTTGAATTCTCGAATGACCGTGTCGAAAGTAAAATTCGACTGTTTAATAAGTTTTAGATACTTTTCGTAAGTATCTGTTGTGGACGGCGAAGGACAGTCGTAGGGCGAATTTGAAGGATTTGGAGAGTTACTATCGTCGACGGCGCATACGGGACGATTTGAGTCGTTGTTATCTTGAGGCGGGAAACGCGACAGAGCATCGGCGTTGCAATTTAATTTACCATGTTTATGCACTATCTCGTAGTTATATTCCTCCAATTTTAGACGCCAGCGAATTAATTTAGAGCCGGGGTCCTTAACATTAAATAACCAAACTAAAGGTTTATGATCGGTGACGATTTTAAACCGATAGCCAAAAAGATAGGGACGGAAAGTTTGTACGCCGAATACAATGGCTAAAAGTTCTTTTTCTGTAGTGGAGTAATTGCCCTCGGCTTTATTAAGCGTCCGTGACGCATATGCGATAGGCTTGTCCTTGCCTATCTCACCTTGCGATAGTATTGCACCTACAGCGTAGTTGGAGGCATCAGTTGTCAACACAAAAGGTTGACTGAAATCGGGATATTGTAAAAGAGGCGCTGTGGTTAGTTTTTGTTTTAAAATAGTAAAAGCGTGTTCTTGTTCTCCCGACCAATTAAATGAGACGTCCTTTTTTAAAAGGGAAGTAAGGGGTTTGGATATCTTAGAGAAATTTTCAATGAATCGCATGTAGTAGCCGACTAAACCCAGGAAAGATTTGATGTCTTTAGGACATTTAGGAGTTGGAAACTGAGTGACGGCCTGGATTTTATCTGGATTAGGACAGACACCTTTGTCGGTGATTATATGTCCTAAATACGCAACTTCATGTCGTAAGAACTCGCATTTTGCGGGTTGTAGTTTTAGATTAAATTCACGGAATCTGTCGAACACTAATTTTAGCTTTTCTATGTGAGATTGAAGGTTTTGGCTATAAATAATACAATCATCTAAATAAATATAGCAGTGAAGACCTTGAAGACCAGATAGGACATTATTCATAAGTTTTTGGAATGTAGCAGGGGCATTTTTTAGTCCAAAAGGCATTCTTGTAAATTCGTAGTGCCCAGAAATTTCGTTTCCTACTACCGTAAAGCCAGTTTTAGGCGCGTCCTTAGGATTTAAATTTATTTGGTGGAAACTGCTTACAAGGTCAAGCGTAGTAAAATATTTCGAATGACCTAGTTGGTCTAGAATATCCGTAATTAAAGGAATAGGATAAACTTCGGTAACAGTCACATCATTGAGTTTCCTATAATCAATGACTATCCTCCACTTTTGCTTACCCGATGAGTCTATCTTTTTGGGCACTACCCAAATAGGGGCGCTCCATGGTGATTTTGAAGGACGGATAATGTTCTGATCGAGCATTTTCTTTATTTGACTTTCGACTTCACTTTTGTGGCACTCGGGGAAACGATAAGATTTTGCGTGAATTGGGGCAGCATCACCAGTACTGATCGAATGCTCAATAACATTAGTGCAAGTTAAGGGCTCGCCCTCAAGGTAAAAGATGTCTGTGTAATTAGAGCAACATTCTAAGAGGATCTTTGTTTCTTCAGGGTTTAGATGTTCTGTTCGGATGAGGTCTAGTACTTGTTGTGATCTATGTAAGGACACGTCATCGAGATTATTAATAAATTGAACATTATCTTGATTGCACGATTGGGAGGACAGTGATACGTTTTCGAAGGGAATCAAATGGACACAATAATCTTTAAATACGACTTTAGTCTCAGTGGTATTCAGTATTGAGATATTAATGCGATTATTAGGTTTAACTGAAACAATACAATTTGCTAAGTAGACTCCTTCGGCATACATATGATCAAGAACTAGACCTTCTTTCATGGATTTTAACTCTTCTAAGGAGTTTGACACAGAACATTCAACTATCACCTCGGAGCGAGGCGGAATGGTATAGACAGGCTTACTGAAGTTTAGCGGTATGAGATGACCATCAATGAGCAATGAGTTTTGAGAATACCTAACGTCACACCCAAGTTTTTGTAGGAAATCATTACCTAATATGCCATCGTAATTAAGCCGTACTTTATCACTGACGGCGTGGAAAGTGTGACTAAAACAGACTTTAGAATTTGGAGGGAGAATATATTCGAAATCGATGGTGAATGACCCTAAAGTTTCGTAGCAGGAGTCGTCTTCACTCAGACCTTTGAGTTTAATTTTATCACTGGATAATGATGGTGTAGAATTAAAATTTTGAAGCTTAACAATACTAACACTAGCTCCAGTGTCGATAAGAAAACACAGAGGTTTGTTTGAAAAATTGGTATTGAGAAATACGTGGGGTAGAGAGATTTTGTGAGATTTAATTTCATGAATTGGAGTGACGGACTCCTGGTTTTGTAGGGCATTAGGACTCAACGAGACAGAGGTTCCTGACGGAATATGTTGAGATTTATTTGAGGTGTGTGTGCTTTCGTTTTGGGACTGGTTACCCTGTCGCATGGCAACACGAGATTTTGAGTGGCCTTCGGTTTGGGACTGGTTACCCTGTCGCATGGCAACACGAGATTTTGAGTAGCCTTCGGTTTGGGACTGGTTACCCTGTCGCATGGCAACACGAGATTTTGAGTAGCCTTCGGTTTGGGACTGGTTACCCTGTCGCATGGCAACACGAGATTTTGAGTAGCCTTCGGTTTGGGACTGGTTACCCTGTCGCATGGCAACACGAGATTTTGAGTGGCTTTCGGTTTGGGACTGGTTACCCTGTCGCATGGCAACACGAGATTTTGAGTAGCCTTCGGTTTGGGACTGGTTACCCTGTCGCATGGCAACACGAGATTTTGAGTAGCCTTCGGTTTGGGACTGGTTACCCTGTCGCATGGCAACACGAGATTTTGAGTAGCCTTCGGTTTGGGACTGGTTACCCTGTCGCATGGCAACACGAGATTTTAAGTGGCTTTCGGTTTGGGACTGGCTACCCTGTCGATTAGCCGGATGGGTTAGAAGTTGACCTTCAGTTTGGGGCTGGTTACCCGGTCGATTGGTCACAATTGATTTAAAAGATTTAGATTGATTATGATTTAAATGAAATTGTGGGTTTGTAATGCGAGATTTTGTTGTGCCTTGAATACGGTCGGGCGTAGTGCGGCACGCTAACGACACCCGACTGTTTAGTTTAAATCGTCAGCACATTCTTCAGTTTCTTCCTGCGATTCAACATGATCGGGTAAAGCCGTGACGTTATGTTGAATCGAAGGGTTATTCTTTCTAGAATTGTTATATTTGCGCCTATAGCATTGAGAGATATCATGGCCCGGTTTCTTGCAATATTTACAGACTACGTCTGTTGATTGACTCGGCTGAGAATTTTGTTGATATTGAGAGTTAGACGAAGTTGGAGGTTGTGACCGAAATCGGTTTTTTTTCAGGCACTCGTTTTCTAAGTGACCAGGTTTATTACAAAACTTACAAGCTTTAGCGATTTTTGGGGAGATTTTTAGAGAGAAATTTTGAATTTTTTCTTCTTCGATCGCGATGTTAATAGCATCATTCAGAGTTTTAGGGTTTCTACACCGCACCATATTACTGAGGTTAGGTTTTAAGCCAAAAATAAAAGTGTGGAGAGCTAGGTCTTCCGTCATTGCGATTCTACCTGACAGATCTTTCTTAGTAGTTTCGGAATTGTGAATTTCGGTCTGCATGTCGGTGAGACAGGTTTCTAAGCGCAAAGAGAATTGTGACACTGACTCATTTTGTTGTTTTCAACCGAGTCTCTAGATTTTTTATTTCCTTACCGTAGAACTTTGGTATTATTTTGAGAATCGCGAAAAAATATAACATGATCAGCCGAAACCGCTGCCGCGCTAGTACACAAGCCTCCTCTCTGTGAGTGACTGGACTTCGAAGTAGGAACAGTGCGGATTGGTCTAAACCCCTAGAGGAGACGCCGGTTTCCTCACGAAGTTTACCTTTGCCGTTTTGGGAAATGTGCTGATGACATAATTTACACCAGAAAAAAGGCTCTTCTTGTGTTCGAACTCACGACCTGCAACATGTAAGTCGGAGTAACTATTGCTCTATAAAAATTATAATTACTCATAATTTTTTATTAAGATTCTAAGATCATTCTGTTTGTTAGTGGCCGTATTTTTTTAAAGGAAATCAATCAATACACACTCACGTGTATTTTATCTATGTTAGCACTTTGACACGAAGATATTTAAATTGTGATATATTTTTTTATATTTTATGCATACCTAGTCCACATACTTAACATGTAATCTCTCTAACTTGTATAGATTTAGTAATCTCTACAACACCACAAGAGGGTTTAAGTCCGCCTTTGTATCTCTGTCCACGAAGTCTAAAGTAATAAATAAATAAAATACCTACTGCATTTCCTTATCCGCGTTACATAAGTAGCAACTTGCTGCACTTCCTTCATAACTTAGCAGAATTAGTTATTAGTGAAGTGCTTGAGAGTAAGTTCTCAGTGCTTACCAGGCTTCTTCCTGCATGGTATACTAGTCGGGCTTAAGGAAAGTTTGGATATCAAATACCGTTATCAAAAGTTATGTGCTAACTGCTCCTAGGTAAATTACATCAGCAGGTAATGTATATCCATGAACTAAAATTGTTGCAAAATCGACAATCAAGGCTCTGGTTTTTATGGTACTTACTTCTGATGATATACTTTGTGGAAGATCTTCCAATACTGCGTCTTCGTTCAGCTGGAAGAAAAAGATACGCGAATCAAGAGTTTCACTGTAGGTGGCCTTCCATCACTGCGTTTTGATCAGTTGAATGCGATTAGAGATGTCTTACTGCTGAAATTTTGATAATAATAAACCACTGATGAGTACAACCAAAAATAATACGCGTATGTCTATACTTCAGGCACTATTCAGATAAAAAAGGTTTAAAAAGTTAAGGTAACATTAACATTTATAACCACATGTTCATAAAAAGTGTGAGAGTTGCAGTAAAACAATGAACACTACTAATACAAATACTGCATCTCTCAATAGGGATGTTAACTGAAAATTTGTATATTGTCCGTCAGATAGATTAATAATAAATATTGGAAACGTATTTTTTCTTTTGACAGTTAAACTTAAAGTGACGACGATATAATGCGTTGAAATATAGTGTGACGTCATGTCGTTAGTTCACTTTATACTGACATAGTGACGTCACAAGCACCTTCCTGATGTTTGATGCGCTTTATCTTTGCATTTTTTTATTGATTTGGTAAAGCAAAAAATACGTGTCCAATATTATTTCATAATCTCTCTGACGGACAAATAGAATTATATTTTTTCTACCCAGAAAACATCTCTTATTCAGGTATAAATCGCAAAAAAATTTGTTCATAATAAAGAAAAAAAAAGGTTAAAGAAGGAAACATCACATACTCGTAATAAAGCATACTTTTTCAGTACCTAAACCAATTTTAAGTTAAAGTTGTGAAGAAGTTCAACAAACTCCATAAAATAGCACACAAAACGCCAAAAGAAATATTTTAATTAAATCTTTTTGTTATAGAAGTTTCTCGAAGCCTCTTTCGAACACTCCTGTCGTATTCCACCAAAGTTCCGAATAATTTGCGGAATGAATCTGATTTTCAATCTTTCATTATTTTAGGAATGGAGTCCCCATATCCTCAAATTACAATGTACAATTATTTGCTGATTTATTTTTATTTCGAGTAAAATTGACATAACTAGTATTGTATGAGTTTAATCGGTTTTTTAAACCGGTTAACTAACTTATTATTTCTATAAGAGGTTAGTTAGTGTCTTTATTTTCGAAGAATCGGGCGAGACCGAGGAAAATAAAAATGCTTTTATCAAATATGTCATCTTAGATGGTGAAGTTTACAGAAGATAGTTATACCGAGTTTTACTTAACATTAAATGAAGGGTACAGGCAAAAACAGGGCATGTCATAAAAAATAGATTTAGAGAAAAACGCAGTTATAAGTTTAGAAGTATGTGATTTTTATCCTTCTTCTTTACCGGTATGTACCGGTATGTCATGGATATTCGGCAATAAACAAAAATGTATTTTTGGCGTCTTACGTTTACGTTTTAAAAAGTTAATGATTGTGAATAAAACAACCATAGATAAAGATTTGCTTGCCAATAAAAAAATACAAAAATTAAAACTTGTGACATTCCCTGTTCTTTGCCTGTACCCTTCAAATAGTGTTAAGGACACTTTTAATAGCACCTTCGAAAAACTTTACTTGCTCAATAATTTTTTCTTAAGTACTGAACCATTTTTCGTATTTGACGTTTTTATTTTTTGGTCATTTTTCGTATTGGACATTTAAAATTTATGACATTACAATAGTAACCCGTTATACTATCGTAGAAAAACAGATGAATAAATAGTCAATCTAAGGAGGTAAGTACCTACCAAGCATCAACCTTTAGGGTTCCTAGGACACAGAGACGAAACTGAACATATGTCACAAGTAAGTTTACGCTTAGTCCGTATTACGCTAAAACACACAAAGGTTTTGTCACATCGAAACGTATACATATGTATGAAGAGTTTTTGTCAAGTAAACATATTATGTACGAAAGGCTTTTCCTTTCCATTCAAGTAAGAAAAGACTCCGTTACCAGTATTATTATGAAACACGCATCACACATGAGTCTAATCACCCGTAACAGGAAACATACATACTGTTGTTAATATATTCTGAACGTGTGTTTCTGAGGGGAGACGCACCCGCTGGTGCGATTTGTCAACAGCCTCGACAACTGACACACCTTGCAAGGTTTATGTACGTTTATACCTGATTTGTAGGCTGTAAATCTGAGCTCAGCCTTTGACAGGAAAATGTTAGGAGTTTTCTGATCGCTGGGGATTTCACTAGTTTGAATCATCATCAATTCAGCCACAAAATCTCCGCTTCTAGATAATGGTTTCCACCAAGCGTCACCACATCTACCAGTGCTGCGCTTTTCGCATCCAGCAAATTCTTGCGACTAGCACTTTGTGTAAGGCTTTTGTGCCAATGCTGAACCATGTATTTTCGTATAATGCAAATGATTTTGTTGTTCCCCATATAATGACAAATGGGTTTTCCTTAGTTTAGCATCTGGTGGTGCAACGTCGGTTCCCTTAGTCGACGGCACAAACTATTTTGTGCGCGAGGTTAAAATGCATGCTATCTCATCCCACAACACGTGCGAAAGATAATATAGATGCTGTGATGAGCAGTAAGAAGCTATTTCGCGTACCATTGCAAAAACCATTGCAAATTTGTAGCGAAAAGGATGATCATTTTATGACGAAAACGAGCGCGCAAAATTTTATAAACAGACCTTTGGGAGTCTACATAATTATCATGAAAAAACGACAAAATGTATATTTTCAAAACATAATTATTTGCATTGTTGAATTACTAATCTATCCCTGTATGTTGGCCGTTTTGGAATTTTCCTTCTTCTGATGGTATTTATTTCCGCCCAAAGATGCGTTAAAATTAGTGTTGAAATATGGAACTTTCGACGCTCATAACTTTCAAATGGTTTTTATTTTTACTTTTTTCTTTCCATACAGGGCTAGATAATGATGAGACAAATTGATATCATTTTATATTTTGAACGCAAATTGTCAAACAGTGGAGTAATCGCCAGACTACGTTTGTATGGAAGAATGATCGACTAGTGTAATCTTAAGATTAATTCGATTGCTGCATATATTATGTACTGCACAACGATGTCAAACAACGCTGTTTATATCTCAAGAGACTTAAGTATATCTGATTCTGCAATCTCAGTTAAGTACACTACTCGACTCGACTATTGGCACACGCAGAGCTATAAAAACAGAAAATAGTCACTCTTACAATATAAATAAAAATCTTGTTTATGCACTGCAGAATATCTAAGATGGAATTCTAAATAAGGTTAGTTACTCAATAAATCAGCATAGTCGCAGTGATCCCAGTTCGCTGGAGTTAATATAATTTATATCTACGGTATTCGCTGAGGGACTGGGTTTGATTCCCGCGTCGTATCTCGTACTGCAATTCTGATGCTGTGTGACTTTTCATGCTGTATTATCTAGATCTGAGTGTTTTTATATACTGAATGATGAATGGTATTTGAAATGGTTTACTATTGTTGTACTATCATAATGTGGCTTTATCATACGCGCACCCCTGCCAAGCATTCAGGGAATTCAGGCGTGATATTATATTATGGTGGTGTTGTTTAAGAAAACATGTTGTACTGACCTATAAGTAACATGTGACAAGGGAGGTAGATAGTGAAATTATGTGACTATATGTTTGTTACAGAATACATCCCATTAACCAATCAAAAGATACAACATACACTGTAAGTGGACTGCACCTGTAGCCAAGCTGACAATCAACAATCGATAACGCTAGTAGAAAACGAATCAAGGTATGGGAATGATAAGCTGGGTACTCACTTAGCAGTGTTGCATGTAACGTATCCAGATACTGTATCAACCTGCAAGTGGGTACGGCTCGTCCACGGTCCACCGCGTATCTAGCTACGAGCTGCCGGATCCGCAGTGCTCGCGACGAGGTCACGCCGACAACATGTCTCAAATGGTCCACTCTATAATGAATAAGTGAGTTCGTTGGAAGCTCGCAACTACGTACTCACTACACAAGCGTTTGTGTCACTGCGAGCCGCCTTTGTGTTCGCAGTGATACCGCCACTCGGCGGGTCAGAGCGAGCTTACAGCGCTCCACGCGCGAGCGGCTCGCAGCGGCCTCGTACGAGTACCTACGTACTCACTTGATACCGTATCTGATACATTACATGCTACACTGCTAAGTGAGTACCCAGCTATATGAAGAATAATCTGAACGTTAAGTCACGTGGTCGGACCATACAAATAGAAGGCGTTAACGATTGTAGAAAGAGATTCGATACGAAACGTTTGTAACTTGGCTAGGGAGCCTATAATCATTTGATTGGTGCAGCAAAGGCTGCTCGTGAGCCACCTCTAGTAAATTGCGTCATAACACCCTAAATAGCAAGCAGGATAGACTGTGTTTTTGTGAACAATAGCTGCAAAGTTTAGACAAGTGGCAGTGTTCTTACTGAGTAAAGAAAAATGTAATTTGAGGTGTTTTTAGGGTTCCGTACCAAAAGGGTAAAAACGGGACCCTATTACTAAGACTCCGCGGTCCGTCTGTCTTTCTGTCTGTCACTAGGCTTTATCTCATGAACCGTGATAGCTAGACAGTTGAAATTTTCACAGATGATGTATTTCTGTTGCCGCTATAACAACAAAAACTAAAAAAAAGCTAATTTAAAAATAAAAAACCCGACTGCTTAAGAAGCGAACTAAAAAGCTGTAAACAAGATAAAATCATGCTGTGCCGTTGGATGATACATATTCGCGAACTGCTTGATCCTCCGACTGCACAGCATGATTTTTTCTTGTTTACAGCTTTTTAGTTCGCTTCTTAAGCAGTCGGGTTTTTTATTTTTAAATTTTATTTTTTTATTTATAACTTTTTAGTGAATATTTTTTTTATAAATACTTTTAAACATATAAGTGGTGTATATTTTTGTAATCACCTCTAAAAAACCTTCATTTTGATACCCCACTCGATGGGTTGCGAAGAAAAAAAAAAATGCAACCTCTACAATATGGCGCCCAAAATCCGCCATGCATCGTTTTTTTTTAAAGGCAGTTACCTAAGAACACTTGGGTGGCCAAGACCTATCTAACGATGTCTTAATTATAAAAATCCGTATAGTGGTTTGAAAGATACGAGGTAATAAAAAATATTACATAAATACAAACATACATACATACAAGATACGCGCGAAAAACCCTTTCCTTGCAGCCGGGTAAAAACAGCATAAAATAAATATTTAACTGTGGCTCCCGTACACCAAACGTGTTTTTTTTGCGATAATGGTAAGGAACCCTTCGTGCGCGAGTCCGACTCGCACTTGGCCGGTTTTTTTAACAAACTATGATTGAGTTGCGTCTACAAGTTTCTTAAATATAAGATAATACCCACTCCGTTTTTAATCAACTCTCCAAAAAGGAAGCGGTTCTATGTTCGGTATGCTTGTTTTTCTTTTGTGTATTTTTTTTTTTTTTTTATACTTTGCCCCACACTAGGAATTTCTTCCTATATCGTGGGTGCGTTTACAAACATATAAAGTCACATACACAAACACCCAGAGCCGTATATGTTCCATGTTGTTGTTATATGCCGTATGTGTATGTTATTTTTTTGTGTATTTTCACTGATATGCCATCAATTGTTAATCGATTTTGTAACTTCTTAATTGTGTGAAAAAATATGCTCCCGAATTCGAACTTCGGAGATATATAAAAAAACTCTTCAATAAATGACGGCAAATCTCTTCGGATTGTTGCAATCGCGTGGTTGTTTATTGTTTACACCATTTTATAACGTAACATCACGCCAGTACGCTCTAAAGGGATACGCAGATATGTAAAATTCACCCTGGTACACTTTCATTCCATCGATTATGTTCAAGTATCATGTTATTAGGGTAATCCACTCTGGCATCACTTTTGGCATTATAGGTACCTTACTATAGAACTTTCCCAATATATACCATAACTAAAACGTGAAACATAACAAGATAAAAAAAAAACGAACTGCCAAATAAAACTACAAAGTGACAAATAACTTCAATTTCGGAAGCCGGTGTAAAAAAAGGAAAAACAAAAAAAGGAACACCGACTCCCGAAATTGAAGCTATTTTTCACTATGATTGTTTAGAAGTCAGTTTCTTTTTGTAAATGCTTTCCTAACATAGTTTGTCACTTATTATGTTGGCATCAACTTAAATATAGAAAATGTATGTGTTACTACTGATTAAATAAATAAATAAATAATAAATAATAATTTGAATCTCAACTCACTCATTAATTGTAGCTCGAACATGTTTTGTATAAAATTCTTTGTCTTTTTCATTCAGTCTTCCTCAGCCGAATTTTATTTGAAGCCGACGTAAATTTAACCAACTGTCTTTAAAAACGTTAATGACTCATTCACTTACCCACTACTAACAAAGATGAACCAATTCACCTGTGAAAACAGAAAGCAATAACCAAAACATCTCAAAACATTTAACCTTTCTCATCTAAATTAATATTGAAACAAAGCAACCTAAAGGTAGATCATTTTATATCAACCAAATACAAAGGCTGAAAGTACTAAATCAAGTGTTCCCTGGGTCTAGATTTAAGAGATTAGGCCTGTACCTAATGCTTAGCGTGAAATATTACTTATGCTCCTTGAATTAAATGCGACATACATTATTATATAAGGGTTGAATGGGAGACAGAGGGCCTAGAATTATATTCATATTCGAGGTTAAATGTTTTATTTTTCAATGGATGGCGCATTTGTTTTAATGATTGTTTATCACTTCATCCACATTAGGGATGTTTCTTGAGTAGAAATATGATAATTCTATTTAGTCCATCAGTGAGGTTATCAAATAATATTGGAACCCCATTGCTATATCAAATAAATAAAAAAAATACTAAGATAAAGTGCATCAAAGTTCAGGAGTGGGAGCTTGTGACGTCACTTTGTCAGTAAAAAGTGTAGCACACCATGACATCACACGATATTTGAACGCATTGTATAGTCATATTTTATTGTTTTCTGTCATGTCCAATATTTTTAGGTTTTCTAAGTGACGGACTAAATGGATATTTTTTGTCAACTACCCTATTTTTGAGTCCTTATCCTGTCCTTACTTTGAGATCTTAGAGTAAGGTTATTTCAAATTTAGGTTAGGGACAAGTCATATACATCTGTCACCCAACACCATGGAAATAACCTTGATTTAAGAGCTCATGGTGGATAAACTTGATTTAAGTGGCTCTTCCATCGAAGGATAACAAGACGTAAGGCGATTCGCCATCGTTACAAGATAGGTTATTAGACATCCCACCCATAGGCATAAAACATCTTGGATCTTGAAAATACTTTCATTTTGCATTGATTAGATAAATATATTTTTTCTTTTCCCCACTCTAGGATTTTCTTCCTATATCATGGGTTCGTTTACAAACATTAAAACTCACATACTCAAGACACTCAGATCCGGAACAACTATCTGTAGGTCATACAAATATTTGTTGCGTGCGGGAATCGAACCCGCAACACGCAGCGCAGCAGCCGATCACTCATCCGATTCGCCGATCGTGAAGTCTATTGATGGAGAAATCGAAAAAATATACAGTAAAACATAGAACCTCCTTCTTTTTGGAAAGTCGGTTAAAAACATGATTCCCCTAAACAATAAATGTGGTTAGTTACTCAAACGTTCTTGAACAGCTATTAAATTAAAGTAAAAGCCTAAGATTTAAGGGACTATTAAATTTAATATCATTTGGGTCCACTTTTGAATACTATTCAGTAATAACTTTATTTCTACAGAAATGTGAAAAAGCAATCTTATTT
Source organism: Orthosia gothica (assembly GCA_949775005.1). NCBI lineage: Eukaryota > Metazoa > Arthropoda > Insecta > Lepidoptera > Noctuidae > Orthosia > Orthosia gothica. The sequence goes on from OX459056.1 coordinate 2,701,402, forward strand.
GATAAAATGATCAACATTATTTTATATGGGAGCGAAATAAGATATAAACTCGTTTTCTCATCAACCAAAGATTCGTGTAAAAAGGTTTCAACAACAAGTAAATAAATATTGAATGTGTTACTCCTTTATACTTTAATGTTGTAAAGATTTATTTTTAAATTCTATACAGCCTAAAAATGTATTAAAAGCAAATTAACAATTTAATCCTAAAAAGAGAACCTTTAATCTTTACAAAGGCTCGACCTTTATTTCATATTATCAGAAAACATTTGTATAAAAAAACTAGTTTTAATCAAGCTTGCGCCGTATCGCTATTCTATTATTTAAAATTATCTGTGTTAGTGACCCTTGCTGCTCTCACATTATATTCGACCTTGTCCTTGAGATAAGATTGGTCAAGCAAAAAAAACGGCTAGCGAGGAGTACTCTTAATTTTCTTTGCAATTGGGATTACCAGGAGTGAAAAATAATTCAAAAATAAATAAATGTTTTGGTATTTTATGACCTACTGCAAATAGCACCAAATATCGCCCTGTATCGTTTGCTCAACGATTTTTGGCCACCCTGTATATCTTTGCTAATTGTATAGATTCAAGAAATTCAGCTAGTTTGGGGATCAATGTCGATACAAACTGATTGTTTACAAAATAGTCACTATGTAACAAGGAACAAATAAACTATTCTCATTCTTTGCAGATTGTTGCTAGAGTGTTTGTTGTGCCACTTCTTACAACTAGTCAAAACACAACGGAGTGGTCCTTTTACCTACCTTTTATCTTTTTTGGGGAACTGTACTATAAAATTAGTAACTTTCAAAAAGTGCTGATTCTCAGCCGTATTTGACTTACTAATTTTCATTTTTATTTCATCTGAAAAGCATCCACTACCTGGACAAAGATCTCCTAGAAGCATCGCACAAAAACCGGTCCTGCACAACCTAAGCCTTGGGATACCTACGACCTTCGCCATGACGTCGGTTTAACTAGTGGAAAAGCAAACAGAATTAACGACAGTAATAAAGATGCCAATTTCATTAACTTTATTTAATTACATAAAACGTGTTAATTATGTCCCATTGTAAATAATGAATATTAATTTGAAAATCAGTAGCAATTAATTACGAGCTCATTTTATCGACAGCTTATCTTATTTTCAGTTGTCGTTTTCAGCAATCCTGTGAAAACATTCGTTATTTCCATGACTATTTTAATTTTGTCACTGAAACCAATAATTATGTGCACAGCAATGATTTGGCTGGATTGCAATAAAAAAAAACATTTTGTCTGACGGTTCTGTTGAATATATAATAATTTTTACTGCATGCAATTTGCACTGTAAAATATCAGCATATTTCCACATGAAATTGTAGGTTTAATACCAATTGAAAAACTGAAAATTTTCGTGGAAATCTGTTGTCATGGTATAAGGATGTGATACGGAGGAAAGTTATGAGTAGACATTGGAATATTTGCATTATTAAAATGGCAAAATATGCATGCAAATATGCATGATCAAAATACTTTTGTCATCAAGCATCGCCACATTAATTGGTACCATGCGTCTCGCATCCAGCTGATCCCCGCAACCTTCACCAGGTCATCGGTCCGCTGGTGGAAGGCTTTCCAACGCAACGCCTGCCGGTTCGCGGTCGCCACTCCAGAATCTTGCTGCCCCATATGCCATCCGTTCTGCGAGCAATTTTACCTGCCCTCTGCCACTTAAGTTTGGCATTTCTTCAGGCTATGTCGGTAGCCCTGGTTCTCAACATTTCTGATTCGATCAGGCAAGTAAACGCCGAGCATAGCCCTCTCCATGCCCGGGACTTCGGCGACTTTAACTCTGACTGCTGCTCTGGCGACTGTAAGCAAAAAACGTCTCTGAGCCATATGTCATCACTGGCAACACACACTGGTTAGTAGACTTTCGTCTTGAGGCACTTATTTAATTATCAGTTATTATTTCTGTGAAAATATACAAACAATTATTTTTCTAGATTTTTTAGAGCAAACTTGAGACGTTTGTTACTTCATATTAATTTATAGGCTGAAAATGATATCTACGTCTATTGACGTTATAGGAACTTGAAATTTGTGATGGCAACTGTGGACCAGAGTTGATGGAAGCAAATTGTCCGCTTAACGGGGTCCAGTGACCACAGTCCTAAGTAATGAGGGAATTTAAGAAGGGGATTAAAGAAGAGCCAGAGAATGATGATTATTAAGCTAGATAATGTTTCAATAACCTTCCATTCCTTACCAAAACAGGACCGATTCGTCCTTCAAATCAGACCATGAAGCCTAATCTTATCCAATAAAATCCTTACAACTAATTGAAACATCCACACATACATAAACACGAAACATCCATCAGCATCCCGCGTCAGAAAATAATAACACACCGATAATTCGTATATAAGTTGTGTCATTGTGTTCGGCCCATTTAATAGGGGCAATGGCCCATAAATGTCAGTTTACTGTGAACGCTGGTCGTAACGACATTGTTTAGAGCTCAGCCGTCACGCCAAGAACGTTCGCGTTTTTCGACTTAATGTGTGAGACAACTCACACAGCACTATTTCGGGAATCGTGGGTTTGTGGATGTCTTGCGGGAATAACAATTTATTTGAAATTAATAAATTTAACTTACTAATCACACTATATCTCACTAATTATAAAAAGGACGAAAGTTTGTGAGTGCATGTGTGTTTTTATTTTATTTTAGGCTCGCGCTTGACCACTATCTCACCTGTTTGTGTGTTTGTTACTCATTCACGAAAATCTACTGAAAGGATTTGGATGAAATTTGGCACAGATATAGATTATAGTGCAGTGTATATATGTGTGATTGCAGAGGTGCGATAGTGGTCAAGCACGAGCCGTTAAAGCAATGGTGGTCTAGTGGTATCGGCCGCGACTTACAAGTTGTGGGTTGTGCGTTCGAACCCAGGCAGGTGCTTTACTTTGTATAAATTATTTCATCACCACTGCTCTCAAAACGGTGAAGGAAAACATCGTGAGGAAACCGGCATGTCTTAGAACCAAAAATTCGAAGACATGTGACATCCACCATCCCGCAATGGGTCCGCATGGTGGATTATGACCCATTTCCTCTCTCACAGAGAGGAGGCCTGTGTCCCAGCAGTGGAAAAACTAATAGGCCGATGATGATGATGATAGAGTCAGGAATAGCACAAAGGATACGAAACAACATTGTATTCATAAGATATTACATAAAACATACAATGACCTTGAAAAAGTTATTAATATTCAAGTTATCATCATTGAGCCACATTTAACTTAGATATAATAATAATTTTTAATAGATCAAAGTTATCACTCTTCAAAATAATATTTTTTATAGACCGAAGTTATCAGTGTTCTAACGTCTGACTGTGCGATCATTACTCAAGAACGCATTATAACTCGAATTAAAACCACATTGGGCCGATAATAAATTATCCAACACTTTACTAAATTGCTAATATTTAACTTAGTAATTAATTAATTTAACTCAAGAGTTCATTGCACTTAACATAGTTTTCTGTCAAGATATTTGATTGATTTAATTAATAGTTATGATTTTAAGTGCTACTTATGTAGGTTAGCAACATTATTACCTCAATGGGTTAGCATAATAAATTATTTCGCACGTCAAGTGTCTGCCAAGATGTGACGTCTCATTAGTTATGAATAAACAGTTTTAATGATTACAATAAGCTAGCTATATTTACTAAGTTCTAAGGCAAAACGGTGGTTATTCAAACAAGGTGCTTTGTCGAAATATAAAGCAGGTTTTTCCTAGAAAACCCTCTTGCCAAGAGTCACGAAATTCACCTTACTAATAAGAACTGTTTCGGTTCTTGGAATCAGGTGCTTGTGACTACCCACGCACGGTAGGTAGGTTCATGAAATTAAATGATTATGAGACTGAGGAATTTGGAGCAAGCATTTAGTTTGGGATAATCTCGGCTAACACAGCGGTATGTCACAATGAGACCACGGTAAAGATATCTAACAGTATTGTGACTCGGCCCTGTCCTTGAATAAGTGCCTACAAGCGCGCGTCACATAAACACGCGTTAGGGCCGCCCGCCTACCTACTCGAGTTTCTTTCTAGTTTTGTGATTGTAAATATTTCAGATTCTATTCTCTAATCAGAGGTATTTTTTCTATGAAGATAGAATACTGTTAGATATCTTTACCTTGACGAGACTAATATTAAATAGGGTCCTGGGGCCTTACTCTGATGTGTTAAAACTGTTATGGTTCCTTTGTGAGAGAGAGACGGAGTTCTATAAGACGAAGACCGGTATACCTTTTACACAGCGACCATGATTGCGTTGACACGTTGTAATACGACTGAACTCTACAAAGTGATATTCATTTTCTTCATTTTAGTCGATGCGTCCTAGAAATCTTTCTACAGGTACCCCAGGATTTCTGCATTAAGAATTGGTTGCTGAATATTTTGTCAAACTCTACTTTATCCTAAAAATCTGTCAATTCAGAAATGGTAATCACGATACGCATACTGATGAACCGTGGTCACAGAAAAACAAACTCATATTTGTCATTGACACTTTGGTTATAGACAAAAATTGATTTGAAGATAACACTGTTCTTTTACGAAACTTGATCGTGTCTTGAAACTGTGCGGGCAAAACCGGTTTGTGTGAGACAACCCTCCCCTGTTTCAGTTTGTTTCGTCCGCGTATATCTTTGTTTATTCCACTCACATAACGCATAATTCTGTGCTGATCCCCAAAGAAAGTGAAATGTATTGGCTGCTCGTTTCAAAGTAACATTCTTGTAAATGTCACCCACTATGTCAGCGTTAAAAACCCAGACATTGACACACAGTCTGCCTAGTCACAACATAATATATTATGTTGGGGCACGCCTTCTAGACTTACCGGTGCAGCTATGCTGCTGAAGCCTATCAGGCAGACAGTAGCCTATCACACACATATAAAACACAATACCTTTTGGTGAGACTGCCGTGTCTTATTTTATGGTTTTTGTCTCACATAACTATACTGTCAAAAATCTTCAAATGTCAATCAAACCAACAGCTTAAAGCTTGCCGAGGCATGGAGAGGTTCCGTTTGGAGGGAATAGTCCCATCCACGGATCGACCTCGGTAAGTGTTGCTTAAGGTTGCACTAGTCGATCATTCTTCCATACAAACGTAGTCTGGCGATTACTCCACTGTTTGACGGTGTAACTTCATAATAAAAAAAATTATATCAATTCGTCTCACCATTATCTAGTCTTGTATGGAAACATAAAATAAAAAATAAAAATATATTTGAAAGTTATGAGCGTCGAAAGTTCCAAACTTCGTCACAAATTTTAACTCATCTTTGGGCGCAAATAAATACCATAATAAGAAGGAAAATTGCAAAAAGTTTACCATACAGGAATAAGTAGTTCAATAATGCAACTAATATTATTTTGAACAGATACATTTAGTCGTTTTTTCATGATTATATCCATACTCCCAAAGGTCTGTTCATAAAATTTCGGATGCTCGTTTTCGTCCTAACTCATCATCCATTTAGCTACAAATTTGCAAAAGTGTGTATTCGTACGCGAACTAGCTTCTTACTGCTCATCACAGCATCTATCTCTTGAACGTTGGAGATCGAACCTTGCCTCTGTTTTTACTTAGCAATGAGCAGACATATTTATTAATACAACATGCCATTATCCTCAGAAAATGGGGATTTTAAATGTATTTTCGCAAATGGTTTGTCGACTCCTTTAGAGAGCATTGTTATGCAAATCTGGACGTGGAAAAATACCTGCGATTTGTCTCCGCAAATCCTCGGTATTATCTAGAAAGCCACTGAGCTTAGTCTGTAGTGCAGTTAATAAACGATTGGCTGACGCCATATGATACTGGTTTGCCGAGAAAATGGAAGCAATTGTTATTATGTAAATGTTGTAGTTTTTTAAGGATTGGTGATTCCTCTTTTAGTGGGTAACTTTTGTGTAAGACATTGATGAAGTTATAAGGTGTTTTGTAGCATTTTCAGAACACTAGCTTCTGCCAGCAGCACCGCCCACGTGAATTTCAACAAAAATATTCCGAGGGAACATACTCCCGAGATGTTATCCAGCTTGATGCACTCGAGTCGGTCGAAAAGCGGGCCAAGAGACTCATCGGCAATGAGGCACTGGTCAAGTCAAAGCTGCAGAACCTTGAACATTGTCGCCAAGTTGCCAGCTTGTCGGTTTTTTATCGGTTGCATTTCGGGGAGTGTGCGATGGAATTGCATGATCTAATTCCGCCCAGCCCGTTCCAATATCGGAGTACCAGACGTACGGCGATGCGGCATCAGTACATGGTGGATATCCCACCCATACGCAAAAAACGTTTTGGGACACTTTCATTATGCGTACAGCTAAGGAGTGGAATTCCCTGCCGGAGTCTGTGTTTCCCGATAGCTACATTCTAGGGGTCTTTAAGTCAAGAGTGAATAGGTTTTTTCTAGGCAAGCGTGCTTCACCGTCGACCACATCATTGCTTACCATCAGGTGAGATAGTGGTCAAGCGCAAGCCTATAGAGGATAAAAAATAAGATAAAAATTACTATGTCCTTATCCGCTGGACCGGTCAATGTGGCAACGCTTGTGGGAGGCCTATTTTCAGCAGTCTGTGGACTTTCGGCTTTCGGCTGATATGAAGATCATTATGATGTCTTTATTCAGGAAATGGTCTATATATGTGCCAAGTTCTATATTTTGTGAAAAGCCAACACATAAACAGACAGACACAGCAACGTTCGTATTTCAAAAATATTATATGGCTTTTCCCTAACAAAAAAAAACGATAGACTTAAGTCTTTTAAATAATAAATTTGTAATTTACCTCTTTGGCATTTTTATTTTGTGAAATAAAATTAACACAGTGTCATAACAAGGGTATAAACATGTCCAACAGGCGTCTCTCGACATTTTTAAACAGTTTACTATGTATTTTATTTTTGTTTTTCAGTGCCATCCACATTTGCCGAGAACTAGAAATAACATTTTCATTTATGTTTTCGGCATTCGTAGTATATTGTTTTTATTACAAAATTTATGCTGGATATTATACTTAACGATTGCTGAAAAGGACGACAGTGTAACATTTTGTTTTAATTTGTAACAGACATGCTTGAAAAAATTCGTGGTACTACTAATTGGTGATACTTAAAAGTCTTATAAAAAATATGCGCGTGCATCACTGTATCTACGTGGGATTTAGTAAAACTTCTTAAAAATGAATTATTCGAGAGATTTAGTGTGAGAGCAGCAAGGAGTTTCTTAACTCTCTCTCTCTTGTACGAAATATGCCTAAACATGATGTGTCCTTGAAAGGAGATGTTTGATTTTGGGCCATCACTATGTACACTACATAGATAAATAGGAAAAAAATAGAGGAATTCCATAAAAATACTAACAAATTAATTTGAAGATGGGTACAGGAGTAACAAAAATGATCATTTATAGTTTTTTAATAAGATAACCCTATTTTTAGGGCAGCCATGACAGTTGTGTTTGACATGACGTCTGACGACTTTGACAGTTTTAAGAAGTGACTTCTTTGAGTATTTCTTTGCTTTGATTTTGAATTGGATATGTTTCGGAGTTTTTAGGGATTGTTTTACTACTACGGACATTAATTGATTGCTTCTCTATTGCAATTGAATAAGTGTTGTTTTTTATTGACGCAGATATTACGATGACACGTCAAACAAATGTCATTGTCAAAATGACATTTTGCGCACACTGTCATTGTCAAAATGTCATTCTTCGCATACTGTCATTGTCAAAATGACATTTTTCGCCTCCTGCTGATCTGACCCGCCATGTATAATTGTAAATTGTGTTGCTCTACTTGACAAAGTTAATTTGAGTTTACATTGAAACGAAGTGAAATTAAAGAAAATTAACAATAAAATACAGTTACTATATTATACAGCAATTTTTACTTAAACTTTGGCTCAGGCTCCATACATTTCTGGATGGATGGATTTCTTCAATTAATTGATTACATAGAATCACTGACTAAGAAATAAATGGGAATGTCTAATAAATATCTAAACAACTACTTCTCACAAACACAACATAGATACTCATATCTCAACTAAACTGCCTTTATGCTCGTATCTTCTCTAAAGACATATTTGCAGCGCGAATATGATTCAGCGCCATGACAGATGGTAGTACAACACATAAATAAGATGGCGACGAACAAATAGTATGGTGCTTTGTCTATGTTTTGTATGCACATGAGACCGCAGAACTGGGTAAGAAAGACAGAAGTGACATTAACGAATATGATGTTTGTGAAAAAGAAAGTAACAGAGTAGCTATGCCGGCATCAAGATGTCAAAGAGTTGGAGTAGATAGATTTGGATCTAATTTAACTGTTTTTAATCCACAGCTGGACAAAAGTTTCCCTATGCCTTATCCACAGGAGACACGAGAAAAAAATGAAAAACAAAAAAAAATACAATAATAAAAAATTAAACCCAGTGTGAGACCAAAAAGGCTCCTATCTCAGCATATGCAGCGATGTCCAAAAAGGAAATAACGCTGCGCTAATATTCTGATAAGGCCCACTGTTGATGCCGCGGACACACTCAAAAATAAAATAGAATAAATAAATAACAAACAAAATAGTCTAAACACAGAAGTTGAGTCAAAGTATGTAATTAAAAAACAAATATATAAATAAAACATATTCAATTTAGAACGACGTCCGCGAAGCTCAATGATCATTCGTCGAAACCATAGACACGCGACGGAGCCCACGGACCAAAGAATAATATATTAAGAACGGAAGGCGTGGACGCAGAAATCTTTTAAAACTATTTTGCTATTGCCTGTTCCGGGTTATTTATTAAACTACACAATGACAATTGTTTTATTTGGGGTTTACTTCAAAGGGATACTATATCAACGCGTCGCTTGTGTGTAATCTAAAATCAAAAAGCTATATTATTGCACAGGGTTTTCTCCTGTATTATTAAATGTAAACCAATTTAAACTAAACATTACTTCCCTAATTCATTACAAATTCTCGTCCCAGCCGAACCTAAACTCCTTGATATTCCGTCCGTTCCCCAAGTATTGAGAAAGGTCATTTATCTAGAGATTGCGCTGCCGCCTCAAAATAAATCACTATTGACGGAGAAGCGTTTGAATAATATCTTCCTAAAATATATTTGACTTGTCTTACAGGAAAGTTTCCTTTGTACAAGAAGCGTAGAAACGGTAACGTGTAGAAATGTTATATGTATATATGTGTGTTTGGTTCAACTTGACAATTTGTCTGTCGGTGGGGTTTACAGGTAAAGTTCTGCAACAAATCTTTATTTTCTCATGTCAATCTGCCTCAATTTTTTTAGAGGCCGGTTTATATTGACCTCGCCATATTTATTAATCATGTGTAAGCCCGCCACACTATAATTCACAACTACTGCAATTTCTGAAAGTCTGAATCAACAGTGGCTACCTCCAGAAAACCGCTGGGGCAATGAAGTTTGACGAGTTCCCGATCATTGGTTCAACTGTCTTGGATCCCTGCGATGAAATTAAGAAGGAAAGAACCACGGAAAATTAAGAAAAAATATTAAATGGCCAACTTGAGTTACGTATTTGAAAAACCGGCCAAGTGCGAGTCTATCTAAAAAGTACTTCGGGAACCACAATCTCCATGTTTTATATTACTAAAATAACATTTAATACTCACATAACCCTGGAACGACAACTAATATTCAAAATGTACCTGGTAATGCCAAATACATGTTAATCAGCACGGTAATAAAGGCTGTATTGTAACAAAATGCCCTTATGTGACTCGTATAATCAATTGTTATTTGATTATACCAAATGAAGTAATCATGAATACTGATGTGGACTACTAATTATGGATATCGCTTATTTTCAGTCATCATTTCCTTTATTTACTTACCAAAGAACAGATATATTTATTACTAGCTGTTGCCCGCGACTTCCTCCGCGACTAATTCGTAGATATTTTATTATTTTATTTTAGTTTCCCGCAGGAACTGCGATTTTTTACCGGGATGAAAAGTAGCCTATGTTACTCTTCATAACATCAGCAGTACCAGCAAAACTCCCTTCAAAATCGGTCCAGCCGTTACAAACATACAGACAGGCAGACAAAAATCTTAAAAATTACGTAGTTGTTATTAATACCGTATCTATATAATATATATAAAAATCAATTGCTGTTCGTTAGTCTCGCTAAAACTCGAGAACGGCTGGACCGATTTGAATAATTCTTTTTTTGTTATGTTCGACAGAATACAGGGAAGGTTTAAAAGCAAAAAAAAAAAAAAAGTTTGGTTGGATAGGGTAGGTAGGTAGAGTAGTGTAGTGTAGGTAGGTAGGTAGGTAGGGTAGGGTAGGGTAGGGTAGCGTAGGGTAGGGTAGGGTAGGGTAGGGTAGGGTAGGGTAGTGTAGGGTAGGGTAGTGTAGGGTAGTGTTGGGTAGAGTAGTGTAGGATAGGGTAGTGTAGCGTAGGGAAGGGTAGTGTAGGGTAGGGTAGGGTAGTGTAGGGTCGGGTAGGGTAGGGTAGGGTAGGTAGGTAGGGTAGGTAGGTAGATAGGGTAGGTAGGTAGAGTAGTGTACTGTAGGTAGGTAGGGTAGGGTAGGGTAGGGTAGGGTAGGGTTGGGTAGGTAGGTAGGGTAGGTAGGTAGGGTAGGTAGGTAGAGTAGTGTAGTGTAGGTAGGTAGGTAGGGTAGGGTAGGGTAGGGTAGGGTAGGGTAGGTAGGTAGAGTAGTGTAGTGTAGGTAGGTAGGTAGGGTAGGGTAGCGTAGGGTAGGGCAGGGTAGGGTAGGGTGGTGTAGGGTAGTGTTGGGTAGAGTAGTGTAGGATAGGGTAGTGTAGGGTAGGGTAGGGTAGTGTAGGGTAGGGTAGGGTAGTGTAGGGTCGGGTAGGGTAGGGTAGGGTAGGTAGGGTAGATAAATGTGTGGTGTTTTTATGGCAAAACAAAGTTTGCCGGGTCAACTAGTATTCAATAAAACGTTGTTATTTTGATATTACATACAAACACTTCAATTTTATTTATATATAATACATAATATCACGCCATTGCTCTAAAAACGGTGAAGGAAAATATCGTGAGTAAACCGGCATGTACTAGAACCTAAAATTCGAAGACATGTGACATCCACCAACCTGCACTGAGCCACATACCCTCTCTTACAGAGAGAAGTCCCGTGTATCAGCAGAAACGTCAAAAAGCTGATGATGATGATGAACATCACGCCTGTGCTCCTCCATGGGCAGTGGTAGATCTATTGTATACCCAAATATCTATCTGCCTAGCATCTTCCCAACTATATTGGGGTCGGCTTCCAGTCTTACCAGATTCAGCTGAGTACCAGTGTTTTACATGGAGCGACAGCCTATCTGACCTCCACAACCCAGTAACTGGGTGACACGGTACCCCTTGGCTAGACTGGTGTCAGATTTCAAGCTTCTGACTACCGTAACGACTGTCAAAGATCTTCAAATGACAGCCGGGACCAACGGCTTAGCATGCTTTCCGAGGCACGGAGGAAACTCGGTATGTTGAAATAGTCACCCATCCACGGACCGACCTCGTCAAGCGTTGCTTAACCTTGATGATCGACCAGTGCGGCTGTTATTATTTAGCCACGAGCTCCTTGTATACCCAAATATTGAAAAATTTTTTATTCTTTTGTTGGGTGAGCCTATTGCCCTCAAACCTAGACGGTACCTAGGCTTCTACTGAGAAAATCCAGATATAAAAACCCAATAACATTTTGGCCGACCTGGGTGACGTGTAGTAAGTACTACCTAGTATACCGTGTATAACCCTATCCATGTATGTAATTTGTCTTCTTATAATATGTAACACTCAAGTACTCTTTATTTATTTATTTAACAATCATGGACGACTTACAGCTAAAACAAACAGAATATAAATGAGTACGTGAGACTGACAGCCAATTAAAAGTCATCACTTCTAAAAATAGCTTGGAAAGAAAGAGTGTCAACAACACAACACAGCTACCAAAAAAAAAAAACAAAGCAGTATAGCATTCAAGCTCAAAGTAAATTAACATTTCATATACAATGATAAAAACCTGAACATACAAAATCCTAATTAAAAAATCCAAGGCTCAGGCACTTTCTGGCCGAGGACACACCCGTTATGAAAGGATCAAAATCATGCCGCTTACAAATGTCATTAAAGTTTCTACTTGCACGCACTATAAATGAATTTTGCCTTTAGTCAGTAATAAGAGTTAATCGCTTGAGAACAGTTGTTTGACCAACAAAACATCCCCACATGGCGACCCTTGCCAATTTTGGGGCGCGAGACGCGATTGATATATCGATGTATTGTTACGGCTCCAAAGCAAAGAAAATAACTGAACTAAGTTCGTGATAAATAAGCCTAAACTCGAGAACATTTAATAACTTAATTTAGCGTTCGGAAAACCAGTGAAAACGTGTCGTTCAAATGTAGAAAAGGGGACAGTCTTAGTGAACCAGAATTCTGCAGGTTCAAATAATGCACATATCGAAGAATTGAAGGCACACATCTCGACGATCAGTATAATCCTAATAGTAATGTGCGTCTTACTGGTTCTTGGGATTATATATTTTGCGTGGAAGCAATACAGAAAATGACATCATTCCTGGATTAGGGACCAGATTTTACAAAATAGCCTGTGACGATCGTTTAGCCGTTCCAGAGCTATTCGCGTAGAAGAGCAAGTCAACCTTCCAATGAAAACCAGGACTTCATTCTCAGGCGTAGCGCTTGTGACCACCGTGGCAATTAATTGTTATTTAAATATACTAAGTAAAGTAATCAATTATACTTACACATATTTTTTTTTTGTGGCAATCCCACCTCACTATTCCCAACTCCTGAATCAACAGTGGCGACCACCAGAACAGCGCCGAGGCAATGAAGCTCGACGAAGTCCCAGATAATGATTTTAACTGGTTTGGATCCCACACGGACTATTAATGGTGTATAATCGCTTATCTTCAGTCATCAGGATTGATTTCGAAGTCTATTTAATTATTAATTTTGATATAAATTTGCCTCTGGAGGGAGAATTTAAGGAAATTGAATCTGTCAGCTCTTTCAGTAACTTTTGCAATCAATTTGGGGATGGATTCAATGTTTCTAAGTCGTTAGTTGGTTTGAAAGGTCGTACCCACAGCAGCAGATGCGTACGCACTTTTATTTCACATTTGCAAAATATCGTGCATTTACGCTATTAAGATTTAGCATCTGCCGGTGAGGATTTAGCTTCGCGGGTTTTTGGAAATTGTTCTAAGGGGTCGACTTTTGTGATAAAAAAAAAATATCTTATGTCCTTCTCCAAGGTTCAAGCTATCCTAAACCAAAATAAATGAAAACTGGTTCAGCGGTTTAGGTGTAAAATGTAATAAATAGACAGAGTTACTTTACCATTTATAATATTGGTTGACCAAGGAGTATAATACACTACACTACAAAAGACAAAAAATGCGTAAACCTTGAAATAATCACTAGTGCGATCTTAATAACAAGCTTATTCGAATACCTACCGACAAGAGAAACAAAATATGAAACAACTGTTTGTAAAACGAAGAAACAATTCTGTTTACATCCAGCATTTCGCTTCCTTGAATAACGTATAAGTCCTCGTTCCACTCATAAATAAATCTATCAATTATTTCGCGAAGACCTTTTCAATTTTCTTCACGAACCACAAAAAAACAATTGAAAAAGAAATTCGCGTTGTTCTGCCTCCAAATCGCGTTAACCATTCCGCTCAATAAAATAAAGGGGACCCATAGTCGAATAAACATAATAATATCTGAATTCAATTTCCAAGTACCCTCAGTTTGGACGAAGATAATGTGGAACTTTCGGATGGCCTTCCTTCCTCTTTATGTCCTTATTAACTGCTATGGAAGTTTGTTTTGTTTTTTTTTCTTCTTGTGTGTAGCTGGCTAGTATATATTGATTGTCCGTTCAATTTCATAGTTTAGTAATATTTTTATTTTTACTAAAGATAGGCAAACTTAACAGTTCTTTAGATAGTAAGCAGTTAATGCCATCGATAGACATGCAAGGGTTTCACCGCTGACATTACCATTTTTAAAAGCAAAATTGTAAAGTCTCATCATCATCTCCGTGCCCTTGTTTCATGGTACTCGAAGTTGAAAATGCTACCTAAAACTATCGCCTAATCAAGCCACATCCCACTGGGTCCCGAATACTGTAGTATATGTCATAATTCACTGTTGCACTGCTACATTTATAGTAATTACCGTTACATATTGACGTACGAATTGGGGTCATTTGCTACAATATAAAAGACAGTGTAATGTGTTTACTTGTCACTTTTACTATGGAGACTACCTAAATATAAACATATTCAACACTCCACGTTGAGTTTCTCTTCTCTTCGAGAGCTCCTCATCAACATATTACATGGCGACCCTGCCACGTCGATACGGAATGGCGTTAAGAAACCACATCCAGAAGAATCAATACTTATTCTATCATCAAAGAAGAGTTCCTGTAACCTTATAGAAGAGTTCCTGTAACCCTATAGAAGAGTTCCTGTAACCCTATAGAAGACTTTCTGCAAACTAATAGAAGAAGCATTGCCAGAAAGTATTGTTCCTTGTTCCTGAAAGAAGACGGAGACGAGTCCAGGGTATAGCCCGGCCAGAACGAGCGGTGTCCAGGGAAATCCCGGCCCATTGAATCCAGGGTATAGCCCGGTCCAGTCATCGAACAACGAGTCGCACGGCAACGACGCAGAGCGCCTCGTGACTTCGTCATCGAGTTACCCGGTCAACGTTCGCAGCTCCGCACCGTCAGCAGAAATGAACAGCAGTCAATTGACCCACTTTCCTAGCTAAGTACATTTTTTTTTTAAAGTCTAATAGGACTTCACCTAAACAGTATATTATTAATTAGTATGACTGATAATCTAGTAACATGTCGAGATCAATTACATCAAATTAGGGAATATTTGGTAAAAATAGGACCAGAACGTAGGCAAAAAGAGATTGCTTATAAGAAATTGGAAGAAGCTAAAGCGATATACAGTCAAGCGCAAAATATTTTGTCTCAGATTGAACAGTCAAAATTTAGTAGCAAAGACATTGATTTGATCAATAACTTAGTGGAACAAATTAAGACCGTTTATCAGAAAATACAAAGTTTAGTAAGCGAAGATTCAGCAACTCAAACACTTGACGAACCAGACACCAAGATGTCTCAGTTTGATTTAAAGACTGCGATAGCCTTGTTACCTGTAATGACAGGACAAGAGCAAGTTACGAAACAGCTCATTGATGCCATTTCACTATACAGTAGCATGATAGACAACACTTCTCAGAAACTTTTATTGAATTTTATTCTCAAAACTAGATTAACTCCTAGTGCTAAACTTCGCATGAAGTTATCTTATGATAGCGTAAAAGTATTAGTTGATGATATGCGAAAGCATTTGTTGCCTAAAAGGTCGGCTGAAGCTATTCAATCTCAATTATATCATTCTTCTCAAGGACGTCGGTCTATAGAGTCTTTTGGTAATGAGATAGAGGAACTTTTTGTTAACCTGACGATTTCTCAGTCAGACGATGATCCGACCAAATACGAAATATTACGTCCTATAAATGAAAAAACTGCCATCAAACGTTTTGCGGATGGTTTGTCTGATGCGAGGTTGAGCACAATTATTGCAGCCAGACAATTCTCATCACTTCCAGAAGCGATTAGGAGCGCTTTAGACGAAGATTCTTCATCACCAAGGCATAACGAAGTTTTAAATTTTAGACGTTCAGACGCGTACAGACCGAATAATACATCTATCGGTTACAAAAACTCGAACAGTCGTAATAATAAAAATTATCAGTTCGACAAATCAAATAATAATTATTCACGAACTCGTACGTTTGTAAATACAGGTCAAAGAGGTAAACGAACTCAGGCAACTGGTGCATGGAATGCGAGACGTACTCCTTACGTACAACACACCGAGCACACTCAGCAAAATGACACTGACTGTGTAGACAATAGTGTCGACACGGAGACCAATAATATCCATGACACTAATATTACGGATAATCAGTTTTTTCGTTCCTAAATTAGAATGCTCTATCTTGAATTATAATAATACTAGCATAATTGAATACACTGTAGATTCTACTTATGCCTTAGATCTTTTAGTGGATAGTGGAGCTAGCCTATGCGTTTTAAAGCACGAGTGGTTAAGATCTAAGACCCAATTAATTAATAATATAGTTCCGGAGAAGGTAACAATAAAGGGTGTAAGTGGAAATCTAACCTCTCTAGGATATATTTATTTAGATTTATATTTTAACAAACTGATATTCAAGGAAAAATTTTACGTTTTTCAAACCTTATCTTGTGCAGCTAACGCCATTTTAGGGCACAATTTCTTTATAAAATATAATGCTGTCATAAGTTATAAAAAAAAATCCTTAACGTTAGAAAATAATGGAGATCATATTAGTATACCTATTTTAAGGACTAATTATAATAAATATTTGTTTACAATACCGCCGCGATGCGAGGTTATCCGGTACATACCTACCACCATACGTGGGGATTGTATTACATTAGCACAAGAAATACGCGATGGTGTTTTCATTGCTGGACTGATTTCGAAATCTAAAAATGGGGAAATCCCAAATCGAATTCTAAATACAACTAATAGCAAGGTGGAACTAGACTTGTCAGGGTTAGAAATAAATTCCACAAACAGCTTCGAAGTGTTGAACTTTGAGAATACGATATCTAACTCTGATAGAGTAAAAGCTCTATTTGGCCTACTTAAATTGAACACATACTTAAATACAGAAGAGCAAATAAGCATTGAAAAGATTAGTGCAAAATACTCAGATGTCTTCCAATTACCAGGCGATAAATTAAGTACGACCAACTTATTAGAACATAGTATAACACTGAAAAATGACGTGAGCCCTGCGTATAGCAAGCCTTACAGGATCCCGTACGCTTTGCGTAATGAGGTACAAAAACAAATACAAGAAATGCTCGATAATGATATTATAGAAGAAACTACGTCAGAGTGGTCAAGTCCCGTTCTTCTTGTGCCTAAAAAATCAGATAAATCTGGCGAGAAGAAATGGAGGCTAGTAATTGACTATCGTCAGTTAAACAATCGGATTGTAGATGACAAATTTCCTTTGCCAAATATCACAGAAATTCTAGATTCACTTTCCGGTAATATATATTTTTCTAAACTTGATTTATCTCAAAGTTATTACCAAATTAATCTTACAGAAAACTCTAGAAAATACACGGCTTTTAATCTTGACCGCATGTATCAATTATCTTTAGACAAAGACTCACGGAAGTATACAGCATTCACTACTGATAAGATGTACCAAATGAAACGGTGCCCGATGGGACTAAAAACGAGTCCAAGTGTATTCTCCAGACTTATGACTATTGCGATGGCGGGATTGAACTACGATAAATGTTTTATTTATTTAGATGACTGTATCGTTCTGGGTAAATCCTTAATTAACCACAACAAAAATCTCACTTGTATTTTAGAACGTCTTAGAAAAGTTAATTTAAAATTAAATCCTCTTAAGTGCGAATTTTTACGCAGAGAAATTATTTATCTAGGCCATAAAATTACTCCAGAAGGTATTTATCCCGATCCATCTAAAGCTATCGTGTTAGAAAATTATCCAAGACCTACAAATGTCGACGAAGTAAAAAGATTCGTTGCCTTTGCAAATTATTACAGGCGTTTTATTAATAAATTTGCTGACATTGCATATCCTCTCAATCAATTAAGCAAGAAAAACGCATCTTTTGAATGGTCCCATGAATGCGAATCAGCATTTAATACTTTAAAACGTGCACTCTGCAATCCTCCAGTGTTAGGCTATCCAGATTTAACAGATAAAAATAAATTTATTTTAAACACAGATGCTTCAAAAATAGGTCTGGGCGCCGTATTGTCTAACAGTAACGGACAAGTAGTAGGTTACGCGAGTCGCAATTTGAAACCCGCCGAAACACGATACCCAGTTATAGAGTTAGAATTGCTAGCTATTGTGTGGGCGATTAGGCATTTTAAACCTTATTTATACGGTAAACAATTCAAAGTTGTGACAGATCATAGACCATTAGTGTATTTATTCGGAATAACGGATCCCTCAAGTAGACTAACAAAATTTAGATTATTTTTGGAAGAATACGACTTTACTGTCGAATATCTTCCAGGTCGACACAATGGACCCGCAGATGCCTTAAGTCGTCTTCCTTTGAATATAACAGATTTAAAAAGTATTAACAAAAATGTAATATCAGTTATGACAAAGGCCCAATCTCGTAAACAAGCAAGCGGCTCCGATACTGCCGATTTGACATCTGAAATCCCTTTAACTTCTGGAACCACTAGCCCAAAAGTTGTAGAAATTTTAAAAAAACCTATTAATAGTATAGAACTAATTCTAACTTCAAGAAAAGTAGTAAAGAACAGTTCAAATAGACCACAGCTACTTAGCGACAGTGGTCACTTTGAGTTCAATGAAAACGAGTCAACAATATACCTACGATCCCGATCGTTTCCTACCGTAAGTGTGTTAGCGAGGGACTTGGAGTCATTTTGTAAAAGACTTAATACTAACGAAATTGTTGTGATCAAGAATAAAGAAAATTCACACATAATAAACGAGCTCTTAAGATGCATGAAAAGTTTGCAATCTGATTTACCAAGAATATTAGTAATTAAAGATCTAATAAGAATAAGTAACAAAGACGAAAAGACAGTTATCTTAAATGATTTCCACCTGTTACCTACTAGCGGACATGCAGGAGTAAACAGGATGTTGAATAATATTAAAAAATATTACTTCTGGCCAGGCATAAGTAATGATGTGATTGAATATGTGCAAAAATGCAAAGAGTGTCAAATTAAAAAACACTCAAATAAACAAACTAAACAACCAATGTCTGTAACAACGACCCCAAATACAGGATTAGAGAGAGTTAGCTTAGATATAGTTGGACCACTAGATGTAGACAATTATAACTACAAATACATTTTAACCCTACAATGTCATTTGACAAAATTTGTAGAGGCTTACCCTCTAACTAATAAGGACTCTGAATCCATAAGTAGAACATTTGTAAATAAATTTATTTTAAGATATGGCATCCCCAAAGAGATCATAACGGATCAGGGAACAGAATTTTTGTCAAGTGTTATGTCAGATGTATGTAGCTTATTAGGAATAACCAAATTACATTCTACTGCATACCACCACCAGACTATAGGTGGATTAGAAAACACTCATAAGAGTTTAGGTGCATATCTTAGAATTCAATGTAGCCAAAATAAAACAGATTGGAGTAGCTGGTTAAGTTATTGGTGTTTTTCTTTTAATACCACTGTTCACTCGGAGACAAAATATACACCGCATGAGCTTGTATTTGGTAAATTATGTAACTTGCCTAGTAACCTCAACTATACTTTAGACAGAGTAGATCCACTCTATAATTTTGACAGTTACCCCTTGGAATTAAAATATAGGCTACAGCGCGCATTACTAGATGCTAGGAATAATCTGATAATCAGTAAACTTAAGAGAAAATCATTATATGATAAGAAGTTAAATTCGATAACTTATAAGCCAGGTGATTTTGTACTTTTGAAAAATCAAACTGGACATAAATTAGACAACATTTATTTAGGACCATACAAAGTTCTTAAGGATTTATCACCTAATGTTGAAATATTGAAAAATAATAAATCCTATATTGTCCACAAAGATAATACTAAATTGTTTTGTGAACCATGACCTTTGTCAATGTGTTATTTACTTTATTAATTAATTATTATTATATAACTTCATTAATTAAAACAAAAGAAATTGTATATTTACTAATATGCCAATGTTATTTTTACCTAGTCTAAGTTTAACATATAAAAATGTAAGACTCAAGTGCGTACGTCATACATTTTTTTTTTTTTAATCCGGTGGTGTAAAGGGTGTCTTTTCGGGGGAGATGTAGTATATGTCATAATTCACTGTTGCACTGCTACATTTATAGTAATTACCGTAACATATTGACGTACGAATTGGGGTCATTTGCTACAATATAAAAGACAGTGTAATGTGTTTACTTGTCACTTTTACTATGGAGACTACCTAAATATAAACATATTCAACACTCCACGTTGAGTTTCTCTTCTCTTCGAGAGCTCCTCATCAACATATTACAATACCCAGTGGGATGTGGGAGTAGTAGGGTGGGGAAACACCGTGGGACATCTCAAGGGCATTGACCTTGACCTCAGGTTTAATGACCTAAAGGTCAAGGTCAAATGCGGCAAGTCAAGATCCACTGTTCTCCTAACAATAAATTCCAAAAGTTAAGATCCGCGATTCTCAAGAGCAGTAAAAGGACAATATACATGATTAGTGACCAGGAGACAAAATTCTGTGAATACCGCGGCCCTTGCACAAGCAACTGAAGGAACACGGGTGGGTTTTAGTCAGTAAAAGTCTGACACGCCCTACCGCTTCACCCAGAGCGGGAGAAGTCATTGGAAGATTAGCAAGATAAAAAAAGGAATTTGTGAATAGATTAGTTCTATGCAAGTGTGCTTCACCGTCGACCACATCATCGCTTACCAACAGATAAGATAGTAGTCAAACGCAAGCCAAGAAAACGAATAAAAAAAAACTATATAGATAGTCTGCACTATCTGGTGACTGAAGTAGGTACGGTAAACCACAATTTAATAAATGGGAGACACAAAATACCTAAGCCAACTTTATCTCTGAACAACGATTGAGGTCGTTCCAGATCTAGATGGACGGAACCCAGAACTAGCATTGCAGTTGTAATAGATTTAGGTAACGAGGTGCTGGACACAACATGAGGTGGGCAACCTGCCAGTTCCATTAGTTACCTAAATAAAAAACTACCTTGCCATTTGGGGCTGCAAATGTGTATAGTCTTATTCTACGAGTAATGTAACTAGGAATTGCATAATATGCAGGTATTAGCGAATAATAGTTACCTGTACCTAAAATATATTTTATCTATACTCTTAACGTAATGTTCCAATTATGAATTCAAGAAGTATTGCATAAACATGTACTTTAAATTCGTCGAAAAGTAAAATAAAAATAAACCATTACAGTGCAACATTTTCCTTCGATTTTCAAACAACTGCATCATAAAATAACTTTTCGTACCACTTGCTCAAAAAAGTGACATTCTATGCCACAAAAAGCGAACATAACAATAGTCATTTTTAATCTGTTAAAAACAGGGAAAGAAAATTGTACTGAATTTCATTCATCCTCTAGGGGGAGAATGTGATTTAAATTTGGAATACTTACCGAAATTTATACTGAACTACATCTGTGTTTACATACGTATAAGGTCTTTGGTGTTTACACTATTGAGTTTGTTTATAAAGCATTATACATCTTTTTGAAAAAGGAATACGCATTTATTATGCAGTTATGATTATAAAATAAAATTACGAAAACCGACGAGGCCGTATGAGCTTGATGCCTTTGCTTTTCCGACAAAAAAATATAGTCTAGGAATTTGCCGCGCTTTTGTTTTCTTCAAATACATAAATGTTAAGTTTATTGTACTTTTAATTGTCATTATTTTTAATAAATGTTTATCTCATATATATATAGTTAATTTTTTCGCAAATGGTACGAAAAGTAGAGTATTTTCCTCGGTGATAAAGCTGTCTTAGTCTTGGGTGAACTTAAATCCCCCGCTACACTCAGGACTCGTCTTAAATCCCTCGCTTCGCTCGTGATTTAAGTTTTTAACACCCTCGCTCCGCTCGGGAGTAAACCTCGAGTCCTTCGTTACGCTCGCGATTTAAATCGTCACCCGCGACAGAAGACACTGCTTTATCCCCTTGGTTAATAATCTACTATTTTAACTTTTATAGCACACTTTTACTTTTTTAATTTATTGGCGCTTATGAGCCAGTGTCACTGTCTATGGATGCAGGCGCTGCGCTGTCATGGTGCAGTGAGAATCTAAATTGCCCGCCATACTGCATATTTTTTCCGTTTCCACTTTTATTTTATTTCAACTGTATAACTGAAGATAAAATAGTGTATGCAACGGCATATAATTAGGTATTAAAACACTCGCGTGTTATTATTATCACATGAAGCGAAGCCGAATGTATAAATATAATAAACCCACGCTCGTGTTTTAATAACCCATATTATACGACCATTGCATGAACTACTATTAAAAATTACATTGTCTTGTTAAAATATTTTTAGTTTTTTCGTGACTAACAACTTTACTAACGCTTTCTATGAAACCATTTAAGGACGATGGGTCTGAAATAAAGATATTATTATTATAAACAGCATGCTTGTATTCCCAAAAGAAATCAGCTAAGATTTTTTCAGGGACATTACACATAATTTCACCACATAGAGCGAGAAAATTTTCTACCTCTACAATGTAATTAATAAAACTTGCAAAATATACTCTCTTCCAAAATACAGGTTAAGATGTGTTGTAAATGATTATATCCAGGGTTCTAACTTATGACGAAACTGAAAGTCTGTTCTCTAGGTAGGTAATATTCATCAATAGGTATAAGTGCATAGTATTAATTAAATTATATTATTTTATTGAATTAAATTATATTAAATTATCTCTGTCATGCAACAAATTATTATTATTAAAGTCATCATCATCATTTCAGCTGAAAGACGTCCATTGCTGTACATAGGCCTCCCCCAGGCGTCGCCACATTGACCGATCCCGTGCGTCTCGCTTCCAGCGCCTTCCCGCAACCTTAACCAGGTCATCGGTCCACCTAGTGGGAGGCCTTCCAACGTATCGTCTTCCGGTTCGCGGTCGCCATTCCAGAACTTTTCGGCCCCATCGGCCATCCGTTCCGTGAGCAATGTGCCCTGCCCACTGCCACTTAAGTTTGGCAATTCTTCGGGCTATGTCGGTAACTTTGGTTATTAAAGTATAATGTTTTATTTTAAGTTCAATTAACTTTATTAGCTTAAATAAAATTGTATTATTGTAATTTTGGCATTCAATAAACTAAAGTGTAGATTGACTTGTAACTTTTAGCTGTAGGAGGAAGGCGCCGCCGGTGTCTGTAACACCGTTTAAACTAGTACAGACAACGTCGCTAACACTATCTTTAAAAAAAAACCTTAGTATTTAAGTGTTTTTGATTAGGATAGATGAATTGTACCCATTTTTGATGAATACATTTTATTTTATTATTTATTTTATTTTATTATTAAATTGTAATCCATATCTCGTCCTGAGAATGTTCTGAAAACACTTTTTCTGGCAGATTGAACCCACGTTCAGTAGTTACCTTTCTTTTTGCTAGCCTGTTCTTTCATACTCTAGAGCAAAGACCTCCCACACCCTTGCAACCTAAAAACCTAATTCCTATTTGCACCTCGTAACAAATCAGTTACAACAGCAGACACCATTCCTAAATCAAATCCCCTTAACCCACTTGCACAAACAATAACTACAATCTGGACCGTAAACTATTTAGTGTCGAACTCTATTCCTATTCAGAACTGCACTCATTAATTAGATTGAGCACAACACTAGCAAAGCCGCTTACAATACTCTGTTAAATAGGTTACAACCATAGAGCTCGGAATCACTGCGCTGGCAGTGACTAAACAGGCCAAAAATAACAATATCGACTATAATTGGGCTCGGCTTCCAGTCGCAACTTGATACAGCTGGGTACCAGTATTTTACATGCAGCTACTGCGTATCTGACGTCACAGATACTTTGGCGAGACTAGTGTCAAATTGTCTGGCTTCTAACCAACCGTAAGACTGCCAAATATCTACAAATAACAGCGGGACCAACGGTTTAACGGGTTTTTTGAGGCACGGAGGTGTCTTGGTATTTAATATGGAACTAACCTAGTCAAGCGTTAGTTAACTTCAAAGATGCGTGGGAATTTTAGTCACGAGCTCTTCAGCTACTAAAAATTCCGTAACCAATAATACCTATCTGTGCGCTCAGCATCGGTGGGCATAGACATAGAAAATTATAAAGGGCCGTCAATTTCTACATGTAAATGTTGACACTCACTGATACGCTTGGTTTGAAAAATTTTGCTCTCTTGATCGGAACATACAACGCTGCGATATGCGGTGCCACGCAAATAATTTGAATCGTTTAAAAACATCCAAACTGGTATTTTATTACGTCGCAGTATATGTCAGTGGTAACGAGGATTATGTGTCCAGCATCGCAGCGTTGTGTGTTCCGATCAAGATACCAAAGCTTAAATAATGTTTTGTTTCTATTTATCAAATTAATTAATTTACCTGTTAATGCCTTTAGAAATTTAGTAGTATAGTGTGTCGTGCTATTCTGGGTGCATCGTCCTCACATATATGAATTTATTAATGTATGTACTTATGTAAATATTGTAAAACACCTATTAAAAAAAAAGAGTAAGTATTGAATTTCTAGTGCGTTCTTCTCCATAACAAGCTAGTTGCCGGATGCACGGTAGAATCAATTTTTATTACGAGTACTTGCAAAATTTTAATTTATTTGACGTTCAAAAATGTCTTTTATTGGCCTAGTTGAATAAATATATTTGACTTTGACTTTAAATATATTTGACTTTGACTTTGTCAATACTGCCTCTTGCCTCCGGCAGTGGCCACTGAGGTGTCTCCTAGCTCTGTGGCTACAACACATACACTAGACTCGGCTGAACCAAATAATTGTATTGTCTGGATACAATCTTGTGATATATTCATGGATTAGTTGATTATGTTTGTGCTAAACTGTTTAGTTCATATATGGGGCAATGAGGGTGTATTGCAACGACAGTGAGCTTGGCAGGTCTGGTTATTATAGCATTATGCGACAGATATTATATCCCATAGGTAACAAGGCTCGGAGCTAACTTCAGTCACTATTTAAAAAAAATCGGCCAAGTGCGATTCGGACTCGGGCACGAAAGGTTCCGTACTTGGTAAACTGCGGTTTACGATTTATGACTTATTAAAAAAAACTACTTACTAGATCTCGTTCAAACCAATTTTCGGTGGCAGTTTACATGGTAATGTAAATCATATATTTTTTTTAGCTTTATCATTCTCTTATTTTCGAAGTTACAGGGGGAAGGACACAAATTTTACCACTTTGGAAGTGTCTCTCGCGCAAACTATTCAGGTTACAAAAATATTATATTTTCAACTTCAATGTCATTTTGAAGACATATCCATAGATACCCCAAACGTATAGGTTTGTTGAAAAAAACAAAATTGAGCTTCAGTTCTTATTATGGGGAACCCTCAACATTTATTGTATTTTTGTACCAAGTTTCAACAGCATAGTTTTTATAGTTTCGGAAAAAAATGGCTGTGACATACGGACGGACAGACCGACAGACAGACAGACATGACAAATCCATAAGGGTTCCGTTTTTTGCCATTTGGCTACGGAACCCTAAAAATGTTTGCAAAAGTTTTTTTTTTGTGTTGTGTTTAGTTATCTATACTTTGACTATCTTAAAAGTATTAAGCACGGAATTCTGCTGTTTGAAACAATCTATTTTCAGTAACGATGCAGTATTTCTATACTTTCCTGATATATGAAATGACTCATATATGAAATGGGATGACCTACCTACATGCTGAAATAAATCGCTACTAACTCAAAAATAAATAAAAATAAGAGAGGATAATGTGTAGCATTTAAGAAACCATTAAGAAAATCAAGATATTCTGAGGACTTAACACGCTCGACGAAGGTATAATAAAATTATATGGTATGTGATGAGATCTGTGATAAAATTCAACGGTGCTTACTGACGGTATATTTGATACAATCCTGTGCTTTATATTTTGAGGATGTTTCGAGTTAGAATGTTAGACATTTTCTGGAAAAGTATTTTATATTTTTCATGGTTCCACTCTAAATGCGGTTTGGTGGGTTTTATGCGCGGTTGTAAAGTTATAGTGTGTTGGAAAGTGTTATAGATGTTTTAATTATGTTAAGACTTTTTGGTAGTATTCGCTATCCACAAGCACATTAATCTAGGAAATGGTGGGGCTCTAGAAAATGGCATACAATTAACGATGGCCATGGTCAAAATGCCAAAAGTAAGGGATTCTTCACGTGACATCTTGATAGTGTGTGGCAATCCTATAAATTTTTGACATTTGGGTCAGGACCAAAATTTTTGACGTAACTGCACAACGGAAATCACAATGTGTCACACTGGAATAGAAATGTTCGAAAACAAATCGCACAATGGAATGAAAATTATTCGCGACATAGCCTACAAGTTGCAACAATTAACAAATAAAAAAAAAATTGCTGCATAAATATTCTTAGGTAGTCAAGAAAAGGCATGCGTATTTTACATAGCGTAAAAAGACACCGAGCTTGTTATAATATATTATGTGAAGAAATTAAGCTTCAAGTTTAGTTGTTTAATGGATGAGACTGTTTACAATATATAAAGATAATTTTAATTAGCAAATATACAAAATTAATTAAAGGCGTGTAAAGTTCGCAATATTTGTCACTTATGATTCGGAAACCACAGTGTCTGTATCCGGCAAAAATTTGGACAAGACTCATTCACCTAATCACTATTGCGACTTTAGCACTGATAGAATGTCACTTGTCTAAAACTTTAGGCCGAAATTAAAATTTTGTTGTGCACACCTCAGAAAAATTTAAAGTTAATTTAAAAATCAAAAACCCGACTGATAAAGAAACGAACTAAAAAGCTGTAAACAAGAAGAAAATCATGCTGAGCAGTCGGAGGATCAGATGGTCTAACAGCTCGCGAATATGTATTCTCCGACAACTGCATAGCATGATTTTCTTCTTGTTTACATATTTATTTTTAATTCGTTTCTTTAGCAGTCGGGATTTTAATTTTTAAATTAACTTTCGATGGATATGGAAGGAAAAAAAATTGGGGCGTCCACAACCCAAAATCTGCCATGTTTTATTTGAACGTCACTTATCTAAGAACACTTGGGCGGTCAAGACGTATATATCGATGTCTTAATAATATAACTCCGTCTAGCGGTTTAAAAGATATGGGTATAGTATAGGTCATCTTTATGACCTCATATCTTTCAAACCGCTAGATTCTTTTCTCAATTCTTTAATATTACATAACATGCAAGATACGCACGAAAACATAACCTTTGTCTTGCAATCAGGTAAAAATGAATCCGCCATTGGTAAGGCCAAACATTTCTCGATTAGTAGTCAAAACAGAAACATTTCAGGCTTGCCAACAAACCTGAAGAAATCAGCTTAGGCTTTCAACAAAACTATTTCGACTTTTCAGTTTAAATAAAACTTCGTCTTGTTGGGAAATCGCATCGAATCCCCAAGAATTCCGTCTCAGAGATGCATCTCAAACGTCTCGAAAAATTTTTAATATCACTATGTATTAAGTTGAAACTCGAAAGTCCGTCCAGAGGCAAGTCTGCAAAAATATATTTACAACGAGAAGTTTGTCCGTTTTCCGAGCTAGCAATTTTAATCGAAGTTCGAGATAGTTCTATACGGCGTTTAATCTTTGTAGGTATCTCGTACGGAAATTGAAAGGAGATAAAAATGTTTTGCCATAATGCCCCCACCTGCCTCGATGTCTGCCTTGCCTGCAATTGCTGCGGGGAAACGCCTCGATGCACTTTTGTATGGCAAGATTTGATAGGGCGAGCCGGACTGTTGTCGGTGGCAGAGGATTGTTTTTTTTTTTTTAATGTGTGAAGACATAAATACAGCCTCGATTTTTTTAAATCTTTGTTTTTCTAGGGGCTTTTAGTCAAAATTAAGACCTTGCCAGCCCCATCATAACCTAAGCTTATACACATACATAAATATACACTTATTCTAACTTATCTATTATTTTATAAACTAAAATGGCTGCTTCCGACAGACGCGCTGACAGAATACTTCGGAAAATTCCTAAATCTATTAATTTAATATTAAATCTATTCATCAGAGCTTCTCTCCCAGCTCCGGTCCTGACACATTCCACCAACAAGTGGTATACGTCTTCCACAACACCACATACGGTGAATATAGCTTCTTCTTTACGTCTTCCACAACACCACATTCGGTGAATATAGCTTCTTCTTACAAACGATACAAACAAAAATGCCGTTAAGAAAATTCATAATGAATTATGATGAAATAAAGAGACAATTAGAGTGTACAGATTTAAATTAATTAATTATGAAGGTAGATGCATGCAAGTATTATTTTCTTAAAGCCATATAATTTCTCAGAATTGTATATTATTAAAAAGAAGACTCGTAAAGCTTTTGCGTACTCATAAACTTAATGAATTTAAAATTATTTTCTTGCTCAAAAATACCAACTCATTCTCAAGCACCTTGTTATTAAGTTAGGATCTTATTTTTCTGAAAACACTCAACATTACTTGGAATAAAGTTGTAAAACTTTAATTTTGTCCGCAGTAATCATTGTTCACAAAATTTAATTTAATACGTACTTTATAAAACATCAACTTTAAAACAAGTGATACTATCATAGTAATAAAATAAAAAGTTTTTTAATTCAAGTAGGTTGTTTAATAAAACCTTTCAAGTGATCAATTTTAAATTTAATTTACTTTAGTTATTCCAATCCATTGCTTCACAAAGACACAGGTGGCCTTTTGCTGCATGGCTCATTGTTATAATTAACTAGCAACTGCCCACAGTTTCGCCCGCTTGTAAGCCCGTTATTATCCCAAGGGAATGCAAGCCCGGGATAAAAAAAGTCTTCTCCATGTTTCAAACTTTCCCTATACTGAAATTCATCAATATTGGTTAAGCAGTTGAGGCGTAAAAGCGTAACATACAATCAGACAGTGTTAATTTCACATTTACAATATAAATATGGAACTTTGGATTAAATGAATACGGGACAAGACTGACTTGGTTGTGGCCAACGAACCAAGATGACGTCGATTGCAATATATCGGGATGGATAAATAAGCTTGTTTTATAACATTATTAATCAATAATTTAACAGTTCTGTAGTTACATATTATTTTGTAATTCTTTTGTAAAATAACTATGTCCATAAAATTTTATTATTACCCGTATAAGTAGGTAAGAAATGTAATGAATACGAGTCACGTCACGGGATGAGTGCCCGTTCACACAGAGGTCCGTATTACAGGTCCACTTTATCGTATACGTCTTTATTCGGCACTGACGTATTAAGTTGTATGAGCAAGTTCACACACATGACAGTAATCCGAATCCAGTAAAAAATAACCGATCCGACAAAATATACAGCTGTCCATTTAACAGGTTCGCTTCATCAAATACGTTTTTATTCGACAATAGCGTAGGTAGTTATATGAGCGAGTTCACACACATAGCAGTATTAAAATACTGGTCCGTTTTATAGGATATCCATCCTTGTAGAAAGTTGGTTGGTGTGAACATTACCTCCAGTAGCGACGGATCCTTCAAAAACGATCCTGGAAATACGGATGTTTTGTGTGAACATACACTTAGTTTTCCACAATCTTAAGAATAGGTGAAGATATGCTGCACTGATCCCAAGTAAATTAGGATATTATGGGCAGAACGATGAAAAATGATCTTTAGAATAGATATGATTAGGAACTATATTTTTAAACAATGAATCCTGTTGTTAAATGATGAAAACAAACACAAACACTTTTACATGTCGATCATATTTTTTAAAACTAGATGTGGTCATCGTTTCCGATCTGAGAAGAAAGGCCGAAACAAACTAAGAGGTCACAGTCTCTTTTAAAGTCCCGACAAAATCATGGTTAGATCATAATGTGAAGACCATGTAGACTGATATATGAAATGGCCTTTTGAGGAAAGAACCAGCCAGATTGAGTAGACCTGTACAGTCAGTGCATGCATTTGTCAATAACCGTGCACCTCAACTCAGATTTTAATTTAGAGCTCTTCGATTCGACGAACAATACCAAAGAAAGGATCTTGGAGTAGGCCGCATTAACTACTCAAACTGCCAGACCAGGATTAAACATTAACTAACATAAATTAAAATTAAAAAAAGAAAGTTCCACATAGTCTCTAAATATTCTTGTCATTGCAAGAAAACCAAAAAAAAAAACACTGCAGAAATAAAAAAAACAAATTTATGTTCTGTGCTATCTGCTACTCCTAAACCTTTGACGGAGATTCTAAAGCATAATGATATCTCTCTCTCTCTCTTTTATAAGTGATTAATTCACTACAGACGCCTTTTAAAATCACCTGTATGTTTATTTACCTATATGAATAGGTACGAAAACTCACATCCGTATCATTCAATCGAATTGATTCTGTTTACCAATTGACAACGTCACCTTAAAAAACAGTCCAATATATTCATTAATATTTATTTTAAAATACACAGTCGCCAACGATTCTGAACCCTTTAATATTTATTTATCAAAAAATACGCCGTTTGCTCTCAGAACAGATTGGATGCTGATATTGTTGAATGTAGCTGTGATTCTTGTGGACCGAATTGTTTACTGTATAACGTTTTATTTGCTGACTATTAATATTTTTTAATGTATGAATGTCTTTTTTATAGATAGGCCCGCGCTTATATAGGAACTAAGTTTACTAGTAGTACAATATTAAATAACAACAAGCATCACGTTTAAAAACTGTAACCCGACTACGGATATTTTTAGCCTGTTTTGAATACAGGTATGCGGATTACAAAGCCAAGAGGCAACACTGGGGCCCATGAGCAATACTGCGACGCCTGGATCCTACAAGGTCTACAAACGCGAAACCGCAAAACGCGGCAGCGGTAGCTAGGGGTCTGTTTTTTGGGATACCGATCCCCGAATAGGTGGAAAGTGATACAAGCATGCACAACTTACAATTACTATTATTCGTTATTATGCCCGTGCCATAATAACGAATTGATTTATTTATTTGGAACCGACCACATCATCGCTTACCATCAGGTGAGATTGTGGTCAAGCGCGAGCCTATAGGTTATAAAAAAAAAAAAAAAACTCAACAGCTTATTACAAATTTATATGAGTTAAATTGTTCACCTCACTCTCAATTGTTGCTTGTTGCTGCTGTTTGCAAACAGTGCTTTTGCGTCAAAGTTACTAGTATTTTTAACCCCCGCCGGAAAAAGAGGGGTGTTATAAGTTTCACGTGTGTTGCTGTGTATCTGTGTGTCTGTGTATCTGTGTATCTGTGTATCTGTGTATCTGTGTTTCTGTGTTTCTGTGTATCTGTGTATCTGTGTATCTGTGTACCTGTGTGTCTGTCTGTGGCATCATAGTGCCTAAACGGATGAACCGATTTTGATTTAGTTTTTTTTTGTTTGATAGGTTATTTTATCGAAAGTGTTCTTAGTTATGTTTGAATGAAATCGATTCAGCGGTTTAAAAGTTATGGGCGTTTTACTGTTTAAATCGGGGTGTTTTCGCAAGATAAAAGTGTCGGGGGTTTTTTAGAAATTTTACTTGTAGTGTCTGCTTACACTGCATTGACACCTTATTCATCAAAACCGGACGTATAGTTTATGCACTATGTAGGAACATACGTAATTACAAACATACTTACATAGACTGCTAAAATCATACATGGACGGCTGAGGGGGTATTTGGGGTATTTGGCAGAACACCATGCACGATCGAACTTGCACTTA
The DNA here is from genome assembly GCA_949775005.1 of Orthosia gothica. Taxonomy (NCBI): domain Eukaryota; kingdom Metazoa; phylum Arthropoda; class Insecta; order Lepidoptera; family Noctuidae; genus Orthosia; species Orthosia gothica. The sequence goes on from OX459056.1 coordinate 2,733,168, forward strand.
ATACAAGTTGAGCAGCTGTACCGGTGTGAAGTACTTTCGCATCTTCGCAAGGATGCCCAACTTTTTGGCAACCAGTTGAGCCTTTGCCTCAATGTATGGCCCAAAATTGAGGGTCGATGTCAACGTAACGCCAAGAAGCTAAAGATGGTCCGTTATTGGCACAGTTACTTCACGGAAAGTTGGAGCCGGGTGAAATTTGCTCTTTTTAGCGGAAAAATGAAACGCCTGGGTTTTAGCAGCATTAAACTTGACCAGATTGGTATCACCCCATTCGGTGACCGTCTGCAAGGACAAGTTCAAACGCTCATTATAAAAAGCTCTCAGTTGTTTACCAACTTATAAGAGACTCTAAACAAGGTGATATTTCATCAACCAAAGCGTCGTGAAAGCGATTTAAACAAGTGCGAATCGGACTCGCGCACTAAGGGCTCCGTACCACTATCGCAAAAACGGCAAAAAAAATACGTTTGTTGTATGGGAGCACCACTTAAATATGTATTTTATTCTGTTTTTAGTATTTCAAGAAATTATTTTGAAATACATTATCTCTGAAAATTTACATTGTCTAGCTATCATGGTTCATGAGGTACACCCTGGTGACTGATATACAGACAGACAGACGTTTTAAAAAACCTTCCTTCCTTTGTTAAAATATAATGTACTTAGCAATCGCTGGACAGTATCAAGATTTTTATAAATAGAAGGGTGTCTGTTGCATATTTTTATAAATCCATCTACTCTAATCTATGTAACACCTTTAAACTAGCAATTCTTGTATACGTATATATGTAGGTATATATATAATCTGAATCTCGGAAACGGCTCCAATGATTTTCATGAAATATAGTATGCAGGGGGTTTTGGGGGCGACACTTCGATCTGGCTAGGTTCCATTGTTTAGAAAACGTCGTTTTTTCTATACTAACCCGAGCAGAGCTCGGTCGCCCAGGTACTGAGTATTTTTATTATTGTTTAGGTCACCTCTGACCACTATCTCACCTAGTCATAAGCGATAATGTGGTCAAAGATGAAGCACGCTTGTCTAGAAGTAACCTATTCACTCCTGACTTTAAGACCCAGACTTTGTATTAGGTAAACAGCAACAACATCACGACTGCATTCCCCAAAGGATAAAACAGAGGTGTACCAGTAGATATGGAATTTATTTTCTGGTATTAGTTTGAAATATTATCTTTCAACGTCTCATTTTATAACATGCTATTGAACGGTTTTTTTTAATTTACTCCTTATCTCTACTGCGACCTGATAGTAGCCTTAGTAATTTTTGTATAGTATTGAGAATTTTTTTAATTCTAAAATAATTCAAATCTTAAGATGGCCACCTGTTTAATATATTTTCCTTTTTTTAAATGAGCTGTTAGTAGGGCGCAAATTCCCATTGTGTTTTTTTTTATTACAATTGATATCCGAATTCAAATTCTAATTGATATCCTATAACTGCGTGTTTTAAACAGTGCTTTTCTCATTTTAACCATCTTAAGAAAAGAGGAAGTTGTAAATCCAATTTCTACATTCTGGCATTGAAAAAACAACAAGTCATTAAATTAAATAAGTGCAACAAAACAAAATTTTAATATTACTCACGCCTTGCAGTTTTAGGAGAATACCAGGATAGCAGAACATGGGCCATAGTCTAGGAATAATTTCAGCAAAGCCATGGTAATGCCTGGATAATGAAAGATTGTAGCCGACGCAGCGCAAACAAGAAACTATTGTTTGCATTATGAAATAAGCACTTTTGTTTAAGTTATGCTTTTTAATTTCGTGTACCCTTTGTGGACTGAAAAAATATATGTTTATGTATGTGTGTAAATGACGCATTTGCAATTCTATGTCCTGGCGAAGGGTATTACGCTAGAACGCTGCTGTTTAGCGACTTTAATAAAGCTACCGTTGGCAATATTTCCGCCGATGAGTCTTCAAAAAGACCTCTTATAATATCTAAGTACTAAAACATTGCAGCGATCCCCCGAAACTATTAGGAATTTATCTTTGCCACGCACAACTTTGCTCCGTGGTCTTTTCTTTAAGACGCCCATAATTATATAGTACATTCATAATCTCAATATCCAACCCTTCCTCATGGCACTCACACAAAGGCATTGGGACAAAACATTTTCCTTCATCGACCACACACACATACATAGACTATAACACACACATGCCTAAGCAGACAAAACATTCCTCCAACCAGACTACGCGAATAAATACAAAACAGAGACCAAACCCCATCCCACCAATGCCACCTAAGCTGATTTGTTCAATGTCTAGTTGACCTATTGCGTCGCGATAGTATGACAATATATTGATAGAACCAAGCAATCAAGTACAATAGGCAGGCACTCAACTACATAGAATGGTCGTGTGAATGAAATTGTTGTAAATTTTTCACTCGTTCAAGTGCTTTGTCCATCAGTAGTTTAGTTACTGATGGTCAAAGCACCCGTCTATCGTTAAATCGATAAATGGCGTGCATTAATATAACTTTCACGAGTAATTGTTACTTAAATTGAAATTTCCTGGAAAAGTGTCCAGCTGCCACCTTACCTATCATCATCATCGTCATCGGCTTTTTAATGTCCACACTGCTGGTACACAGGCCTCCTCTCTGTGAGAGGGAATGGGCCGTAATCCATCACGCGGCTCAGTGCGTGTTGGTGAATGTCACAAGTCTTCAAATTTTTGGTTCCAGGACATAACAGTTTCCTCACTATAGGTTGATTAAAACTTCAGGAGGTCTGTGAAGTTTACTTTTCACTGCAGAGTACCAGTGGCGGCTGGTGGATCATAGAAGTGGTAGTTCACCAACCAACTCATTGTGTATTCTAATTCGGATTTCGTGGTCAAGTTATATTTACTAAAACCCACAGGAGCCTATGTAAATGGGCAAACTATCTCGCTAGCGACTTCTAATTCGACGCCAACGCCATCTAGTTACGTCGTTGTACAACTTGACCAAAATCGCTTGCTCTCGGTAATCTTCGATTCGCTGGGGCGGCGCACGAGAGTGTCATATTTTGCCGTACATTTTCTATTGAACTATCTCTGTCTCACGCGCTAGGCGTTTTCGCTCGGATCTCATAGAAGTTGTATAGCACTCGCCGTGCGCTTTAGCCTAGCGCACGGGGAATAGTTTTTTACAGCAATATACGTCTTATTACTTTAGCAAAGAGCTTAAATTGGCTCGTCATAATTTTGTTAATATTGAATAGATCGTTAAATGATAAATGATTTTATTTCTGTAAGTTGGTTTGTACAAACACTTTTACATGTCGATCATATTTTTTAAAACTAGATGAGGTCGGCGTTTCCTATCTGACTACTCTGAGAAGAAAGGCCGAAACAAACTCAGAGGTCACAGTCTCTTATGAAGTCTTGACAAAAACTTGGTTATATCATGTGAAGACCATGTAGACATATGTCTGAAATGGTCTTTTGAGGAAAGAACCAGCCAGATTGAGTGGACCTGTCCAGTCAGTGCACGCATTTGTCAATAACCGAGCAGCTCAACTCAGAATTTACGGAGCTCAACGATTCGACGAACAATACCAAAGAAAGGACATTCGGGTAGGCCGCATAAACTACTCAAACTGCCAGACCATGAGTAAAAACTAACTAAGTTATAATAAAAAACAAAAATCCACATAGTCTTCACATTCACAATAATAAAAATAAAATAATATAATACTTTAAAAAGTAAATATTCTTGTCATTGCAAGAAAACAAAAAAAATATCAAAATTAAAAACAAAAACAAAATTCACGGTACAAAATATAAAAAATCAAAATTAATTGGAGCAGCTCAATCCCAAGCCTTTTTGTCCTCAACGTAATCTTTAATAGTATAAAACGCTTTGTAACGTTAATCAGATATTATTAAACATTTTCATTTTTTTTCTTAACCTATTAAAATCTGGCAGTTCAGCGCACGAGTGAACTTAAAGTACAGCCGCCTCTGCACAGTACCCCGACCCTCAACCCCTCTGTGACTTGAATTTGTTTTGAGTCGTCATTAGTCGTCTGTGCCCTGAAATACAGGTTAATCTTAGCTCAGGCACCAGTCTCCCGCAAATAACTATGTTGCATGTTGTTATTATTATTTTTCCGTTTTTGAGTTTTTAGTTGATAAGTGTTATTTGTGGACATGATTTTGATTTGATTTTGATTAGGTTTGATTCTATCTGTACCTAATGACAAGCCAACTTCTTAACCACAGCATAATAATCAGCTTTTTTTTTGTATAGTTTCATAGTTGTCATATTTTCAACGTTATGCGACTGTATTGCATTAGGCTTAGGCCCACTTGTATTATAATTTAAAACATCATCGTTCTGTTTCTGCCAATCGTTTAAAGATGAAGTAGTATTATATTCTTTTAGCGCTAAACACATTAAGCGAGCATGCAGGTCTTAGTTTCTGTGTCATACCTTATTCCAGTACACAAACACATGTCCACCACGCACACACACAAAACATAAACATATTATTAACGATTTATGTAACTGAATTGCCATATTATAATCTAGGATTATTGCTTCAAGCTGCTCGTCGCTACTGTTACCAGCAAACGTAATATACCGAAGGTTATACGTGATAGGATCTGTTAGTAATCCGTTCCTAGTACTAAACTGATAGGAATTAATACAAGGTATCCTAAGTTATATGTGGTTTCATTTTAGCATTGGGCCTTTGTATCAATTTGGGTTTCAGTAGAATGTTCTAAGTTTTGTTTGAACTATTAGATTGATCTTTGTTTCGTATAGTGGGAGCCAAAGGTAGGGTAAATTGTTTAAAACTTAGTGTCCTGTGATCCCTAAGGACGAGTATCATCCTTTGCGCTGTCAATATCTTATCCTTTCTTTGCGTTTGACACAGGGGTCATTTTTACAAAAAATATATATTCAAAAGTTCCTGTTAGTTAGTTATTTTGTTAAGTAAGTCAAATTAGCAACTGATCTTTAAAACATTTGCCCCAACTGATTGTGCTGAAATGTTTCATGCACGTTTGGTTTAGATTACAAATGACAATATACAGCTTGCTAAGTAACATCATTCTAAATCTGATATGGTGGACACCCATTGATGGTGGACCAATTATTTTATGCACCCTATGATTATGGGTAACAAATGAAACGTTTAGTTAAGAGGAATAGAACGAAAGCTTGTTGAAGGTTTTTGTGAATGATTTTATAAAATGTCAGTTTCTATTAACTACAATATTCAATAAAATATTATCCATGTTTCAATTTCTGAGCACATCGTGGCACAACATATTATATCAGTAGATTAGCAACGGATTAGTACCTTGACACTGGCTTTATTATTCAGGACTACCTGCTCGTATATTTATCGACTTTCCACCTCACTAAAACTATTCCAACAAATTGCTTTTGAAGCAAACCGACACAGCCAGTAACTCATTAGGGATTATTAACGTTAAATGTGCGTAATTAAATACAAACAACGACACACGATGCATTGACGATTTAATAACAAGGCCTACTAATTGGACCTGATAGACAACATTCAATGTATAACAAATTCATTTGAAATCACGCGTCGCTTATTCGTACATTACCGCCATTGTTTGTTGCTCAAATTGACAAATCAGATAACGGGGTATTCAGTGAATTGACGAGGGGACTATGCTGCCCTCAAGCTTCAATGCCACTATCTAACAAAATCATATTTTCAGTTATTGTCTATAACTGAAAATATAGTAAATACGGAGCCAATCATAATGTATTTACTTATTTTACTTTAACATAATATATCCAAAGGCCAATCACATTTGTTAAAGACAAACACATGTTTGAAAAAGACAGTTTTTGAACGAAGAATAAAAAAACAAATGAAATACCTATTACTACGCGGCAGCCTCAATACATACCTCAAACCATCCTCAAACATAAAGACAAGATCTTCATCATTCGTCCGTGAACACATCACAATACGCTTAATAATTAAAATCTACTGTTTATCAACCATCATTTGACGTATTCCACATTGGGCACCCGTTTTAATGGCTCCTGAGTTATGGGCAACTGAGGTATCCACATTACGGCACCTATCGATATTTTTCGCAGATGCCATAATTGGAATAATTTATTATTTAAAATGTGTTCCACATTTGGCACCTACGGATCCGTAGGTACTACTTCGTGTTGGGACGTTTATTTTTTTTAGGAACTCAAAATCTAAAATTCGATTTGATAAAAATATAAATTCCTCTTTTGCTTTTTTAGTTAAATGTGAACATTATTAAGCTAACAACCTAAGGAGATCAACAGAGAAAATTTTGCTGATAATGATGAATTACAACCTAATCCCTATCACAGAAATTAAGTTTTTTGTCCCAGCAGTATGTTATAGACTGATTATGCTTATACGATGGTATCAAAAAAATAAAATAAGCCAACTGTCAGATAGTGCCAATTTAGCTTAAGGACGGCATTACGTGAATGTTGTAATTTGCGGGACATTATTTTATTTATCAACTGGTTCGTGTTATCAGCTTGGTTGAATTAGTGACAGAGAATAGGAATGTTTTCATGTAGAAATACTGAGCTGCCACAGTTTCAATTAATTGTCTATCAAACCGTAACTCTGTAAGATAATTCAGATTTTTTACATAGCTGTTCGTCTTTGGTGAAGAGTTAATTTAAGAGAAAGAGGAATAAATGATAAAACAAGATCATTGTGAAATATTTTTATAACAAGTGCTAGGTGTCTGACGGCCAGTAAATGATAAGTTGGCAATCCTTTTGGTCCACTCAGCTGATTCCAAATTGCTTCGTGAATTGGAGAAGAGATAATAAATACATTTATTGTCCTACAAGGGAACTTTTAATATTTATAAACGACGAAGATATCTTTAGATTATTCTTCTGTACGTTTCGATTCGACTCCAATTTTGCCCGACCAGAATGTGACCACAGGACAGCTCAGTCGTTGACCTCGTTCAAGTTAGCGAAGGTGGTTGTGCATGCTGGGCAGGGAAGAAGGTGGTGCATGCTGAGATATGAGCCTTTTTGGTCCCGCACGGGGTTTTATTTATTATTGTTTAATTGTATGCTTATTTCTCGTGTCTCCTGTGCGGGTCACAAATAAATATTTTTCTTTGGAGGACGTTCTCAAATCGAATGTATTTGTATGTATTTTCGGGCATAAATCCCTCATACAATAGACGGAAGTACAATTTTTTATTTTTGTTAGAAAGGTTATACTCTCGAGCTGGCCCCCGTTGTCACCAGACCAGAATGCGATGATGGGATCCCATGGAAATCGAGGAAACTCTTCTAATATTACAGGCGATTTTGGTATTTTCAATAACACGGCAAGAATTTACACTCAGAAAGAATCATTTGATGAAATGGAACTGATGAAGAAGACCACAGACTGATGGCCACTGGAACTCCTTAATAAGTATTTCATTGGTATAAAATATTTCGAAAACTATTCGAGATAGCTTAACTAAGCTACTAACTAAAATATGATGAAGTAAATACATGGTTCTGATGAAAATACAAATAAATGGTACTGATGAAAATACAAATAAATGGTACTGATGAAAATACAAATAAATGGTACTGATGAAAATGGTGTCATCGAACAGATCTGATGATGAAGCCGGAAGGTAGACACTGGAACTCCGTAATAAAACAATGAATCCTAGTCCTATTTGGATTTATTGGAATTGAAATGAGTTGTACTCTGGGTATAAATGATTTTACACCAACACTAAAAATAATAAAATAATAAACTTTTAACAAAAAAATCAAACGATTTCTAAAGCAAAACACTACAAACAGAAAAAAAATAGTTTTACTCGTAGTTTTTGAAGTCGGATAATTTTTTTGTAATTTGTTTTTTTTTAACAATATTCTTCTCTTTACTTTGTGTTGTGTCTGTATAGAATAAATGATTTCTGTTCTATTCTTTTTTATAATATCTTTTGTAGTAGCTCCGAAGAATAACATGATATAAAGGTACTTCTAAAAGCACGATTCATTGTTTACAGAGTCAAATTAAATGAGCTAACGACGCTGCAGACGTGGTTAGTAGGTATGGACATCGAAGGAGGATGAAACGAAAAATCTTCAAGTCAGGGGTCACTGGTAGAGAACTTTAAATTACGAAATCAGATTTTTATCAACTGCAGCATTTTCCTATCTGATTTAACTTTACCCGGAGTTTCTTATTAGTAATTCTTTATACGACTTGAAACTAAGCAACTATTCATATTACTCCGAAAGCTTAGTCTTATAATCTTAGTGATCCGGTTGTTCAACTCCGATACCCTAGGAAACCTCGACCTGAATTATCAATAGAGGCATCAGTCTTAATCAGTCTAGATCTGCATCCACACTTGACTGGAGTCTGGCAACGCCAACACAATGGAGGAGGTTATTCTTACCCTCAATCGATAGCTTGATTTGCATACTGACTGCATTGCTAACCACATAGCTCGGCTCGTCTTCCAAGCATAATTTTAGCTTGGATATAATTCATAAGGATTCGCTCGTTTTCCTTGGGGGTTAGTTTGGCAATTAAATATTTTGTAGAAGCATGCATTTCTGAAAACAGTAGCGGTATTTTTGCAGATTATTCTACGATGTAATTAACGCTAACTATACTTTATTTATAATCCATTGATTTTTTAAATGTGGCTTATTTCAAGCGTTAATATTTATTTTCTCAAACGTGCATAGAAATATGGCATTATTTTAAAAAAAAGAACACGCGAAGTACCGAATTTAAATTGGAGCGTTTTTTGAATTTGGAAAATTACAACGCTCCAGCAATGTTGATCAAATCCATTGCAGGAGCGTTTTTTGAATTTGGAACATTACAACGCTCCAGCAATGTTGTTGTAACTTTTAATATTAATTAAATTTAATGTATAATATAAAAAGTATGTTTTATTTCCCAGCACTATATATGCCTCGGCGGAAATGGCAATTGCCTGTCTCATATTAATGAAGTCCTCGCCTACGGCTCGGTCTTTAAACTCATACTCGACCTGCAATTGCCTATTTCCAGGCCTTTGCAATAATTAACTATTGCCTGAGTATTTATAAGTCAACTTGCTGCCTCCTAATAGGTTGTTATACTCATGGAATAAGCTAGCTATATATATAGAGATGTTTAGAACAAAGAATAAACAAATTCAAAAGACTTCTTTTTTACCCAGATTTCATTAAAATTCGCTCAAACACAAACGAAACCCAACATACGTGGTAAAAATTAAAGTATCATCACACATACAACAGCTTTTACTCCAAACATACCTTCCGACAAGCATAAAAGGCGTAAAAAGCATAAAAGTGAAGAGCGGAAGGATGATAATGAGAAAAGCAAAAATAAAAATAATACAGCAAGCGTGAGAATAAAATTATAAGCTCTTCCTGGCAGGGCACGAAATTCTGTTGTTAACACCATAAAGAGAAAAGATAATACAGAGACTTTCGTGTATTTTTGTAGGAACTAGAGCAAAATAATGTAAACGTTAATCTTACTATACAAGTGGAATGTTTTCACGCGTGTTTCGGCATGGAAAATTTATAAAACTATAAAGAAAAGTAAGAAAATACATTTATTTAGCACAGACTAAAAGACACACAATATAGGTACTACATTCATAATAATATATTATACATCAGATAAAATTCAAATAAAAATATACAAAAAAAAGTGTAAGACGGGGCCAGACATGTTGCGGTGATCTCAAATGAATTGGTATACGGGCAGTCGGTTGAAATAATCTTCCGTTAATCAGATTGATGTAATATGGAGTACAATCGTGGGTGTAGAAAATTAAAAAACTTCCACTAAGCTGGAAATCACAATAACAATCTTGAATATCACAATCTCAATACGATATGGTAATGGATGAATTTGGAATGGTAATTATCTCCGTGACATAATTACAAAATAAAATAATATTAGCAATTATTGTTCAGAAGACATTAAATTTTTATGTAATAACTAGAACGTTCTAGTCACTTTTTTTGTTGTTCTTGTCTGCTTTTTTCCAATCTTTCAAAAGTCGTGACCCAGTCAAGTGGACAGTACTAAATATCGCGTTATATATTTAAAACTTCTTTGCATAGTACACGACTTTCAAACTTATCTGGTATGGATGGATTTTATCGAAACGAACATTCATCAGCCTTTAATCATGGAATGTGCCACGTATCGCATGGAAAGCTTATATTCAGCAGAGTTTGATATCGTGCTGATAAAATGCGATAGTGTATATACCTGTTACACTATCGTACCTAATAAGCATACTCAATATATCAATATATATCTGGTTTACTCCATACATATGTTTGGCTCCATAAATAACCCTGTCCCGTCACACATTCACAATTACAATAAGCCACTTATATCTGAAAACAGTCGGTAAGCCTATGTTAGTTAATATTTCAAACACTAACACAAATGCCAGTTCACTATTGCTACGCACTGCAAATCAGCTGGATTTTGGCAAACCACCACAATCCAGATTACTCCAGTTTATTACAAATTCAGAATGAATGTGTTCGGAAAATGTTACATTAAATTGCACGAAATCATTTGCAACGCCGACGATTTAAATATTATGAATGCAATAAATTGTTGCAGCATAAGTGTTAAAAACATATGATTTTCACACAGATTCAAACAAAATGTGATAATATGTTTAAAATGGTTAAATTCCCATTTTCGTTTTGTGTGGGCTTTTTAAAATTATTATGATGTATTATGCCGCGGTGGCCCAGTGGCTAATACCTCGCCTCTTGTGCTTGAGGTCGTGATTTCAAATACGGGCAAGTACCATTGTAGATAGATAGATAAATTATTTATTCAGTGCACACAAAAGACACACCACAACACACAAAATCACAATTAAATAATTTAATTTACAAATGACTGACTGTCTCAATGTGACTTTTTTTAATCATAATGTCCTTTATAAGTTTATCTTGTATCTACATCACTGACATCGGTGAAGGAAAACATCGCGAGGAATCCTGAACTTTTAAATCAATATATAATTATAATAAATCTATACAAAAGTCGTTTTTATACATCGAAAATATTGCCAAAATCAATAGTCAGGGTGTTAAAGGATAACCAACAGAACCCATTTCCGGCATTTTATGCATTCATCCCAATCGATTCACGCTATCAAAAGATATATGAATAGAGGTTTTCAAGAAGTAAAATATCATAACACTCGCAATCCAGATACTCGGACAGTTGAACTCCATATTCGATAGATGGCGTTGAGCATTTGATGTCATTTTCTGAATGGCGGTGTTAAGGTTGAACTAGTCGATGGCACGAACTATTTTGTGCGCGGGATTAAAATGCATGCTATCTTAAACGACAACACGTGCGAAAGAAATAGATGCTGTGATGAGCACTAAGAAGCTAGTTCGAGTACGAATTAGCACTTTTGCAAATTTTTATCGAAATTGATGATGTTTTAGGACGAAAACGAGCGCGCGAAATTTTATAAACAGACCTTTGGGAGTCTAGATATCATGAAAAAACAACTAAATGTATATTTATAAAATAACATTATTTGCATTGTTGAATTAGGTCTATGTCTATCTATGGTTGTATGGTGGCCGTTTTGCAATTTTCCTTCTTCTAATGGTATTTATTTCCGCCCAAAGATGCGTTAAAATTAGTGTTCAAATATGGAACTTTCGACGCTCATAACTTTCAAATATATATTTTTTTACATTTTGGTTTCCATACAGGACTAGATAATGATGAGACAAATTGATATAATTTTTATTTTGAACATACATCGTCAAACAGTGGAGTAATCTTTAGACTAAGTTTGTATGGAAGAATTTTCGATTAGTGTAACCTTAAGGTTCTCCGCGGAAGAATGATCCTAGAATAAAATTGCTAGGTAGATAGGCAGTTAGTTAACGAGAGCGAAGCCGCAGGCAAAGCTAGTAGTTAATATAAGTCTGAAATCGCCAACTCGCATTTAAAAAGCGTGCTAATAAATGCTCGTGCCTTCTCTGTATGAGAAGATGCCTTTGCCATGCAGTTGGAAAGTTACACGTATTATTATTATGATGTATTGGAGAACCCAATATGTATTACCGACGACTTGATTCGTATGTTCGTGAAGCAGAAAGTTAATGCATGGGCAAATCGCACCCGGTGGAATAGAGACTAGTGGGTCGATATACATAGAACCGCATGTTAGGAAGCGATCAAAGCTAAATACGTAATAGATTTCGTTATAGACTGAGGTTCAACCTTAGATGAATCCTTATTTATATTAATACTAGCTCATGCCAGCAACGTTACCCGCGTGAACGTGGAAAATGAATAGTTTAAAGGTGCAGCGGTTTAGGGGTGAAAACGTAACAGCCGACAGAGTTACTTTCACATTTATAAACATTAACATGGACTAGTACGGTTTTTTTTATAAGATAATAATACAATCGCAGATATGGTATATCAATCTGTCTAGCCTTTTTTCCAACTCAGCTGAGTACCAGTGTTTTGCATGGAGTGACGGCCTATATGACCTCCACAACCCAGTAACTGGGTAACACGATACCTCTTGGTTAGACTGGTGTCAGAATTTAGGCTTCTGACTACCCGTAACGACTATCAAAGATCTTCAAATGACAACCGGGACCGACGGCTTAACGTGCTTGCCGAGGCACGGAGGTAACTCGGTATGTTGAAATGATCACCTATCCATGGACCGCCCTCGAAAAGCGTTGCTTGACCTTGATGATCGACCAGTGCGGCTATTATTATTTAGCCACGAGCTCCTCTAGCTAGCTTAGAGCTAGTGCTATAGTATGAATGTAAACTGAATGTAAATATATGAAACAGAAAATGTTGATGAAGCATATAATATATTCATGGAACATTTCTGCATGCTGTATAATATTTGTTTCCCTTACAAGTTTATTACTATAAAACCAAATAAAAAAATTAAATGGATCTCTAAGGGTAAACGCGTCTGTAGTAGGAAGCAACGTCACCTTCTATGAGAACGCAGACGTAGACCAACAATAGAAAATAAAATTAATTTAAAAAATTACTCACAGCGTTGTAGAAAATTTTTAAAGTTAACTCAAAAAGCTCAAAACAATTATTTCATCAATACGTCACTTGACAAGTCAAAGGCATCTTGGCAAGTCATAAATAATAAAATACATACTAACGAACCCATTTCCCAGATCAAAGTACACAATGCAATTATAGAAAATCCCAAAGAAATTGCAGATGCGTTCAACAACTATTTTATTGATAAAGTTGAAAATTCTCCTAAAGTATCAATGGAAACGACTGGTTTAATCGAAAATCCAAAAACAATGTTCATGCCTCCGGTGATCCACCATGACGTACTGAAGGCAATAAATTCATTGAAAAATAAAAACAGTTTTGGATATGATGAAATAGCAACCAAAGTTATAAAGTTTGTTGCCAATAATATCACCATACATCTCAGCCACATTGTTAATTTAGCCATCAGCTCTGGTGTGTTTCCGGACGGTTTAAAAACAGTTATAGTTAAACCGCTACACAAAAAAAAATTGTAAGAAAGATATGGCGAACTACAGACCGATAGCTTTAATACCCGTTTTTTCAAAAGTGATAGAAAAGGTAATTTATTGTAAAGGTAGTTTGTAGTAGAATCTATTGATAATTTTTTGACTAAACACAATATATTATGCAGTGAACAAGCAGGCTTTAGAAAGAACAAAAGCATTAATACGGCAGTATATGATTTGATCAGTGAAATAATGTTGAATGTAGATAACAAAATTCCCATCTGTGCCATCTTCACAGATATGACAAAGGCTTTCGATTGCGTCAATCACAATATTTTAGTCAACAAACTAAACAAATATGGTATCAGGGGAAACGTGTTGAATCTTTTGAAATCATACCTTAGCAACCGCACACAATACACGGAGATGTCCAGCATTTGCCTTAAAACTAAATGCGAAAAAAAATACCGATCGGAAGGTAAAATAGTTAAATTTGGTGTACCACAGGGTAGTGTATTAGGACCACCCTTATTTTTGCTGTATATAAACGATCTGCCTAGTCAAATAAAGCATTCAATGGTTTTATTAGCCGATGACAGCACAGCACTTGTAAAATGTACCGATTTTACTCGCTATGCACAAGATATCAATGACACTTTAAAAAATATTATAAATTGGCTTGATAAGAATAACCTAGTTATAAACTTACACAAAACTAATGTAATGCACTTTCACCAACGTACAATTCCACCAAATGTAAAAGTACAATACAATGGCCAAAAGATCCATGTAGTTCAGATCGCAAAATTTTTGGGTTTATTGATAGATGACCAATTAACATGGAAACCACAAGCCGAAGAAGTGTGTAAAAAGCTGAACACTGCAGCATATGTAATTTGGAATTTAGCAAAAAAAGTTGACATAAAAACCGTTTTACTATCATACCACGGTTTGATCGCTTCGGTTTTGAGATTCGGAATATTTTTTTGGGGTAATTGTAACCTAAGAGATAAGGTATTTAAGGCGCAAAAACGATGCGTAAGAGCGATGCGTGGTCTTAAGTCCACAGAAAGTTGCGAACTTTTGTTTAGGTCTCTTAAAATTCTTCCCTTTCCATCATTGTATATTATGGAAATGTCAATTTTTGTAAAGACTAATGCACATCTGTATACGAAGGTCTCGGACACCAGAAAAGGCCCAGTTAGAAGTCAATATAAAAACCTTTTGAATGTCGGTAGCTTTAAAACAGCTCTATTAAAAAAAAGTGCTATTTGTATGGGACCAATAATATTTAATAAATTACCAGATCATATAAAAAATAATACAACTCAACTCTTCAAAAAAAAGCTTAAAGATTTTTTACTGGAGAAATGTTATTATTCGGTTAGTGATTTTTTAAACGACCGACTTTGATCCTTGACATTTTGTTTATTAATTTGATTGTATACCGACTATTTTGTATTTGACTATGATGATTTTATTAATTGTATTTGACTGTTTTAATGATTTGATTTAATTTTGACATTTTTTTACTATTTGACATAATTTATTTTATTATTTCTAAATGATATTTCATAATTACAATTTGACTTTCTTGATTTTTATTAATAATATTTTAAAATGTAATTGACTGTTTTCAATTTATTTTAATGTATAATTGAGTGATTTGTTTTTATTTTGACATTTTTTAACTGTTTAACTTATTTTATTAATTGTATAATTATGTGTTTTTTATTTGTTTAATTTTTGCATGCCAAATTTTGGGCAGAATGTATGGCTCAACTTTTCTAACAACCCAACATCTTATTTTGTATACGTACATTCCAGCAAATAAATAATTTGATTTGATTTGATTTGATGAAACATAAATAAGAAGCGATATAAAAAGAAACAGAGAGGGACATATAAGTAAAACGAGACACATGCAAAAACAACAACAAAAACCCATCACAAAACTACCCAACACAATTCAAAACTATAATAAATAATAATCACAATCCATTGTCTTTTTACGGACCCAAAAACCGACCTTCCATATTTATACGTTGGATCCCGCTTCATTGCCCCTTATGTGCCCTTCGCTCGCAGACCTCGTCTCAATAATGAGTCCATTGGACCTGACATTCACACGCCACTTTCGAATTAAAACGATATTATGAACATCGATTCACGAAAATGAAATACAAGATGGCCGTCAATGCCGCCATCTTTAGAAATTAATTTCTTTTTGCCAACGGAGCGACGCAATTCTTGTTAAAATAAAAATGGCTGAACCTTGGATTAACAATAAAGATTAGGGTGCCTAAATGAAAATTAAACAAAAGGTGTCGTTTGACGGCCTCCCTGGCCACAGATAAAAAATATGAATAAATTGTCCGGTTAATAGTGAGGAGGTCACATTGGGTTGGGCCCTTTTTCTTTTTGCGCTACAGTTGCAAATTACTGAAGCGAGCAAATACTGTGCAAATAGAACGAGTATTACCTACTGAAAGATTGATGTTTATTGTTAAGACTGAACAGTAATTTATAATTGAATAAAAGTAAAGATACTCTAAAACATTGGTTTTTAATTCAACTTCAACTCATTATTTAGCGATGTCTTTGTCTGCTAGTAGAAGTGGCAACCTCAGCTTATGAGATTTAGAATTTAAATAATTTCAAAAGTTTGCTATTTTATACAGAAGCCATCTGCTGTTAATTGGAAAATCTAATAACATAAACAAAACTTTTATTATCAACCCAATCAAATTAAAAATTCAGAATAATTGAACGAACAAAGTTAGGGGTTTTCATTCAATCGAATAATTTATTTAATTCTTCCAATACGGGAATGTTATCTAATATTCTCGAGAATTCTAAGGCCCGCTACAAACTTTAATTTCAAACAAAGCGCATAAAACAATCAACAAACGGCGCATCAGGTTCGTTTGCAAGCCGTTTTATTATATGTACAGCTGAAACCGAGTGAAAATAATCAGAAGTTTTAATAACCTTTGTTCTGAGAGGCGGTATTATTTTAGAGCAGAGATGCCCAACGTGTAGCATGCGTTCTAGAATCTTCTCAACTAATTACGAATCATTTAATAACCTCTATAGCTAATTAGTAACTATATCCTGGCTACCAGTTATTTTTTCGTACTGCCAGAATAAATAAAGTTCTTAAATTTTAAAATTATTATTTTCGAAATTAAGTACTCATTCCCTTGCAGAAGCAATAAACGTCGAGCTACTTCTGTCTCAAGTCCGTATGGCCAGGTAACGTCAAACAAGAGTTGATGCTGTAGAGCGTTTTTCTTAGAAGTACTAAAACGGGTTCAGAAATGATAAGTAAAACTAACTAGTTTAAAAAAAAATATGTTAGACATGTAAAAGTGTTTGTACAAACCAACTTACAGAAATAAAATCATTTATCATTTATAACAGAGATCAGAAATAAATAGATTGTTCCGAACATACGACATACGACCAGTCCTGTCCTGTACAGTTTTAGCGGATTCCCGCAGCCTTTACCAGGAACAGACCTCCGAACAGATTTATCAGTAAAAGTAAAATATTAAATCCTTGGACCCATTCAGGTTTTTAATAAAAGATCGCAAACAAAAACAATATTTCTTGAAAAGTTAAAAAGTCAACAGTAAAAGGTTTGCCATCCCTGATCCAAAGGCTTGGGCGTCTGCAAACAAAACGAAATTGAAATTGCAACTCTCCGGACCGGGGCTTTGACCTTCGTTGCAAATAAAAATTAATATAATTATAAGTCATTAGGACGCTTGTTCTAATTATTATTTTATTCATGCCAATTATATTAAGAAGTTGCAGCAAGATTTTAGTTTTTAATCAAATTTAATTGGAAGTTCTGACGGAGTGAAGTATCAAAATGATCCTAGTTTTTTGATTGAAGTTAATTTTGAGAAGATTTAGTTTTTCATTCAATATTAAATTACATTTAACACTTTTTTTGTGGCCCGGATTTAAGTAGTAAGTAGCTGAAAAGTCGACTTTGAAAGATAGTGGATAAGTTTTAGTTTTCAATTTTGAAGTAACTTTTGAATATGGGTTTACTACAAGGGCACATCTGTCTAACGCCGGTGATTATAAAGACGACGGTCGGTTATGTTTTTTTTTAAATATGGCACAAGATTCAAGTAGCATATAACTTAAAAGACTACATTAAAAGTCGATAGAATTAATAATGGTTACAATAGGTTCCTTTTATTGCCAATTGTCCAGGTAAAGGGTCAAACTGCAGTTAAAGGTTGCCACGCGTGACGATTTAGGCTTATTAGCCAGTTTCAGTGTCTTGCTTCCTCACAAATGTCGTGTGTAATGGCCTAAAACCCTAAACGTGTGGCCAGGGAATAAGCGGTATGATGATACTGTTTTGAGGTTTATTATGCAAGGGAGTCCGCTGGATGCAAGAAGAATAGGACCGGTTGGTTTTTCGTCGCTTGGGGATGCTTATGTCTAGCTGTGGTTGTTTTTCTCTTGAAATGTTGATGATACTATATATTTTATACGTAAATTAGGTATATCGAATACGAGTAGAATAGAAAAAACAACAACGATGCCAATATGAAAACTGCTAAAAACCGCATGACAGCTGTTTCATGCATTCATGTTACATATCAAAAGTCTGACAATCGGACTACATGTCGCCATTTCACTTGAATAGACTTCATCAACCACGATAACATGCAGTGATTAGGCAGCAGAGGTGAGGTGAAGGTAATTCTATGCCAATGATATCATGCTATATTAGTTAATTCAGAACCTAACTTCGAATTGGTTAATAATCTATACTAGTATTATAAAGAGGTAAGGTTTGTGATGTTGTGAGTTTTTGAGGTTGTAGGGGGTAATCTCTGGATCCACTAAACCGATTTTGAAAATTCTTTCACCAATAGAAAGCTACATTAATCTTGATTGTCATAGGCTACAATTAATTTAAAAAAAATATAGATATCCTTATGAAAATTGCATTAATATAACCCAATCATCACACATAATAATTAAGTACTACATGATTAAAGTACTCATTATTAACTGCGAAAGAATATAACTATCATGGTTAAGTCACAATAGTAGCTTTTATGTTCTAAATTTTAATTAGATCGCCGGTAGAAACAACAGTTGGTTATATTCGTATTGCAGTATTAATTCTTGTTTAAATAAATAGTTTAACAAATTGATAGGTAGTTATAGTAGATAGGGTAGGTGGGTAGGGTAGGTATGGTAGGTAGGTAGCCAGTTGATTGGAGTGAAGCCGCGTGTGACAGCTAGTTAAATTATAAATCGAATAGCTGCGCGTTTACGTTGCGTGCGAGACGCACAGGACCGATCAGTTTGCCGACGCAGTGACGTGACTCTTGGGGAAGGCATAGGCAAAAGATAGAGAGACCAGCAGTGGACGTCCTTTGGCTGACATAATGATGATAATGATCGAATAGAAAAGCTGTAATCGTACAAATAGCTCTGCGCCTACCACAAATAAAGAGAAGTTGAGGTCACCCGACATTGGCTTGGTGGTCTAATATAGGAAGAGGTCGCAAAAAAGCTCAATTGTTCGAATAGATAACCCAAAGCAGAAAAACTTGGCGCAGGAAACTGAGATGAACCGACCCCAAATAATGGGACCTGAGAAGAAGAAGACGTGTTAAGATAAGATATAGAAGATAGATATATATAGTATATGATAATACTATCAGAATAAGGTGGAAGAGTTTGATTGTTTGTTTGTTTGAACGCGCTAATCTCCGTAACTACGGATTCGAAAAATTCGTTTTTATCCCATCTACTCGAAAAGTGAAAGCAAAATAGGTCATTCCGGCGCACTTAATAATAGTCGAAATGACTTTTGAATTTGGAACACTATTTTATTAAAAAGTTTGAACGCAATTCGCTTCGATAAATTGGCCGGTAATAAAAAGCGCGGGAAGTGGCATTAGTTAAAGAAATGAAGTTAGTCTTAGTCGTTTTTTATTACTATTAGTCAGAATATTAGACAATTTTAATTTTAATTTTTTTTTTTTTTCTCTGGCAATGTTATAGGCATCCATCTAAATTACTTTATCGGGACAACCTTCTGGAATCCGCTGTTGGCTGTCAACAAGGTGACCCTCTCGGGCCAGTGATCTTCAGTCTGGCTATCCACCCAATTATTCGACAGCTAAATTCAAAATTTAACGTTTGGTATCTCGATGATGGAACCCTGGGAGGCGATGTTGACACAGTTTTAGATGACCTGCAATTTTTAAAACACCAACTACATTCTATAGGACTAGATCTAAATTTTTCTAAATGTGAGTTATTTTTATCTGACAGTACCGACAGACAAGTGACACTTTCAAAATTCAATAAAATAGCCCCCGAAATCAAAATTATTGAAAAAAGCTCTCTTCGTCTCCTCGGGTCCCCAGTCTTCGATGACTCCTTTCCCGATTTTATTGTAGAAAAAATTCAAAATTTTAACAATATTTCGGAAAGATTGCTGCAAATTAACATGCATTCGGCTATCACCATAATTCGTTTTTGTTGTTTTGGCCCCAAATTAACATATTTCCTTCGTGCTTCCCATCTATGAAGCACCCTCCTCTTTTAGAAAAAATGGACCAAATTATTCGTCATACACTAACCTTAATTTTAAATGTGGCCATGGACGACCGAGCTTGGGCACAAGCTACTCTTCCCATCCGTATGGGAGGCCTCGACGTCCGCAAAATTTCTAGTATTAGTTTACCGGCATTTATATCCTCGGTCCACGGTACTGAGAAATTAATCAGGAATATCCTAGCACCCATACTGATTAATTTTGATGTGCCGTGCTTCACCGAGGCTATTGATGCTTGGAGACTCGCTTGCCCGAATTGTAATCTCCCCGACTACCCATCATCCCAGAGACGGTGGGATGAGCCGCTCTGCAGAGCAGTTCAGGTGCACCAAATTTCTACTTCTGCCTCTCCTGCCGAGCGCGCTCGCCTGCTGGCTGTGGGTGAGTGGGAGTCGGGCCTCTGGCTTCACGCACTTCCGTCGTCGAACATTGGCACCTTGTTTGACGACACTACTTTCCGCCTCGCTGCTTCCCTTCGTCTTGGCGCTCCCTGTTGTACTCCTCATCGTTGTCACTGTGGCGAAGTTGTCAACAGCCTCGGTCACCACGGTCTTTCATGCAGCCGAAGTGCGGGTCGCATAGCGCGTCACGGAAACATAAACGACATCATCCGACGTGCTCTCGTCGCTGTCGGCGTTCCGGCCGTATTGGAACCCCATGGCCTGGCACGCGACGATGGCAAAAGACCGGACGGGATGTCTTTGTTTCCATGGAAGATGGGTCGGCCTTTAGTGTGGGACGCTACTTGTGTCGATACTCTTGCGCCATCCCATCTTCCTAGCTCGTCCTGCTGTGCTGGCGCTGCCGCTGCGGCAGCAGAAAACCTCAAGCGGCGCAAATATAATAACCTCATTGGTAGTTATATTTTCGAGCCGTTTGGGGTTGAAACTCTTGGTCCGTGGGGTCCGAGTGCTCACGCTTTATTTAAAGATCTTGCCAAACGCCTAGTTGACACTTCGCGTGACCCAAGGGCTGGCTTTTACCTTGGTCAGCGAATTAGCATTGCCATACAACGTGGCAATGCTGCCAGTCTTTTGGGCACATTACCAGTGGTCAACGATGGGGAGGAG
This sequence comes from Orthosia gothica, assembly GCA_949775005.1. Classification (NCBI taxonomy): domain Eukaryota; kingdom Metazoa; phylum Arthropoda; class Insecta; order Lepidoptera; family Noctuidae; genus Orthosia; species Orthosia gothica. Next base: position 2,754,394 of record OX459056.1, read on the forward strand.
TTTTGCGACGCCATATTTTAGTAAAGTATATTTTTAGGTTTAGCTAGTGAGTAGTTTTTGGTTAAAGTGTATATATTTGTAGTATTAGTTATCTAAGTATTTTATAAACTGTATATACTTGTATCTATGTAAATAAATTTATACCGGAAAAAGTAAGGATATAAAAAATAGGTTGTGGTTTTCCAACGAAAATAATGCCATGAAATCCTAACTTTAACCCCATTGTTATTTATTTTAATTTGATTCATACAAATTGAATAAAAGATTAGTTCTAGCAATAAAAGTGAAATATTAACACCAGAAAATGAAAAAAATAACGCAGAAACTGTAATAAACAATTTACTACCAAAGAAATCGAGAGCAAAATATATAAAAGTCTGTGAAAATTTTATTACATGCAAAGTAAAAAGAAGCAAAGTCATTTTCAGAAACAGTATATTCGTCACCAAAAGCATTTCTTATTTATTTTTCTCATAGAGGGGAATGAAAAGCAGAGTGTGCCAATTTACCAAAATTTTTACCGACGTACTTTGAATCCCTCACTACGCTTAGGATTCCTTCTTCCTTCGCTTCGCTCTGGATTCAAACAATCGCTCTCGTCCTCAATACATTATTTTGGTCCCTTGTGTCACAATCTACTATTTTATATATAATAGCTATAGGACAATCTAACATTACGTTAAACTTCTTGATTAGTCTTAAATATTGATATTTGTAAAGTCGGCAGAAAAATCGCTATCGAACTGCTTTATCCGCGTGAGCTGGGGT